>CM065397.1:6540000-6850000 GCA_033060915.1 Euryodendron excelsum | reverse complement strand
TAGCTAGCCGACAGGCCTGAAATCACAATGTGAAGCATGCAGAAGAGACAAGTATAGGCAACTTAAATAAACCACACTCGATTGATTTTAGGTGAAAACCAATGGAAGATGAAATGTTAATGAGCCACAAGGTATTTTATCCATTTCTCCTGTGGAATGTTTTCCACAAGGTATTTGGTTTTGGTGATTGTACAGGTTTATTCATCATGATCACAAGGTATTTTATCCAATTTCTTTTATAAGTGAAAATTTGTATTGAAAATAGCACCATAAAAGGAAGCATAAACCTGTACAACCACCAAAACTAAAATCCCACTGCCTATATATGTGTAGGCATAGACAAGTTACTCAAAAAATGCAAGAAAGAAGACATGCAAAATGAACTGCCCCTGACAACCAAAAATTAAGGAAACGAGAATGGCTCTCTTCAAACTATGAGACAGGGCTTCCATTCCTTCAAAAGCTCTTCGGTTCTTTTTTTGCCATGAACTCCCCATCACATATAATGGAACAGCTACTGAGGTCCTCCAGTCCCTCCTATGACAACTACAGCCCTAGCTAGCCATCAAGGATGCAACAGAAGATGGTAGAACCCATTCCACTCCAAATAAGGAGAACATCATACTCCTAACATCTCTTACAACCGGACAGGTAAAAAAATGTGATTGGCCGACTCAGCAATATTCTTGCATATATAGCACCAATCTGAAACAAATTTTTTCCACTTAAATTGCTGATGGTAAGCCTAGATTCCAAAGTAGTTGTCCACACACCAAAAAAAACCAACCTTGAGGGAAGGCTATAGTACTCCAAATCCTCTTCCAATCCAAGGAAAGTGCTTTTTCCCAACCTCGTATAGGTCATGGTAAAACGATTAAACCAAGAAAAAGCTGCTCTGAGTAGCTTTTCACACAAATGAATCCTCCCCTATCCCATTAACTTGGCAATTGTACAATTACCATACAGAGCAGTTGTAGACTCTACCTGCCAATCTTGTGGTAATTTTCTAAGCTAGGGGGACCAATCCATAGAAATAGAGAGGTAACTCCTATGAGACTTCTTTATCAATGGGCATCTCAAATAGGTCAGGAAAAGTCTCCCTCAATGGCTCGTGTCCGCACCAGCTGTCCAGCCAAAACTTCACTCTACTACTGTCACCTACCTTAAAGGACATGAGCTTACACAAATCCTCCCACACCCTCACCCCCACCCCTACATCATACAATTCTTTAATGGAACCAACAGACCAACCACAACACTTGCATTTGTGCTTTCTGCCACCACCCTCCTCCATAGGCTATTTCTATCTACTACAAACTTCCACTACCATTTCCTTAACAAAAACATTTAAATAACTCAAGATTCTTATGGCCAGCCCACCCCCCTGTATGGGAACTGGGAAGGAGCTCCTTATCCTAACAAACCACATGATACTTAAGACTCCTCACCCAACCCTCCCCAAAGAAAATCCCTCTGGAACTTCTCCAACCTCTAAGCCACCAAACTTGGAATAGTGGAAAGAGAGACTGCATAGATAGGCTGACTAGAGAGGATACTTTTGATGAGGGTTAACTACCCTCCTTTATACAGGTATTGTCTATTCCATGTAGTCAATCACTTCTCGAATCTCTTTGCTAATCCATTCCACATAGCTTTAGCCTTGAATGACGTACCCAAGGCAAGTCCAAGTACGACATAGTAAGGATCCTACCTTGCAACCTAGGTTAGCAGCAAAGATCTTTTTTTTTTTTTTTTCCCTGATAAATAAACATTATTTATTACCAGGGAAGGAACCTCCTCTTATACAGAAGATGTAAACGAAAAAAAAAAAAAAGAAACCCCTAGATTCCCCCTCTAGAAGAAAGATCAGCTATAAAATCTATCATAGCAAAAGGGAAATCACAAAATTTTCCAGAAAGCCAAAAATGAAAAGTATGCACTAAAGTAGCCTTTAGTCAATGGTCTAGTAAAACAACTTCCTCAAAAGTTCTCCTATTTCGCTCCTTCCATAAGCACCACATCACACCCAGTGGGGCCAACCCCCACGCCTTCTTAACACAATCTCTACACCCACTTGACCAAGATTCATATAATGATACCACTTACTCTAGCATAACCCAAATAATTCCAAAAACAGAGAATAACATACTCCATAAAGTAAATAATCCCAATACATTTGATCAAATGCTTTCTCAACATCAAGCACTTTAGTCTAGAATCTACGCACTCACTGGCCACCAAAACTTCATCAAGGATTTGCTGCCATCATATAAACCATGAACATGGCATTCAAGCGCTTCTCAAACTCCCCTAACTTGAAAAAGTTTTGCACTGTAGCCATGACCTCGCCTCTCACCACACTCCAGCAATGCTAAAAGAATACCAAAGTAAAACCATTGGGACTTGGAGCCTTCACATCACTAGGACTCCTTAGCACCACCAATATTTCCTCTTCTGATAAAGGCCGCTCGAGCCAAACCCTTTCTCCTCTGAAATTTGCTGGAACTCCAATCTGTCAAGCAAAAATCTTTGCCTTTTTTCGATTTGCTTATGTGCATTGCATTAATGAAGTACAACACAAAGTTAAATAATGTGAATCCACTTGTAGAAACTTGGCCTAGGTTCCACCTAGGGTCAGAGATTCTGCAAAATTTACTTTTGGTCTTGATTAAACATAAGATTTGAACATCAAGCCGTACCCAGCTTTCCAGATGCCCTAGCTACTATGCTAGGGAGGCTTTTTACGCTAAGCTTAAATGTTTAAAGATTCACTGCCCCTCTCTGCATCATCCTTAAGCAGTGTCCCATTTTTACCTTCATGCTTGGTGCTATAGAAATTTCATAACATCAAACACTATATGAAACAAGGCCCTCGATTCCAAAAAGTTAGGCTAAACTTGTGGGTATAATAACTTAAAGACTAAGAATGTCATGAACAGTATCCATTCTAGAATGAATCATTTCTGATCTCACTAATAATTATATTCAAAGTTCCATTCCAAACAAGAAATAAACCTTTACAACTTTATCCATATTTAACTAGTCTATAGTTCACTTAATTTCAGCAAGTGGATAGTGTATAAAGCAACTTTAAAATTATATCCAGAGTACAAGCATACACAAAATAAAGAAAGCAAAAGAGAAAAGCGAAAGAAAAAACACATGATAACATGCTTTGCTGTTGCTAATGTAAAATATATTATACTCAATATAATAACTAAAAAAGCTCATAATAGCAAATGAACTGTAAGCTTACTTCATCAACTCAAATTCACCATCTGGTGGCACGAAACTAACTGTCTTTTCTGAGTTAAATCTTGTCAGATTTACACATTGATGGAAAGTTACATCGTCAAGCTCAATAGTTTTCCCACTGCACAAGGTAGCATGGTCAAAGATTGGATTACACAGAAGGCATAAGGAATCCAGCAAGAAGAGATGCAAATTAAAATCAACATGCTCAGCCAAAATACTTAAAATCCATATGGGCAAACAAGATGCCATGGAAAAAGCTCCGGCAAACTTTGGAGTTTCTGATTTATCGACCACAAAAAAATTTTTTTTGAGTTCTGTAAACTGCATATTCAATAAAATAAGAAATAAAAAAAAAAAAAAAAAAGAATCATTGGCATCCAAGATATGCAAGTGAAAGTTTGAAAACATTATCTCTTAGTAGGTGATAGAAAACCAAGTTTCTCAAAACAAAATAAAACCAAAATATTAACGAACCCAATTAGGCAATTTGTTTTGAGTTCAATAAGCACTTTTGCAGCAAAGGAACCTCTATAAATTATAAATATATCCTCAAGTGCATCTAAGAAAGCATGCAAAGAACCAAGCTGATTAGGGTTTGGGAATATAACTGAGAAATATCAACCTAAATTCCGAATGTAGGGTCATCAAGGACAAGTGGCCTTCCCATGGTAAAAGTTCGTGTAGTACAACTTCGGAGCCAATGATTAAAATCTAAACAATGTAAAGTTATACCTACTAGTCTCTGCTGCTCTAGACTTTTTACTTTTAGGATTTGTAAAGTCAACTTTCAATTTATTTACGAATATAGCTTTAATTTTTATTTTTATTTTTATTTTTTTTTTATTTTTTGAGAGGGAAAGAAGGGGGGGGGGGGGGGGGGGGGGGGGGGGGGGGGGGGCGGGCTGGGCTTCAAAGGGCCAAACGCCTAGAGCAGAAGGGAGGGTGAATAAAGGTTTCTAAACTATATTTAGGACTTTTTAGTCAAAACTTTTTTCAATATATAGAATGTGGAAATGAATTCTTACTATTTTGATATAATAAAACATAAATGTATTTGTAATGTAAAAACATAAAGAAATTTTATTTTTCTAATGATATATGTAAATATACATATTCATGCGTTGTTGTGTCCTTGTCATGTAGTGTCCTTATTGTATGAAAATTGCAGTGTTGACGTGTCCATATCGTGTCATCTTTGGGTTTGTATCGGGTTTCTTAGCTATTAAATATATTGTTCAAATGTATAGACCCATTTGGTGGCCAAAATGAGGATGTAAGACGTATGAATGATAAAATGGGGAAAGACAGAATAGGAACCAAAGAGTAAGAATGTTTTTACAGGAAACACTTCAAATCAATCCACTAAAAGCACACTGAGGGGAGAAATCCATGAACATGCGGCACATACACAAGAGAAGCAAAAACCCAAGGACCTAAAATCACAAATGCCACCAAAAGATCTGCAAGGGAATAAGGAAAAAGGAAAAACAGAAACTCTCCCCTCTAAAAACCAAATATATGAAGTACTCAACATCAAAGATTCAATTTAAACACCAACAAATCTACCGCTTTAAAGAAACATCCGCATCTATATACAATGCCAAGGCATAGCGGTAGGGCTTGCCGGACCCAACAAACTTTCCTACTAGGACAACCCCCAATCAGCTCCTTAGAACCTCAGCTACTGACCTATGCATAGCCCATTGAATGTCCAACAAATAAAGGAGAAGAGAAGATAGTTCCTAGATTTTGATGAAAATCCCTACAAAAGATGAGGATATAGAAAGCGATAAAACAAGCACATAGTTAGCAAGAAGAGACCATTCAACAATAACAAATTGTGAAAAGGAACAAAGATAAGCCTCAGTATATATCTACTAATTTCTCAAAATTGCCTTGACAGGAATATTTGAAAATCATATGCGACCAATAATCAAGCAATGTTCAAGGACACTTCAGCTGAGTTCTACAGCCCTTTTACAATTTCCAAAGGTACTGAATTAGTGGATCATCTCAAAAACAAACTTAAGAAATGTCAAGAACACTGGCACAGTGTCATGAATAGTTTTCTATGAGTTAACAAAAACTCATGTTTGATTTCACAACATGCCTAAATAAAGAACTGATTAGACCAGAATATCTTTTTCTTAAAAAAAAAACCCAAGAAATAGAAGTAAAAAGTGACATACTACAGCAAGGCAGTCAGGAATTAGCTTAAACTTCCAAAATATATGTGAACAAACAAATGAAAAAAGGAGGGGACGATGAAAGAAGTATGACTTCAAAATTACCTCTTAGCAGGACGTGATTTAAGTTGTGACTCTTTCTCAAGGCCAATTTTATCATTTAAACCCAACTTCAAATCAGGCATTCCAGAAAGGAAGCACTTCATGAGAATTTTCCCAGTCACATCACAACGCAAAACACTACCTATAATCAGCAAATGTTTATGAGTGACCGAACTAGGAGTCCATCAACCAAAACTTTGGTGTAAACCATTCTCACCTTTTGAAGACATCAGAAGATTCACACTTTCCACAATATCCAGAAACACCTGTTAAGAAATAAGTGTAATAACCCAGCACGATGGCTATATTCACCAGAAATGAGAGAGGGGGAGTAAAATGAATTTACCTCATTCTTTTTATAAACAAGACCCTCTCTACGCCAGCCAACAGCACCTGTAACTTGTAAAGTTGCATTAGGGACTGGTTTATCTGCAGGCTATTTTTTTTCCCCATGTGGCACCAACAAGTTAGCAGAATCTTCTATATAATGTTCACAGAAAATAAGATAAGACATTTTATTTTTTACAAGTAGAACAGACTTTCAATATTGGTAACCAACAAGCATCTAAAACTGGTCCTGGAGTGTCATGATACATTCACTTTTCCAATTATACGCTAGAACAGAAACCAAAAACACACATCTAACCTTGGATGAGAATGGCGAGCGTACTCCTTCCTGAGTGATATACAGCTTTAGAATTTCTGGAGAAAGATTTTGGGGATAACCAAAGTCCATGATCTCTGCAATTATGGACAAAAATATCAAGGATTAATCCAGATAGGTAGAGGCTGTGACTCTGCATAAGAAAACTTGTTTAGCCTTATATTTGTCTCGTAGACATGTGTGCCTGTACTTGTAAAGGTGGCTACGAAGAAAAGCTCAATCTAGCATACAGTAAGTATTTTAAAAATTCCAAAAAAATACAGGGTTTAGCTCAGAAGATATTGAGTGCAGACACAATAAAAAGTTCAAACATCAGTTATGTGTAATAAGCAACAACAGCAATGGCAGAAGGCAATTAACAAAACAAGACATTCATGTCTATGTGTTTGTAAGTGCACATGTGCATGTGATTATATTGAATGCAGTGGCACTAAAATGTATCTTATTAAGAATATGCAGGAAACAGGCTGACAAAGAGGCAGGGTGAAACTGAGAAACTCATGATAATTCACAAAACAAAACTTAGATGCCTGTTTTGAAGACTCAACTATCTCTCAAAGGCAGGGCAATGCTTATTGAAAGTACCATTCCAACACTTAACGTGTCTTACTGAAACCTAAATATTTTATCCTAAGAGTTCAAGAATCAACTTGATGGATTAGTTTATCATGAGATTTCAATCATATATGCTGCTGCTATGAAGTAGCCTTTGCAACACACTGTTTTGGTGAAGTACCAATGCACATTCCACTTTTGACCACAATGCAATTGACAGAGCAAGCAGCCATAACCTATTAAATAATAGTTGAATAAAACCAAGCCAGATGACAAACCATCTTGTGATTGGAAGTCCAGAAGAGAAGAGAGGGAATAAGTTAAAGAATGGCAATGCATACTTTTGAGAACCTGCTACCAACCTTGCAGGGTTGCTTTCGATCCTTGAGGTCCAGATAGAAGGAGGTGGTCTTTTGTACACCCAAACCTTCTTTCTGAATAATGTCGAAGTTGCTAATGGTGGGCAACCAAAATTTAATTCTCTCCATGCCTATGCACACTATGTAATTCAAATTCAGAATAGAATGACTTTTATTTATTAACTACCTTCCCTGATCAGCCATATGATTGTGTATTGTCAAACTGTTGACCCAAGTCAATGCCAATCTCTTCAATATTCTTTTTTATTTTATTTTATGAGTAACCATTCTCTTCAATATCAGGAACTGCTGATATTACAAAGATCATATTATGCATAAAACTTTCTTGGTAGTTAATTGGTCCCCTTGGAAAGATAAGAAGTAGGACAATTTCTGAGTAGGCAGAATTGCAGGTAAACACCATAGCTGGTAGATTTGTCTCGCAGGTGCCAATGTGGCGTCCATTTTATAAAACTCTTCAGACAGGTTCACTTTTGATAAGATGCTAGTAAATCCTTATATTTCTTGTAACTTATCTGATGAGATGTAATGTACAGTGCTTATCTTGAGGTCTTCCATATTTTATCCCTGTTTATGTACTCCTTGAGCATTTTAATACTTCTTTTAAGTGCACGCAAAATGCACAAAGGCACACACTGACAAGAAAGCATGCATATCATACAACATGGTAACATCATAGAGCTGTATTCAAATAATATTTATCAATAAAATAAAATATAATTCTAAAAGATTGGAAAGAGCTATCCAATGCAACTTAAAATTGAATACTCTTCATATTACATACCATCCAAGAGCTCATAGATCAAAACAAAATTATTACGGATAGCATCTTCATCAAATGCCCCACCAAAATATGATTTGAACAGTGTAACAGCCTGCAGAAAAACAAATTGTACAAACATCAATTATCAATGATGATAAATTAATATCCTTTGGTAATTAAAATGTATTCAAGGAAATTATTTGGAATTAAGAACATAATGACAAAGAACTTTAGAGAAAAGACAAACTAAAAATTACATCTCTGGGTCTTACTGAGGATATAAAGGAGTGGAGTGCAGTTTGGCTAGGTCTTAGGTTCAACTCTCGCCAAGGAAAATACATGTACTAAATATGTATAAAGAAAAAGGCTCCACTAATTCATATTGGCCAGCTATAGTAAAAGAAACTGGCTGCCTATGCAATCAGAAAATTTTCTGATCATTGCTAAAGATCTGGATTCCAAACTCAAAAGTAAATAAAGCCAAATCCATCAATCACAAAGCATAAGCAGAAAAAAAATGATGACTACCTCAACGACAAACTTGAATGCACATGCTACATTAGCATTGCTGCTGACAACAATCACAATATAGACATTGCTAATTCTCATGTAAAAGAAAGAGCAGCCTCCAATCTGCCGCACAGGACATGTACCGAGTTCTTTTGTTTGCATTATATGCGTTCGAAAGGCATCCACCATATTTCCCCTGGAGAAAATGATTAGAGTCAATAAACATAAAAAAGTAAAAACTACACAGCATTAAGCCATAAAATGAAACGCTATATCATATAACATACAGCTATCAGACTATCAGGACAATAGAATTAATAAAATTCAGTTAAGAAGGTTACAAGGAAAATGATAACTGAAAATTGCAGACAATGAGACACAAGATACAATTCTGACATGATACAAACTTGAAGAATAACTAAAAAATGGAATGGAAGCACACCTTCCCAGAAGAAAGCAGGTTTCCTGTTAAATTTCTTTAAAGTAGTAACCTGACAATTGTAAACTATATAGAAGCATGCCATCCACAAATAGTAGAGGTCTCCAATTAAGTTCCTTTGGAGTATCAACAACACAACATCTTGGTAATCTAGGGTTTATTGCATCTAATCACCTACTTTCCAAGATAGTTGCAGCTAAACTGCCATAGAACAGAAGCTGGTACTAATTACCAACCCAATATATTATATTCAATGTTTGTCTAGCCTAATATGTAATTCTTCTTAAGGAAATATTTCACATAGCCCAACATCCATAATCAGTCAGACCTAGTACATTATGATGTTTTAGGTTTAACTAAGAAGTGCAATGGAAATAAATTCCCGACATGGTTATGAACATCAGTAAAGATATGCTGAGGGATGAATTATCAATTAAAAGGACAGTGAAACTTTAAGAAAAAATGGACTACAATAGGTTTGACATATTCAGATTCATAATGTATCACCTCCTATAGAAGCAGTTTATGTGAAAAATGTAATAAAATTCAGATTAGAAAAGGAATGATCATTTCAGTGGCACAAACCAAAAAATCCACAAAAGCAAGTCATGTCAAACAGATATTCTAAAACATTCACGAATCCAAACACATCTTGGTTCCAATTCTCAACTTTTCTCCTTAGTATCCACAAACCCAGCTCTACTCAAAATGCCATAACTGTTCCTCCGCTTTCAATGAGGATAAGAACATAACCAATTCTAGAAAGGTTTAGATTTTAGAGCTGCATAATATAATAGTGATTTCATAGATAGGCTCCACAACAGCACTTACGCCAAAAATTCTTTCGTAACACCGGGAAATTCAATGAATCCAGAAGGGAATACCCAAAACCTAATCAACATTCCACTACAGAAATACCAGATATTGATATCTCTCACCAATGGTTTGATCTCAGAGGAGATATAACAATCCTCTCTACTTCCCAAAACAAATAATAGATAATAATAAAACATCTCTTTTTTGGAAGTCTCACAAAATTATTATCATGAGTAGAAGTATCCAGAAAAAAAAAGCAACCAAGTTATGCAACCAAAGTACAACCAGAATATACAAAGAGGAGAGAGAGAGAGAGAGAGAATGCCAAAAAGGAATAACACTACGATACAATTGCATAAACATGAAAGGGGAATTTTAAGGTGGAATATAACATGACAAACCCTAACCCCTCACCCTCCTCCCAGGATCAAATAGGATTCCTGTCATGAGTGCCAAGGCCTATACACACTATCAATGCCCAAAATAATTGTATTCTTTAAGGAGGCACAAATCCATGAAGTGCAAATTCAATTTTTGGGGTTTATGATATACCCGGGTTACTAAGAGGGTGTACCCTTCTCAAGTCAGGGTTGTGTTTCCTAGCAATGTGCAGTTTTAAGGTTATGCATCAAGCTTTGGAGGTATTGTTCTCTTTAGCAAACAACCTCCATACATGGCTGGTTGTCATTTATAACTTAAAACAATTTCCTGTCTCTTCCTCCTTTCTCTACCCTCTCACCCTCTTTTGTATTCATTGTAAATGTCAATGAAAAAGTGCATCTGTCACTTTTGACAGTAAGCTAGAGGGGATTTTCTCCATTTTTTTCCTTTGATTTTTCCTCTTGATGCATGCATTGAAACTACTTGAGAGACAAAATGAGAGAAATAGTTAACTTTATCCCACTGTATTAGGACTAGTGCAATTATTTTGAATAGCTACAGTATATTTATTTCTAAGTTATGAATCCTTCTCTCATAAATACAATAAAATCCATTAGAAAAACTTTAAAAGATGCACCTTCCTCTTTTTGTAATTACATGATCAGTTTAGAACTGATCATACAATCTATTGAAACACGATGAGTTACTGAGATAAACCTCGGTTACAAAGTTTATGTGTTCAGTTCATCTCTTTCCATACATTTTAGATTTATATTAGCCCTTTGACCAAGTAATTCATTGCCTTCCAAATAACACTCTGTGACAACTCATAAAAAATGTGAACTCGGTTTTACACTTCTGCTGTGCACCAAAGGCCCATACCCCAAGTGTAATAATACTGCCCAAGTGTCAAATTATCTAGCCTAAACAGTAACCAATTACTTAATGCACACAGAGTAATGAGTTTGATAGCCGTGTTAAGGATCTCAATGAACTCCATTTAAGCAAAAGATTAGCTATTTTGCACGGCATTCTAATATCAACCACCTTTACAGATATCTAAATTTCCATAAAACCTCAAATGAACCTTTCCCAGCATAAATGTTCTACAGTTTTTCACCAGAATTTTAAACTCAGGTTCTCTAGATGTAATTCTGGATAAAAAACATTATATGCGAAATCATATATCCCAAGCATATAAATCAAAATTTTGATAAATTTATAGTTATCATGGACAAAATTACACTAATATATCGGCCTATACACATATATGGAAATCTAGGGAGGAGCTTACCCAACGTCATCGCGGTAGAGGCGATTGATCAGGACATCGCCACGGAGATTCAAGAAGTATATGGCGGAAGCAGCCACCGGCATCTCTCCAATCCAATGGATCCAATTTCCGAATATTATTCGACAGAGATATCCAAATATCGATCAAAAACAGATCAGGTCAGATCTAGGGGTTTCGTTCCGAAATTCCAAGGGCAATGGCGACCGGTCTTTCGTTCGATTTGTGGCCGCGATTCAGATCATCCCGGATCGTCGTTGTTGTTGTCTTCGATGTTTATGGTTTTAGGTTGGGAGAGCTAAAATACGAAGAAAATGCTGAATTTTCTGTAGAAGGCGAAGAGAGGACTTTCCAGTGACAAAACCTGACGGAGGTTGGACGTTGTGTCCGCGGCACGTGCGTGTTATTTGAAACCTGATTGTACGTTTTTGCCTTAGGTCGTGTTTGGGCGACAGGATAAATTGGACGTCCAAGATCATGCTCTTCAAATTTTCCTTTAAAATAATTGAGAGGAAAAAATAAGATGATAAAACATTACTGTTGTACTTTGATTTTTTATTTATTGAGGGTTAGCAGAATAAAGATGAAAAAAAATAAAATAAAATGTTCGTAGTTTTACTATTGTACAAATATTAAATGGGAAAAATATACAATAGGGAAAAATATGAAAATATGATAAAAGAAAAATGTGTAAATAAAGTATATAAAGATGAAAAACAGGAAAACAACCATTCATTTTAATCATTGCAATAAAATAAAACATATAAACGATAAAATAACGTGCAATAGTATAATAATATTCATTTGATGTAATTAGAGAAAGGAATAGAGAATTAGTTATGCCATTGAACTTCAGAATATTCATTTATTGAATTTTGACCTTATGAATAAGTTTCTTTGGTTGACCATAATATCACTTCAAATTAAGGTATTTTGGTTGAACGATTTTTAACAAGGTTGTCTTAAGAAAATATCATTCAGATAACCACATTTCTCGTATATTTTCTTACCCTTTTTGGGAAGTGCTACTAATTGGCTTGATTGTATCATATTTACTTAAAATGTAAATGTATTTTATAAACAAAAATAGATATTTGGTTTGAAATGAAACCAAAAAGCCATGTCATCCCGTGCAAAAAATTATGTACAAAATTATAATTTGTTAACATTTACTCAAAATTAAAACTTATTTCACACGATTAATTTTCTATCTTTACACAAAGAGGCGAGTTAGGTTAACTGCCAAACTAATTATTTTGTAATAATAATGGATAAGGCTATCTTAATCCTTTTTTTTTTTTTTTTGTATCATCATCTCACTTTAGTTTATGGCTTTTTTACTTTAATTTATCATGTTTCAGTTTTTTCTAGTTTTTTTTTAATCATAAAAATGCCATTACCTGTAGTTACAA
The DNA here is from genome assembly GCA_033060915.1 of Euryodendron excelsum. Taxonomy (NCBI): domain Eukaryota; kingdom Viridiplantae; phylum Streptophyta; class Magnoliopsida; order Ericales; family Pentaphylacaceae; genus Euryodendron; species Euryodendron excelsum. The sequence goes on along the minus strand of CM065397.1, from coordinate 6,837,246 downwards.
AACAGTAAAAAATCCACCTCCAAACAAGGTCTTTGATGTTTTTCATATGGTGTAGGCACCTCCGAAGACCAACTCCAACACAGCACAATCTTTAAATTCCGTGTACAAAATCTCGTCTAGCTCCTGGCCAACGATCACCAGTCCCAAAATACACCCACCTCTCTCTCTCTGTCTCTCTCGCTCTAACTAAGCTATTTTTCTCTTTCCAATAGCATCTCTCGCTCAATTCTCGAATTTTCAGAACTGTGTTGCCGGCGGCGCTGATCGCTGCAGCACCCACATACATACATTTCTAATTTTCTCTCTCTATATGTTTATGTATTTGAATAGGATAATTAGATTGGCCTAGGGATGAGGTTTTTTAGGAGGATCGCTGGGTTTCTAGGGTTTGTGAAGGACGAAGGGCACGAAGTGAAGGATGAAGGCGAATATTATGTGGATGCTGATGTGAATAGAGTAGAAACTCAACTTCCTCGTAAAGGGTTTGGGGTGCCTATTCAAGTAGCCGTCGAGAGACCTCAACTGGGCCCAATTCTTGTTCCCTGTAGCGTCAGTGACGGTGGTGTGCAGGTTAATCTTTCGCGTTTCTATTTGTTTATGTGGGTTATTGTTTCTTTCTTTGATTTTGTCAACTATTCTGTTATTTTCGTTTCAATATTTTCCATTGATTGTACAGATGAGAATTAAGTAATTACTAGTCTCTTTTCGAGACAATTTATACTGCATTTATAATAATATCCGTAATTACCTAGAAAGTCTACAGTATAAATTGTTGCAATCTTAGGCTCCCTTTGGTACCGGCTTATTGGTGGCTTAGAGCTTAAATAAAGCTAAAAAGCCAGGCTCTTGTTTGGTTTCAGTGCCTTTTTTCTTTTTTAGCTTTTTTGCTTTTTGGTTTTGGCTTTTTTACGGGCAACCAAGAAAAGCATTAGTGGATTAGCGGTAAGGTTGTCGTTGCTCTATTGCATCACGGGTTTTAAACATGGAAACAGCCTCTCCGCGCACATGAGTAAGGCTACATGGAAACAGTCTCTCTGCGCACATGAGTAAGGCTACATACACATGGCCTTCCATACCCCGCAGTGGCAGGAGCTTCACACGTTGTGTTGCCAATAAATTAGGGTTTAGAAAAGTTAAGAAGAAACCATTTTAAAGAATAACATAAATAGAATATGTAGTTCTACAAGGAGACAAGCGGGGAATCCTGAGGCATTTTCTTGGAGTTTGTGTATTCCCATCTAATCAAAGATTCAGTGACTAATTTGCAAGTTGGGATTTGTACATGTGAGACGTTCATCCCTTGTTGGAAGGACACCTGTCACTGAGCAACATTTTATAGTCCAAACAATCTTCTAAACTTACTGAAATTTATGTTGCCCTTCATGGATGCGTGGCAAATATGATTAGTCAGTATTAATTCACAGTATCAACTTCAACATATGAAACAATTTCCATAAACTAATTGTGTGTTAACTGTTAACTGCATCGAAGAAAATCATTTATTTGCAATTAATGGGCGTGAGATTTTCAATGATTGTCTTCTTGCCTCATTTGTAAATTGTAATATTTAGCATTTTAGCATTTTTTTGTTCATGTCTGCAATGCATAAGCATGCTTCTACTTATGAAATAGCCTCTGGCCTTTTGGACTGTTATTATTTATTAGCATTCGCTCGCGTATATTTGATCATTCATAACGTGGTAGAGAGGGATTTAAGTGATCTCGATATAACACTGAATGAAGTTCTTATATAGTTATTTTAAGAAGATCAATTACTATGTAAATTGAGGTGAGTGGTATAGAAAATTGGAGATCTATTTTTTTTTTTTTTTTCTTGAAGCATTAGTAAACAAATTTTACAAGCGAAAGAAAGGAGAGTATAGGGAGAATTAAGAGAAAGAAGGAAATTTTACTGGGGTAGATATAATAAAGATCTTTTTGTTTTTTGTTTCAGTCTTCTTGTGCCACCCCGACCTCAGCTGTTTTGTTTTGTGTGTGTGTGTGTGTGTTGGGGTTTTTTTTTTTTTTTGGGGGGGGGGGGGGGGGGGGGTGTTAAGGGGGGTGACTTGTAGATCTATCAGGAACTTGATCACTGACATTGCTGCTAACCCTGTACTGTACAAAGCAACTTGGTTCAAATTCCTGGACGCACTCTGCTTTTGTCTTTCTCTGCTGCAGTGTTATTGTGGTCTATCCATTTATAAATACCCCCAATACCATTTGGACCATGAATTATCAGACCCTACCAATTACTGACAAAGGTTGGACCAAATTAACAAATATTTCCTTTCTCTTGTCAGTGTATACAAGGTAGATCACCAAGCTTTTTTAGTAGGGGCTTTGTGGTACTATCTATGTTAGCTAGATGAACATTTATTATATGTCACATATTGGGTGCAGGTGAACCAGCTATCATCAATGTGTGACCCAGGGCACCAAACATAAAATTGTGTGTTTTGGTCAATGTTTTGAAACCCTATCTCGTATATACATGGACTCACAGTTCAGTGGTTTGAGTTTGAATCTGTCCTGTTTAACAGCTTGAAGTAGTAGTATCAAAAGTATATTATGCATATATATAAGTATGTCTGCATATTGACAAGAAAAAAAGTATATGATATATTCTAAGAATGAAAATGTCTTTTTAATGGGAAGAGTGCGAGATTCAATCATTCAACCAATATTCTTTCCTGCTCAAGATTTCATGAATAGTTGGCTAGGGAAATTAAATCATAGCATATAATTCATTCATGAGCAATTTTGAACCTAATCAAGTTATGGAATTATAAAAGTGACACAAATAGAGCGAGAGAGAGATGTGAGAGAGATTGTTGTGAATGTTGAGAATGAGGTAATGAAAATACACCTTTGCCAGCCAAGGGGACTTCTATTGATGATATATCAAGGTTTTTAACAATTCTTCTTTAGCGACCAATCTCAAAACAAGAAAAACATAGATCTTGCTTGTTTCAGTTGATGAGAGGACATGGCAACCAAAAGGTATTTCTGTGCTTCTAAGTGAACCTAACTGGGTGGTTTAAGGAACTTGGGATTAGATCTGTTGGGTGACCAATTAACTACCTGGTTGAAATGATTTTTCATGAAATTGAACAGTTTTTGAGAGAGAACAGTTGAGGGGATTTATCTGAATTGCAGTAAAGACCAGCTGATAGTTTTGGAAGTTTGACCACCTGGTGTAGTCCTGGTCTCAAACGTTCATTGTAGCCTTAAATAGTTTGCAATTTCTATTTGGGATATTCTGTTAACTAGTAATTCTGAGTGCTAGTATACAGAGGAGCATCATTGATATGTTTACATGTTAGGATCAAGATATCTTTGAGCTCTGCATATAATTCATAGTTTGTTTAAGAAAAAGCATCAGTAAACATTTTTTCACATATGCTTTTAGTAATTAAAATAGACCATTTGAAAGAAATTAAACAGCTGGCGGGATTTGGAGGAAGGTGCCATGGTAACAATTGTATGACATGTCAATCATTGGTAATGAATAGCCGCCTACATATGTTTCAGTCTTTAAGAACATTGTCGTTCCCTTTGGTTTGAAATTTGAATGTTGCACGAGTATAACTAATGTCATCATTCTTGCTGAAGCTACGGTTGCTATTAGTACATTCATTACTATTTTCCAGTTTTTGCAAGAGGATTGATGTAGTTCAGGCTATCGTCCTTGGCATCTGCATCTTCAGCAGATTTTTTAGTGTTATTACTTGCCAGCCATCTATTCGTAGGTCTTTCATTGCGGTCAACGCGTATTTCCTTTTTCTTCCAGTACCCTAGTCATGTATATAGATATGTTGCCCTTTAGGGTTTGGAAGAATGTTAGAAAAGGTTGATTGTGGATGTACTAAGAAGCACAAACATAGACACGAGTGTCGGACACGACACATGTAGGAGCAATTTTTAAAAAATTCAGGACACGACACAACAGGGACACAACAAAAGAATTTATTTTTATATTTTTTTTATGTCATATATGTAAATATTTTACAAAAAAAAGTGTAAAAATATACAAGATAACATCAATTAAAATTAAAAATTAACATATTTCACTACTTAATCGGTAACAAATTATTCACAATTAGTCAATCACATTCCATCAAAAATGATAAAGTAAACAAACATATCAATAACAAAAAAGTAGTTTCATCAATACATGAGACTATAAAGTCATAAGCTACTCAAAATATTAAAATATCATTACACTTTATCAACCATCCATTATCATATCATATAAAATCCATAAAAAACATACAAAACAAATTAACCATCGATATCAGAAGTATACTTCTCCTTCTTCTTCTTCTTCTTCTTCTTCTTCTTCCTCTTCGATCCAATAAACTAGGGTTTCTTTGTCTCTCTGTCTCTCGATGGATTTGGTTTGACAAAGATCTGCCCCTTTTTCTTTATTTTCAGATTTTAAAGTTCTCTTATTTATAAAATGAATCCCATTTTTTAGTTTTAAAATTTATAATTGAACCCTCGCCTTGTCCCTAAAGTGTTTAAAGTGGGATACGCGTGTCCAAGCCATGCCCGATTTTTTAAAAAAAAAAAAACGGACACATAGAATAGAGTGTCCGGCATGCGTTCGGCGCGTGTGCCACACGTGTCAGTGTCCGACATGGGTATGGCTCTTCCAATGGAGTGTCCATGCTTCCTAATGGATGTAAAATGTGTATTACGGTTCCATATATCTTTGCCATTATAAATCTTATGTGCTTTTCTTGGTGATATGCTAGATAAATACTCTAGTTAGGGTTCTACATTGTCACATAGGATGATGAGCTGGTGGAAAATAAACATGATCATTGCTTTATTCGTTATAGTTTGTGAAAACGGGTTTTTGGATGAATTTGATATTTCACTCATCACTTTATAATGGCATCATAATAGTTGGATTTTGTGGAGGAGAAAGATGTACATTGTGTTTGGAACCAAATCCTTTTAGGAATTGAATTTGAAAATGGGAAAGGAAAGGAAAGATTTCTATGGTTTTTTTTTTTTTTTTTTTTTTTTTTGTGCTTGGAAATAATTGGAATTAAGAGGAAAAAAATGGATGAAAAAATTCGATTTTTTTTTTTTCTGCTTGGTTTGATGAGGAATTGGGAAGGAAATAATTTTGTAGACAATGATGCCCCATTGCCCCTTGATTACATTAGGCAGTGTAGTAGGGGACTTATGAAAAGGAGGGGAGGGCAGTTTGAGTGACTATATTTTATTAGGTTTTATTAACTCCAATTCCCCTGAAATCTGACCATTTTTCAAAAGATTTCAAGATGGCCTTTTTTCCTTTCAAATGCCACCAAATCAAATCTCATTTAAGCTTCCACCCATTCCAAATATGTCAAATTCCATCAAATTCCACCACTCTCCTGTAGTAGAGGCTATGCAAATGGAAATGGCTTTGTTTTACCCTTGAATCATCTTCTTTTGATGTGGATGTCTGCATTTATGAATCCTTTCATTTGTTGTTTCCTCCAGCTTTTCATGCTTCGCCATGAATTCCGCCCGCACAACTTCCGTATCTTCTTGACAAACTGGTTACTAGCTTTTAGCTTTATTTAATAGTCAACATATGGTTACCTATAAAAAAAAAAAAATAGTCAATATACGGTGCATTTTTTTTTATGACACTAAAATGTTCCTTTATGAGTATAGTGATAAATTTGGGGTTTGAAAATTATTCATCGTCAAATTAATCGATGATGCGGGAGTTATTAGGGAAAATATTTGTAATTGTGTGTAAAAAAATTTAGAAAATGATAAATTAAAAAATAAACTTATATTGTAAAACTTAAAAACTGAGTCATAATTTAGTTATTGTCTTGCAGAATTTAGGAAATTTAAAAGCATGGGGGAATTATACTTGGGGGACTCGAAAAAAAATTGAGGATTATTGATATATGCAAAATAGATTTGGAATTTGTTTGTTTGAAGAAAATAATGGGATAAGTCGGGAGAGTTTCTAAAAGTTGGAGAATTTTGTTACTATTTGGTTTCCCTCCAATTTCGTGTGCGTTATCATGAATTCCATCACCACCACCTTCAAATGTCTGCGTGACAATCGGTTCTCTGGGATTGCTCTATCAATTGCTTTACACAAGATGTGAAGAATTGGTTTCTTATTTTGGTCATAGACCAGGATCTGATAAGTTCTTGAAGTTCAAAAACTGCGAATAGGTCGTGTTCTGCCCTCAGTTAGGATAAGATTGGATGGGTTCCTTATATTTGACTTTATTATATTTTTACTACATGTTCCTCTTTCCCTTTCCATACCATGTGGTTGCTAAATTTCCTTCTAAGAACATTCTGAATTAGTGTAAGTTAAGCGTTCATCAGTTGTCCTTATTTTGTCAAAAACTAGGGTCAATTGTTTCGTTTTGAGCTTAGACAAATGAGTCTACACCTAATTTTGTAGTACCTTGGATCCAATTGCCCGCCTCTAAATCACGCCTAAGCTTTTTGGTGTCTCCAGGTGCATCCTTGAGTGAACCTGACAACACTAGTCATAATTTGAACATCAAGTTTTTTATTATGCATGGGGTGAATTTAGTTATTTTAAAAATGAGTGTGAGTAATGGGAATTGTGTGTTTAGAAATTAGGTGGTAGTAATAAGCTGGAAGTGATGCAGGAAGTTACGAAGAAGAGTATGAGGAAGTGGAGGAGATTTAAAGTATGCATTCTTTCGATGGATGTTGGCAATGAAGAAAAGGCCTGAATCATCTCAAATAGGATTGATAGTTAGCATACTGTAAATAAATAGAGAGGAGATAAAAGAATTGTAAATATATTGAAAAGAGTATTAGCTCTATCTTTCTTTGATGTATACATATTGCTTTGTTTCAATACTATTTGATAATTATTTTGGAAAGGTATGAACTCACTGCTCTATTTCCTCAGGTTTGATGGATAGATATCCTATGGGTCGTGGGGTATGAACTGTAACCAACCTGTAACCTACACATTCACCTATACTGGGTTGAATAAAAGAAGAGGGTAGAAGGCTGATATTGATGTAGGAAATTGCTTCATCTACTAGGCATTTGGTGACATAGGAGAGCCAAATGTGATTCTCCAAAGTTTTGCAATAGAATATTTAGCAGACTAGACAATTTTATGAGCTCCAACAATTTATTAGGCAATAAAATTACAGAATATTAATTTCTCTTACTCTAGTCGGCCATCAAAGTGAAATTTCAGAGATGTTGATGATGAATCCCCTAACTCACCCTTTCTCATAGATGCCATCTGGCACTATTAGTGCTATGCTACAGCGGATTTGGCAGTTAAACTGGAAAACTTACTTTCATGTTTAGGAACTTTTGTTGCCAAATGAAGACCTTGAACAGATCTTCCCAATTATATTTCCAGAACTTAATGGAAAGTACATGTAATGTCTGCCTCTCTCATGAAAAGGCTCCTAATGGAAATAGCAGAGTTCAATCTGATTCTAAAGTCAGAGAGATGCTATAGAAGAAGAAAGCAGAAGCAAAATACGTGTTGCAGAAGATAAGAGGGAAAAATGTATGCGGTGTCTACATAAGTTTCTACTATATTAATAAATTGATAAGTTCTTTTAAGATAGTAAGTCAATAATTTGTTTTATCCACCACACAAGCAAGGGTTTCCATAAAAAGTTATTAGTCTATGAATATTTAACTTATAAAAATTAAATGTTAAGAACTTTTACAGTAGATGGATTATTCATTTAACTTTCCACTTTAGATACTGGAGGGAACAATTTATTTTCTAACCCAGATGAGTTGAATAAAGTGAAAAAGAGAAAATTATTGGGGTATGGGTTTTAATGAGTTTTCTTGTATGTTTGGTTTACTTTTTTTGCCTCCTTCCTCGGAACTTTATTATTTTGTTCCATCCATTAAGCTCCAACCTTTCGTGGAAATATGCCATGCTCTTCCCAGGTTAGATGGCAGGTCCTGGTTTTCCTGGTTTTCTAATGGTGTTCTGAAGTTCATTTGTGATTACTTCGTTGTCGGGATCTGAACATTTCGTATGAGAGTTCTTTGCTGTACTCTGTTTTTGGCATTGAATCAACATAGCATTGTCTGGACTAGTGGTTGGTTATTGTCTATATATATGTATAATAGCATATAAACAATAGTCACAAAAAATCTTCCTCATTTACATCGTCCTGCAACACTAGCAATTATTTATCACAACAATGTGTTCGAATAAATCATAATTAATTTCGTCAAATTTGAAGCGAGATTTTTTCCCCCCCAGTGATTTTGAGTTATAATTGTGTTTTTTTTTTTTTCCGTTCATTCAGGGTTTGAAATGGTATGCAAGGCGTCTCAGGATAGATGAAGATGGAGATGTAGCAGATGAGTTCCTTGATGAGATTTCGCCGGAGACATCGTTGGGTATGGAGGATCAGCATCAGCCATTTCCAAGGTTTGAAGTGAAGTACAGTGCTAGGCCGGCCAAAGTGAGGAAGCAGTCACTGGCCCCTGACGGGAAGGTCCAACAGAGTGTGGAGTTCCAAGGCAGATTGCAGTGGGTGTGAAAGGACATTCTCCAAGAAACCAGTCTTCCGGGTTTGGATTTCTGTTTGATTTGCTGTGAGCCAGTATGTGCTTTTTACCTCCTGTTTTGGAATTGCGTGTGTATCATTCGACTGGTATATTCTGTGGAACTTTGTACCCCCATAATCTCGATCTTAAAAGAGTTCTGAAATGAACTGGTTGACGACTTAGGCTATAGTTTTCTCCGTCGTAAAGCACTTGGAGCTGGTACTTGTAATTGATGATTTATCTATACAATGTCAACAAATCTATATAGCTTGTATCAAATTGTTAAATCTCAGTTTTGTAAAGGTGGTGGTGTTGCTTTGCGTGCAACTTCTCCGATCCGTGCTCTGCCTTGGCTTCATGTAGCTTCATCTTAGCTTCAGCTTCCTTAGCTTTCCCTCGCTTGTGAGCACTCTCTCTCTCTCTCTCTCTCTCTCTCTCTCTCTCTCTCTCTCTCTCTTGATGCTGCTTTCTCTACCCGCAAATTTCACCAGACCAACCAAAAGAAAAGAGAGAAGAAGATTCATTTCATTCCTGGGCAACAAAGGAACAGTTCAAAATTTTATCATCCAAGTACATTGTAAAAGAGAACCTCTCTCTACAACTTTGGTGGTCTTGGGACTTGGAAAAATATTGGTGTTTGAAATCTTGAATTTTGCTGTACAAAAAAATCTGCAAGATCAAGCATTATAAAATCCCCCGTTTTCCTTTGAATGGTTCCACTGTTAATGAAAAAAAAGGGTGACTGAGATAAATCAAATTCAAAGATGTACAAATTATCATGACCTAAGAGTTTGCGTACCTTTCATCCTCTTACATATCTATAGGTCCCCTCACGTTAAGTGGGACTTTTTCATAATTTGTCTCTCACTTAATTTTTCTTTCTTTTTTTCTCTATTTCGCAAGTTACAAACAAAGCCATTTGTCACGTGGAGGAGAATGGAATCTTAAAATCTATCAAGATAGAATAAATCTAGCATGTGCTTTAAGACTTTTATCCTTTACTCACTTATACAATAACTTATTTAAAATTTGAAAAAAGAAAGGACAAAATAATATCCTTTTCTTTATTTGGTTTCCAGTACGGGAGTAAGAGAAGGAATTCAAATTATTTTTTTCCTACAAATTTTATTGAATTTCCTTTTCTTTTCTCAAAAACAGGCTGTTAGTGCAAATTTTGTCATCTATAGAAATAGAATAAAATTAGGGATAACTGTTTAGCCAATTTCATCCCCGACCCGTATAAGGGGGATCCAGACCCGTGAAAACGTGGGCCCTGACCCCTGATTTACAAAATCAAAGTCTGACTCGTTTCCGTTATCATCTTGTGCCACAAACTACCTGCTGACAGAGAGAAAAACCTCCAATGGATCTCCAACCTCCATGTACTATCTCCACTCCACTTTACAGGCAACCGCCACTTTACCGGCGGTTACCTTCGCCGAACGTCAATTGTTACCACTCGAATTTGCTGAAATGCAGCCGTAGAACGACGTCGTCGGAGCTCCAGACGCCGGTGGAAGTCACCGGCCGTAACGGTGGATATTCACAGTCGGTTCCAACTCACAAAGTCACCGTTCACGACAGACAACGTGGACTCGTTCACGAGTTCTTCGTTCCTGAGGTCAATTTCTAGGGCTTGTATACGTGTGTGTGCAATGTATTTATGTATGTATTGTTTCTCAGTTGTGTTGATAATTTCCGTGCAGGACCAGTATATACTACATACTGCTGAGTCTCAGAACATATCGCTCCCATTCGCTTGCAGGCACGGTATTGTTCCACAATTTGCAAAATTTCAGTACTGTTCTTTTGCCGTTCTCTATTTCTCTCGGTCATATGAATGTATGTGACGTATTTAGTATGCTTGAAAGTAATGTTTCTTTTATCATTAGCATGCATACGTATGATTTTGTAATTGCCACTTGTTGCTGCATTTTTGTGCAATGCATGTCAGTTAGGTGGATTCAATGAGACACGAAGGATGAGGAATTTAAGCTTCAAATATATCATAGCTTGGGAATTAATGCTAGAGAACTTTTTCCATTGTGATTTGTTTTGATCTTTTTTTATTTGTCTTTGAATTCGCCAGTGGTCTTAACTTTCGTAACAATGCTAGAACAATGGATTAGGAAGGCTTGTTGGGTATTGGTACTGTGGATGAGGAAGTCAATGTTTTTTAGATATTGTGGTCTAATTAATTGCCATCGAAAGACAGTAATTTCATAAGATTGACATAGGGCTATGCATCTTAAAAATTTTTTTATGGGAGAATAATGGAAGTTCCCACAAAAACTTCAATGTGGAAAAGTGTAATGGGGAGTGAGAATTAGTGACAATGTGGGTACATGGGCCCACCTATCATGTGAGCTAGCCATGCCATCTTCTTCAACATCTTGGTCTCATGTGTCAACCACGTGAGTTGACACGTAGACCAATGGGATGTAGCCACGTGCCCCCTTCTTCATGGAATAAAGCGCTAGCCGGCCAATACTATCGTACTTGGTGCTTTAACCTCGAGCCAAGGCATCAGGGAGCAATCTTTGGTAAGCCTTAGGCATGCTCGACCTTCCCTCGCCTAAGATAGTGAATTCTCTGCCCGAGCATGCCCTCTTCTACTCGTGACAAGTACAATTGACCTCCCCTCAGTCTGGGACATTGGTCAACCGATCCTCCAATCAAGAGCGCTCCTCTATAGTTTACACTTTATTCTCCAACAACCCCCTAATTCTTCTATGCCAACCTAAGTTGAGAGTAGGGTCTAGGACTCTGTCATGGGATGCCTGAGTGACCCACTGACCCTTTGCGTGGGATCACTGTGGTCATGTGATTTGGTGGTTAAAGTTGAAGGTTCGTCAAGGTGTTTGTTCCATCCTCTTTCAAGGGGACTTGCAACTTAGCTAGTCTTAGAGAGAGGTAGAAAGATCTTGACTGGAAAATATTCTCCAGACCAAGTAGAGACACATGGTGTGCTTCGTACTTTCTCATGCCTGAGGAACATGCATTCATTACTCCTGCATCTCTGAATGCCTTGGCAGATATTGTCGTAACTACATGTTGAAGTCTCTCCACTAATAGGGTCAGCTAGCTAGAGGCAGCCACTTGTCCCTTGTACCTGCTCAGACGCATGCACTCTGCACTTGCAGGGTAAGCTGGCTCCCCAACTGACTCCCTAATCCCTATGTACAGTGTCTCTCCGCCTTTATCTACATTCATGCATCCTACTGATGTTGTTCTACTTGGCGGCTCCAGTTTGTTGCCTCCAGATTTCCATTATTGCTCTTACTCTCCTACTTCAAGACCGCTTCTACTCTCACCCAGCCACCTATGGTGACCTAGCGCTATCTCATCAACCACCATACTTCCCAGAGGGCTCCATGACTCCCTCCACTCTTCACAAATAGCAATATGACATGTAATATTGGATGAAATTAACAATACTTACCTAGTTTTCTTTTTCCTTGTATTTTTATTTTCACATAAATTAATGAAAAAGGGGATAAAGCAAAGTCGGCTTTGGGCCTACAAATTACTAACTCCCAGAATCACATGGTTATGATGCGGTCTTATCTGTATGAATTTTCTAAATTTCCTGTTCTCTGTGGATGGTATGATTGGTCAACCTGGGATAGTTAAAACTGGGATAGTTAAAAAAACTGCACATCTTACGTCAAAGCTCATCACTTGAGATACTAGTTAGCAGGCTTATACAAGATCTTTGCTGATGGATATTCACTTAAGTCGGGGAACAGTCAACAAATTATAGGGTGCATCCCTAATCCTCCATTGAGTTGGCGCAAGAAAACATGTTCCATTTGCCTGCTCTGAGTCTGACCTACATGGATATACATTGAACGGGTGCACGATCCATAAAGTTTGCTTTGAAAACATGCAATTCCTTAGCCCTCTCTCTCCCTTGGGCAGGATGGTGCACTGCCACAAACAGATATAAATCTTACCTCTTCTAGGTTAGCTGGGTGGACTGTCATTGGGGATTCATGTTAGAATGCTTAGCATGTTACTTTAGGTATTTTTGTTGAACATACGGTGAGTGATTGAAAGTTTGCATGATTCTACCATATCAAGCCATTCAAATACCATTTTAGGATCCAGATTCAACCTCCCCTCTCTCCTCATCTTGAATGTGTACTTGCTTTTGTTGTCCTTGTACATAGTAAGTTCGTGTATTATGTTATGATACTTATAAACAAAGTTACTTTATAATTAGAATGGATTAGACAAGCAACTTAGCATGTAGAACAAGGAAGTTGTGGCTTCACAAGTTCACACCTTAATCATTAAAGCTGTTTTCATTAACTCTCTTGGCCTGTTGCAATCAGCATTTTATTTCATTATCAATCATAGAGATTGCTTTTGTGGCTTATTTAAGCTTTTGTTTCCAGGTCCTGCATCTATTTTTCTGCTGCCGATGGGGACCATTATTGTGTTATCTGGTCATAGATATTATGTGAATCTTTGCTTTTTTGCTAACGAATTAACCAATAGTTATTTATGTTTTTACAATGCAGGTTGTTGCACTAGCTGTGCTGTTCGTGTAAAATCTGGACAAATTAGACAGCCTGAAGCATTAGGGATATCTGCAGAATTGAAATCTAAGGCACGTAAATGTCACCTTCTGGTTTGTGAAACATAATTTTTTATTAGCTTGCATTTTTTAACTAGAATAGTGCGAATCAGAGGATGAGTTTTGATTCGCATTCTTGGAATTATCTTTATAGTTTATCTTTGCGCGTACACGTATCATATCTTGAAGTTTAAGATTTAGTCATCTGGGAGAACTGCATAAACCCAAAGTATTCACGTTAAGTACTATATCTTGAATATTGTCCAGTTGGACAACACTTGAAATTGCTAAAGGTTTTCTTGAATATTGTCCTATGTAAAAAGTAATGTAGGGGCATTTATGCTCGATATCAGTATAATAATTGATTGCAAATTTACACTGGTTTGATCTGCAATGCAGGGCTATGCACTTCTTTGTGTGGGATTCCCTTCCTCTGATATTGAAGTTGAAACACAAGATAAGGACGAGGTGACTTAGATAGCTAACTATTTACACTTTCGGAAAACCTAACAGCATGTCTGAACTTCCAAAGGGAATTAAATCATTTAGTTGCATTTTAGACGGTGGGATGGGTCACAATGTGAGATGTGGAAATTAAACCAATAGTAATTCATTTCATGCCTGGAGGATTAGATTTTAGTGCCCTACGGGATGCTTTGATTTCAGTTCAATGTTAATAACCGATGTAATGGCTCTATTTGCTCAAAATGCCATTTCTCCTGGAGGCATTCTTGTGGAGTCAATGTGGCCTTGTCATGGGAAACTCGAGGATCAAATCTCTCTGATGCTACTATATTCTAATAGATAGAAATGTTCTTTACACTCTACACTGTTACACCCAATTTTACTCTCTTACACACATCAAAATTTGATAAGGAAAAAAAAAGCTATTGACAGCATATTAGTTTGGAAGCACATCTAAGAGAGAGGAGCTCAGGAGAGAGAAGGGGTTTCTGTTGTTTTTTATGCAACTTGCCATGGTTGTTTACTGTATCAAATCTCACTAACACTATTGTACCTAATAGATGGAGAAAATGCTTTTGATGGCATATTAGTCTAGAACCATATTACCTGCAAGGGGAATGGGGGTGGGGGGTTGTTGGTGTGGTGAAGATCCAAGACTATTTTTGGAGGGAAAAGGGGGCTTGTTTTCTTCTCAACAAGGTTTTAAAACCATCATCAAGAAAAAGGATAGAAAACTGAGTTTAGAAAGCTGCAATTTCACGTAAAGTTGTATGATTAAGTACTGTTGTTAAATTTAGGTCTCCCCATACTTTAGGAGTTTTATCAGTAGGTGCATATATTGTTAGATTTCTTAGTTGCCAGATAACTTCCTTTGGAGGTGGTTGCTTGTAAGCATCTTGTGAGCAATTTGTCATTGAGGTGGTTGCTTGTAAGCAGCTGATCACCTACTTCTTGTGGTGGTTACATGTAAGACATGTGAATGGTTACATATAGTAATGTTTCACTAGCTTGTTATTGAGGGACTACATGTTTGCCACTTGCCGCCTTCTTATTACTTTGTGTTTTTCAAATCCTAGTTATCTCAATACGAGGTGACCTCCTTAACTAATTACATATAGGGTCTGCAATCTCTCTTTTGGATGTTGATATTTTGGAGAATAAAATTTCACATTTGATTATTTTCTTTTCTTCATATTTCTCTAGTTCTTAGGACTTGGTTTCCCCGTACTTTAGGAGTTTTATGAGCTCCATAGTTCATGAAATTTGGGCCTTGCTAGAAATTGCAGAAATCCGTCATGCTACCTGATTTTTGCGAAATTTCAGCCTTGATCTGAGCCTTATTTAGGTTCACCTTTGACTGCATCAGTTGAGGAGTTAGTTGTTTCTTTATCTTTTAATTTAATTTTTTGGAAAGAGGAGGGGGTGTCTGGGCTTACACTATTTCATAAGCCATTCAATCATTTTTTGAATTATCTTTTCTGTAAAAGGGATCATGGACATATGAAACTCTTGGCTTATTCAGGTATATTGGCTTCAGTTTGGAAGATATTTTGCTAGAGGACCGATAGTAAGTCTATATTTCTAAAAACTTTTTGAAATACAGAGCTTTTTACTTAAGTAATGATAATGTGTTATTGCTGCAGGAAAGGGACGACTATGCATTGGAGTTAGCTATGGGTGATGAGTAAGCTATGTTAGATACTGAATTAGAAGTGAGGATTCATGAGTGAAACATGAAGATGTATAATTTTTCCCCGCCCCTTTCCTAATCATCATTTTTATCCTTTTATCAATCCATTGCCTCCATTTGGCCCTTGAAATGTACTATGATTGCTCTGAGTAGACATTCCATGCTATCGATGGTTGTCCTGTGGAGTTGAATGTTGTTTTCTGGGAGATATCAATGCAGTTGTTCTTGTTCTAGTATAGTGATTCTGTTTTTCATGAAGATTTGAATCTACCTAGTGCATTTGGTTTTTTCTAGGCAGCAATATTAACAAGATTAGACAATGTTTAAGAAAAGAAAAGAGAAGAAAAGAATATTAACTAGATTAGACATCTCTAGGTCATGTAAATACGATTCAATCATAAAAGTGTTCTGATGGGACACTGCTTAAAATGTGTCCTCCATATGGTAGTTCATAGGTGAGACAGCAGAAGAGAAGAATGGAAGTTTGAGGTTTGATATGGTGGGAGTGTACTCATTTCCTTTTCTCTTGTTTCTCTTAGTTGCTGGATGAACCATTTTTTTAGTTTTTCCTTCTTTTTCCTCCTCTGAAAAAACAGCTCCCAGATGATGGATAATGTTTCTATTTGAGAAAAAGGAATGGTCGCTAGAGGTTTGGTTTTCAAAATGTACACATGAAATATGATAATTTGCTAGCACTATGAAATAGGATAGGGAGGTCCTTCAATTCTATCTATATACAATATAGAAAAGGAAGCCACTATTGATGTGGTTGCGACAAGTGGCTCACTTTAAGTGGCTCTTAAATTTTTGTTAATAATTTTTCTCTCAAAAAGAATAAATGATCTTTTAAGTATTTGAGCAGTCTCTTTAGCTAACTGAATTTATTTTTTTGAATGACGAATCACTGTAGCTATTTACTTCATGTATTTTGTAGAACAAACCTTATAGCACTGTACATTGGATCCATTGCATTAGATATGGTCTGTAAATATGTGAGTTGTCTCTTAGGTTCACTGTATTTGTTTTTCTGAATTTCAATTCATTGTATTTGTTTTTCTGAATTTCAGTTCACTGTATTTCTTTAGTTCATGTATTTTATAGAACAAAACTTACACCGTTGTATAATGTATCCATTGAATTCATAAGAAATGCATCTTCTCAATCTCATTAACTCCTTTAACTATTCATTTAGATACATGAACAATTGCTAATTATAATACTTCATTTAAAAATTTCTAAATATGATAATTAAGTCATCCTCCTTAACAAAACTGCCACTACCAAAAATTCTGAAAGAATAGCATTTTTCAGAAAAGAAAAACCATTGGAATGTTTTATTTAATACTATTGCTGTGTGGAACAACATTCAAATAGGGACAATTGGTTTGCTAGGATTGAACAAAAACAATAAGTTCAAAAAATTAAAAACAAATCCACGAGTCTAAAACTAGTGTATGTAATAGCAAGATATTAGTCATGGTCATGGTCCATTAATTTTTTAACAGGAAATGTGAACTTCAATCATTTGATGGTGATGTCAGCATTTTATTTTTTCTTTGTTTTTTGGGAAGTATTTCTTGAACATGAAATGCATTAGAGTCAAGATATTTCTTGGAAACTAGGAAGGGAGTGAGGCTACTGCTTAAAGTTGAGCTGTAAGACTCTCATCTCACTCCAACCTTATTTTTGGAAGAAGATGAAAGCTAAATGCTGGTATTGACAACAAAATTCTATACTTTTTGGGATTAAAAATACCATTTGCATACAGTTGATCTATATTGGACTATTCTAAATTTGTGAAATACTCTTGTCTGACATTCGACAGTCAGATAAGGGTATGAGATATGGGCCCAATATGGCTAGTTGAACATTCATCCAACAAGAATATATAAGTAGTTGAGTTTACTATAGAACTATACCTAAGACTTCCATTTTATGCATGAAAGGCTATATTTTGATTTGTAAATACTATTTTACCTTGAAGAAGCAAAATAAGTAATTAAGAAATATGAAGTTTAGCCATGTCCAAGTGTTTATGGACTTGAGGATTAGATGAATCCGACACTTAAATACGTACCCGCACCCAACACCTGTAATCGAGTCCAAGTAACATAGCAGTTGATTAACATAAGAATTGAGTAGTTAAGGGAAACCAGAATTGGTGACATCAATCAGTAGTTAAGGGAAACCAGAATCCATTATGCTTAAAATTTTACAAGGAACAATGCGAGGGAGAGTGATGTTTGTCGACGGTGTTTATGAATGGAAAATTGGTTCAGTAAAAGATATCAATAAACTGTTTTTGGTGAATTCAAGCAATATCTAAGAGAAACTGGAATACAGTCTCCTTGAAAATGTCCAGGTAACAATGCGACGGAGGGAGAGAAGTGTGTAAAAGTAATATCTTTTTTTTGGTTAAAGAAAAAGCCTCCATAAGATGTGCATTATGCTTGCACCTTATGGGTGCCACAATTGAACCATGAAGGGAGTCTTTTGAGGAAACTAATCTGGGATGTAGCTAGCTAAAATATGAGAAACCAAAGCCATGACTGTGAGGTTTCATAGTGGGATAATATGATAATTTTTCAGATGGCTGAAAACTTTTAACCAAAAAATACTTCATTGGACAAGAAGTGCTAGATATATTGCCTCAACCTTTGATATCCATCTCTTACTTGCTACAGAAACAGTGATATTACATGGGTCTTTTTTCTAGAGAAGTTTGTCAAAATTTCTGAAAGATAGGATTTTTCTTCTGGTCCTAATTTGTGCTGGTGTCCATGAATCTTATAGCTTGGAAAATGAAATGGAAATCTCTCAGAAATATATTGTATATCTCTGGTGAATCAATCTACAGACGGCAATGCCTTCTCATGAAATAGTATAATGTACAGAGGTTTTCTTTTCATCATTATTTTTCTGGGATGAAAAAGATGCTGCGGCCTACATTTATAACAAAGAAGATGTTTCTTCTTAGAGCTGAGCAGCAAAAAAAAAAATTATTTGTGTAGCTAATTCCATGTTATCATAATCGTTGATGTTTAAATAACTAAATCTTTTTCCAGGGAGAGGGGAGGGGAGGGGGGAGGGAATTTATTAATCTGGTTAAGTTTACTTCCTGAAGCGGCTTGCATTTTCATGACGGCAATATTAATGCGGAGGTCAAGTTTAGAGCCATAGTTGTTTATCCGACCATGGAAGATCTTCCTCACATCAATACCCAAGTAGTATTCTAATGGGAATAGAAATGTGAAGATATCCAGAATTGGTTTGTTTCTTTAGAATGTGTCCACATAACTCAGAGCCCTTCCAGGTAAGTGGTAATCCATGAAGACCAAAGGTGATATTTGGATTGGTATGTTGAATGGTTTGTTTGGTGTTTGCAGTCCATAGTATTGAAGTTTTCACTCTCCTGGAAGGGTATTGTGGATCATTTTAATGTGGATGAGATTACGATTTGTTGGTGTTAAAGCAGGGTTTTAAGTATTTTTTGTTGTGGGGTTAAGATGGATGGAACAGACTACCTAGGCTTTGTTTCTTTAAGGGTAAAACAGAAGCACCTTAGATAGTAAATTGGATAAATTCTCCTATCTATGCTCTCTTTAATTACGTGAAATGTTCATTAAATTGCATTTTTCTCTATTGGTTTCTGAATGGTATGTATCTTTGTCATTAATTCAATCTGATGGAACTCAGAATCTTTGTGTCACGCGTGTAGGGACTATACTGCAGAGAAAACTAGGTTAGCTATCCTTTTCATGTTTTGGAAAGTCTAGCATGATTAAGCATCTAGATGGACCTGCATGCTAATGAAAGTTTCATTTCATATGAAAATCACATCTTTAGTGGAGTTTTTGAAATTTTATTCTCTCTGAAAGGTGACGTGGCCATTGTTGTATAGTTGATATACCACAAACTTGCTTGACTTCCCGATAAGATTTAAAGTAGATGGTTGCAGTTCTGGATTTATTCCTTCGTGTCTGCTTCCTGATAACATGAACAGAGTGCTTGCTGTGAAATTGGCTTGTATCTGTGTCTTGGGTAATTGTTATTCTCTGCAAACTCCTCCTACCCTGTATCCTATCAGCAATGACATGCTGGAGGCAATTTTGAACATAAACAAGAAATATTGGTCAATGTCAACAGTATGGCCACAACATTAGAGGTGGATGTAAGCATTGTTCTGCGTTCCGTATCCATGTTGATTACCACAAACTTCACAACTTACCATAAGAAACATTCTGTTTGAGACCTGGTAGATGACTCCTAAGATTCTAAATAAGAACATATATGATAATTTTTGTAGTTAATACTCTTTGGGTTGCAAGAAAAATATAAACCTGGCATCTAGACTTTCCTGGAGGCAAGCTGGAAGACAAAAGGATGGAGGCTCAAGGCATAAACTGCCTTTAGGCTTATGCAACTAAGTGTAAAACACTCTGCACTTGAAGCCTTCCTGATGACTGAGCTGCAGAGCTTAAAGACAACAATAAACAATCTGCGCCAAATTGAATTACTACTAAGGAGATTGTGCTATGTACTATGAACCTTAAGGTGGCTTATATAGTAAACCAAGAAGCTACAGGTAACCTGACCCCACTTAACCTAACTGAAAGGGAACTATGGGGTATTTCTCTATATTCACCATCATACTCTTCCAGTTTATCTCCTTAGGAGTCCATCTGGGTAAATAGGAGTTGGTGCCAACAAAGACTAGGGTTTGCATAAACCTTAATGGCAGGTTAATTGTGTATTATGGTGCTCTCTTATGTGGAGGGCTTCCTAGCATCATTATCTAGCTTTCCTTCTCCTCTCAGCCCACCACACCACAACTTTGAGGCTCTGCAACATGATGTAGCACATGGCTATGTGGATTCCCTTACGGTAGTTCTCAAATACCATTGTCACTATTGACTGGTTACATCTCTATTGAGGTACGTAATGTATAGAAGAAAATTTGTGGGTTTGGTTTCAAAGTTTGATATGTTGCTTTAATGAATGTTCTTGGGCAATACATTCGAAGCATAGAGATCTTTGTATGTAGATTGATATTTGAAAATCTCAGGAAAAAAAAAGAATTGAAAGTAACCTCAACTCTGGTCTCCACCTCTATGTAATATACTTTTTAATTTTTTCTTTTCTCTATGTTCTCTCTTTTTTCTTAGGTTGGGATGCATTCGTAGCTCCAAATCCACTCACAATATTTTAACATGAAGAATTCTCATTGCAAACTTGAAACTCAAATACGACTATTTCTTTGTTATGCTGGATCATAAAAACTTCTATTACCATGATTAACACATTCTGAGGTTTGGAAAGTGCTTAAACATAAAAAAAAAAATCTGATCCAGTGACTTAGAATATTCTTTCCCATTAATTTTTAATGAAATCTTAGTCCCTTTAATAAAAAATTCCAAAGCTATGGACGACAAATGGGTTTTAGAACAAAGTTTCCTGAAAAAAAAAAATGTCCTAGATAGTAAATTGGACATCTGCTTTTATAATTTGGATGATATGAGTTAAGATGAAGGGAAGAGGTCCAATGGATTACATTGTTTGCCACCTGCATACTTCTAGATGATTACTCAAGAGAGGAGAAAATCGAGTGTTGAGAGGTCCTTCAGATTTTACCTTCAAAAAGTTGAAGATACATAATGTGTGGATGCAAACAGTAAGGGGTTGAAATTGGGATAGTTGAGATTGATGGTCAAAAGATTCTCGAAAGCTACCATTTTGTTACTTTATTAGATCATCCATAAGGAGGGAGATATTAAAAAGTGAGATTTTGACAAATGGTTGTTTCGAAATGTTGTGCGATTGACATGAACTTTGGACATTGAAGGGTAAACATTGTACTCAAAAACTCTTTATCTCACTTGAATGGGAAACTATGTAAGACGGCACAAAGCAAGTCTAGTTTATTGTACAGACCCAGATTTTTTTATTGAATGAGGATGGGGGTGCTAAGAGGGACAACTGACAAGAGAAGAAATGCGATGATAGAACTCATTTCTAAGAATTTCAAGGTAGCACCAATTAGTGACAAGTTGAATAGTTGAAAGAGATGGTCTAATAATGTACTATGATGACAGTTGTTTGCAATATTAAGAGCTCATGTGGTCTTAGACCTCTTATTGTCTATACAGAAATTAGGTTAAGCGATTCTAGAGTCAAGAATCTTTTAATTCTGACTTAACTAGTTCTATTGCCTTCAACAGGTAATTTTCTGAGTAACCCCTATATATTATTGTACAAGTCAAATCTATATTTTTTCAGTTGGTGTTCTTCATATGATTCTCACCTCAACACTTACCCTTTGCTTACCTCTTAGATCCCCTGATTCCTTTATTGGATTGTTCAATTTGAACTATGGTTTTCATTTGTGGGTGGAAGCAATTCATAGGGGGATCCTTTTACAATTAAAAAGCAATTTACTGAAATAACTTTATGCCACTAATGTCTGATGCATATCTAAAAGTAAAGGAAAATGAAGTTCTTATCCAAAAACATTCAACTGCACTTGTAACCTTGAAGTCTTCTTTTACAATAGTTCTCATACATCTAAGTTACCAAAACTCCTTATTCATAATAAAGTCACGCGAGGGAAAAATAACTCTATACATGTAGCCAGGGGAAATGTTTTGCTTGTTCAAAGATGCAAGTACTGAGGACACTGTAGGATGCGAAACTGCAATTGTGGAAGTTTGTAGTAACTAGTGACCAACTTAACTGTTGTGCAATTTTAGCTGTTGAACTTTTGTTCAGTATTGCTTGTTGAGGCCTGCATCAGCCAAAAATACATATTTAATGAGATATAAAAACAGATGAAAACTTTAGTCTCTAAAAGAACTTGGTTTCTCCTACATTGAACACCATGCTAGTGATATTATACTTCCCTGTACTAAAAAGTTAGAAAGTAAGAATAAAATTGAAAGTAATGACATAATTAAAAAAAGAAAAATGCTCTTGCAAACTAAAGTCTCACTGTGTTCTCTGCATTTCTTGTGCCTAACCGTAAGTAAATTTATCCTACTGCATGATAAGTATTGTTCAACTAGTTTTGTTGTCTATCATCTCAGGGTCGGCTTACATGGAGAAAGCAATCAAAAAATCTAAAAGAAAATGTTGAAAAAAAAACAGCTTACATGAAAAGCATAAAATAAAAATCTTCTTGTTTTTTTTTTTTTTTGGGAGAAGGTAAGTGCCCTTAAAGAGGAGGCATGGGAGGTGGGCTGTTGCTGCCTGGAGTGGGGGATGCAGAACAATAACATAATGAAACAAGTCAGCACATACTGAGGGTCACAGAAAACCCAAACATAGGTCCTAAATAAAGCCTAGAAAATCCCTAAAAATTGTCTTATTTCTTGAATTGACCTAAGAACTTGTTTTTCAATTTGTTTGTCGATGGAAAAACTTTCCAGGATGAATAAGAATTTAGAGAGTAAGGTTGAAATTTTGGAATTAGTTGAGAGTGTGGATAGATCATTTCAGGGGAAAATGCTTTGGAGCCTGCGTGCTGTTAGATTGAAGTTACACGTCAGTCAAGAACTAGGAAATGGACATTGGGATCACACTATGTTGGTTCTCCCCCATGATAATTGCTACACTATGCACTCCTCGGCTTTTGTGTAACCCACCTATATGAAGGTATATATATGTTCAATGTTCCAGTACAGATCTATTCTACTGGTGGTGTATTCTGACTCAAATTCTATGATCTCTATCCCTACTGTTTCTCTCCTTGTCAATACGCATATACTGAGACTTGATGCCATACAGATCTAATAGCATTTCTTTAGAGAACTTTGGAGTGATGGTTAGATGGATCTAGGCCATTGAGCTTAAGGAAATCTTTAAAATGGATGGGTGTAAATGAGGGAAAGAGAAAAGATAATAAGACTATAAGATTTTAAAGCTATTGTGCTTTTACATGTCCTCAAGCTCACAGGAGCAAGCTCATCTGACTATTATTCACTTCCTTACTGCATCATTGACAAGGAAAAATATTAAGTTCTGCCATTAATTGTTGTCACTAAACCAACAGGCCTGCCAAAAAATATCTCATATTGTAGTGTGGGTCTCATCAATATACATGCCTAAAGAGTAAAGGGTGATTATAATCTTGAATCCTTGATACATATTCATTTTTTACTCGAATTACTAATAAACTGTGAATCTTGAGCTGAGCTGGTATTGACTTCCATTTTGTTACTGGGAAATCTGGTGTAGTTCAATAAATCTTTTCATGGACATGAGTAAGTGATCAATGTAATTAACATCAAATATGATAGTGAGTAAAAGGGAACTTCATACTGACCCCAACTGATGTCACAAAATTGCAAACTGCACATTTCACAGACCGTGCTCCATATTGGTACATCAACAGCATCCGACAGTTCCCACAATTGACATGTGCCACCTGATTTGCTGTCACCAAATACATTTGTTGTCTAACTAGAAATGTAGAGGCAAAAGATACATAGATCTTATGAATCTATTGATATCATTACTAGTTTTATACCTTCCATTGCTAAATTGATGGTATGACAACATGAACATTGTACACTTGTTGCTCCACGAATGTACATGAGTAAGGTGTGACAGCCTCCACAAACCAACTGAGCCATTTCCGTGCCTTGTCGTAGACCAATCAATAACATAAGATTGTTAAGCTGTAGACTATTAAGATAATTTATCCTTAAAAAGGAAATAGAACGAATGAAGCATAATTGATTAAGTTATTCTTTGCAATGTTTCAGGTAGATAAGCTGAAAAAAGAAAAGCAAGAAACATACCAGGAGGTGGCACAGCCGTGACTGCATTGCAAACAGCACAACATACAGAGGTTGCTCCGACTGGATAGACTAAAAGGTTTCGGCATCCAGAACACACGAGCTGGCTTTGTGCCCCTGGTGATCAAAATAGCCTTTCTAAACAGTAGATTGATGACAAAAAGTGATTCATAAAGCATGGCAACTCTGTATTGGTGGAAATCCACAGATTTTTTGCATCCAACCTGCCTTGATGAGTTCTTGGTTGATGGGACTCCCCTGGTGAGATGTTGAACAAAACAATGCTGCAAACTATATGAACCATAGCATTCCTTTACAATTGATGATTTTCTCATGTACACAATTCTTATATTTTTAAATTCTTGTTTAAAGTTTCGTATGACAGATTGGTATTGGATTTGCTTACTTCTCTCTTAACGGTCTGTTGAATTGAGAAGTGCATAAAATTTTTGTCTTCTAAGGCTTCTTATGTTCTTAATTGCAGTTGCATGACTAACCTCTGTTTGGGTTGCCAAGAAGAAAGGAAAATTTTTTATGACTGTATCATCTCCGAGTAGTGGTAAATTCACAAGAAAACTTCCATTTATCTCCTTCATTATGTTGCCAATTCTAGAGTAAACAATTCTATATTGTTCTCAGGCTAAACCAAGTGCAGAATTGAGTAAATTACCATTTGCAGGTGGTGTAAATGGCACCGAAGGCATTGGATAGGGAGCAAGAGGAATTGGCATTGTAACTCTTACAGAGGTACTTTCTCTTCCAAGATCTTAAAATCCGTCTTCTTCATACACATGAAACAGAACTTTTTTTGTCCATTCTTACCTTTGGCTGGAATAAGAAAAAAAAAAAACTATGGAATGCATGAGCAAAGACAGTTACCTGAGAGAAAACCATGATTTGCAAAGAAAAGTACACTACATTCCAGTTAGAATTCCAAGAAAATGAAGATGGAGGAAAGAATGACAGAAAGTTATATAGGTAGCAAATTACACAGCACCCAATTGAATTCTTTCCATTACTAAGCTATATATAAATTTATATTTAGTCGTAACACAGAAACAAAAGTAGTAGACACTCCTGCAAGCCTTGAACTAAGTTGAACATTATGAAGTGGGGCAAACACAAACCTTTGGAGGTTGCAGATGAGAGAGAGAGAGAGAGAGAGAGGCGCTGTAGGTTATATAAGTTGTAACTGGAGAAAAGTAGAGAGATGGTGGTTAACTGTCAAAAGGAGATTTTTTTACCGTTCTTACCGGTGAGAGAGAGAGAGAGAGAGAGAGAGTTTTACCATTTTCCTCCTGCTTTATTCTTTTTTAAGGTGCAATATAGCTCTCATTTTCGTCCTTTTGGTATTGGTAGATGTGGTGATTTCGGTTTCTGTTGGTGGCATATCAAGATCAGCCTTGTCAGAAACTTTCTCTCCCTCTCTCTCTCTCTCTCTCTCTCTCTCATGTTTTGCTTTTAGGAGGGGATATAATGTAACTCATTGCATCCATGTGAGTGATGCATTTAGCCACACGCTCCTTCCTCGTCGGGCATTGGACAACTCAGATTGGGCCACGTGTAACCCAGCTGAGCAAACACGGGCCTTGAATTTAATCCCATTGAGGGTGCTATGAGATTTGGATTTGGATTTGGATTTGGAAAAACTTTTGGAACTTTCGTATGTGGTCCTGTTGTTCATTGTGCCAATGTCCTTGCATTAAACCATGAGACTGATGATTCGTTGGTTCATGCACCCAACCATCGTGGTACTTACCAAAAAAAAAAAAAAAAAATTCACCTACTAATATAATCAATTGGGTGAAATTTCTAAATAACCTACTGGGGGCATGGCCCCTCTCGCTCAAAATTTTTGGTTCCATCTCTAAGTTTGATTTTTCTCGGATTGCAGACACTGTCTCTTGGGAGTTTGACTTAATTTCAATCTCTTGCGTGCCTATAATTGTCAATACTCTCTGTACATACCTCACAATTCCACCTCCAAGCTCGCACTACTCTTCAGCTTTTCACATGGAAAGTAATGAACTTCACGCATTGTGACCAACAAGTTATGACGGGTGTTTTGGTTCCCTTCTTTGTGGATATGACTAATGGAGCAGTGGTTCCTGCTGAGGAGGAACCAGGAACCTTTCACCAAGGCTCTAAAAGTGAGGATCTGGTTTGATCAAGGACAAAATTAGGTATAGACAGAAGGAAGCTATGACACCCTGTATTTTGACAAAATTCTATTTAAACCCTATAGATTTTGAATATTTATGATTAGAAAAGTGCAATGCCGTTCCTTCTAAAATTCAGAAAATTTTACACTTTCAAAAAGTTTCAAAATTTTTTTACCGTAGCCCCCAGCAAAATTCTATTTTTCATCCCTGGATTTGATCCTTTTCGGATCACAGACACTGCCTATTGGGAGTCTGACTCGATTTCAATGTCTTGCAATACTCTCCGCCTCCAAGCTCGTGCTACTCTCCAACTTTCCATACGAAAATAATGTACTTACGCATGGTGACTGGCAAGTAGTTTTCAAACCGGGCCTAACCTGTGGCTTTAGGGGGAAAATGCTTCCATAATTGGTGGGGACATAGGTTTCCATGATTCTGCATGTAGCATCAAACTATACCCAACATTAGTGTGTTAATGGTGCTATGCTATTTTTTAGTATCCCATTTTGTACCTGAAGTCTCTTTCAAGACATTCGATCTAAGAGCCCAACTAGTGTCTATAAACTTCATAGAAGTACCCCAAGGGTTGGCCTGATGTTCAAGGTGTAGGACTTGAGGTTTGCTCCCTCCAAGGTTTTAGGTTTGAAACTCCTTAAGTGTTATTAATTTCTTGGGGCCACTCCAGAGTCTTTGGCCCGGTAATTACCCAGTTTGTGTGGGACGAGGGGATTGTACAGGCCCGAGATTAGTTAAAGTGTACACAAGCTAGTCTCAACACTCAGTTAACAAAAAAAAAAAAAAAAAAATTCGTAAGAAGAGTGAGACCTTGAGGCTCTTGTGGATTTAGTTAAAAGAAGTTTGGTGATGGGTATGACTAACAAATACAAGTATGGTAACTGTTTGGATAACTAGCTTTTGCTTTTTTGTTTTTCTTAATGAAAAATAGAGAATTAATGGTAATGATTAGATTGCTTACCTAATATTAGTAATTGTGACCAACTATATGTATAATCAGACAATCTGCCAAATGCTTATCATTTAAAATCAATGGGCGAATGTCAAATGAGTGATTGTGGATCAAACTACATGATTATTTTTTCCTTATGTTTCTAGTAATGAAAATGGCACAGCTACATAATTTACAGAAATTTCGTTTTGAATGTGTGGTTGTGACATTTTTTTAAATCACAAGGCACAATAATGAGTATTTTGTTTTAAAATAAAAGAAAAATAAGAACTATAAAATCACATTGCTCTGTATGAAAATTTTGTAAAAGAACATTTTGTTTCATAATAGCATTACTCTTCTAATAAACTTTTTGACATGTTGGATCGTGTTTTTCAAAGGACTTTTTAAGTTTTCTGTTGTGATTTTATTATTATTATTTTAGTTTTGGAGATAGTTTTTATGACATCAGCTTAGCACAAGGGCGACGATAAAAAAAAAGTATAAACAATAATTGGGGAGTTGTTACTTGTTACTAGTCCGTTTCTGTATTGTTAACAACTAGTCCTTTTCTGTATTGTTGACAACTAGAGCATGGGGCCGCTTTCCTTGTCAATCCAAAAAAAATCAGGAAATGTTTGGAACATTACAGTTTCCCTTTTACACACACATATACACATGTATGACTGGTACATGTGTTTTTTTTCACAGTAAGTAAATTACGTAAAAGTTGCTGTTCCATATTTTGTTTTCACGAAATCATTTAATTTTTCAGCTGAAATTTATGAAGAGAAGCATTCATTTGAATACCTTGGGATTACAAAATTTTGTTTAATTAGGTAGTTCAGTGCACGAGGCTCTCGCTATTGCTGGGTCTAAGGAGAATCTGATGCATGTAATCTTAATCCCGTGTGCGAAGAGTCTTTCGAACTCGTGTTGCCCAGGACAACAACCTTATCATTGTGTTAAGTCCCGGCAAAAATTTATCTAATTCTAGAAGGAATTTTTTTAGGCACTAAAACCTAAGTCACTGATTCACAATGTGGGAGTGGCAGCAGGAGTGGTGTGACTGCCAAAGCTTGAGAGCGGAAGCGCCTCTAGATCGCAAGTGTACATGCATAATAATATATTTAGATACAAACATATAGAGAAGCATAATTTTTTAAATAATTTTTAATTTTTTTATGTATCAATTCGTTCAAAAACACTTAACTTAATGGTATTTAAAATATATAAAAGAAACAAAGTAGTCATTTCTTCACTAAATTATAAAAGTTTAATACAAAATTTCAACAAAGAAATGTGTAATTATGTGTTTTAGTAACGTAATAAAATTAGAATTCCAGAATTTACATATTTAAGTTCGCTAATTTAACATAAATTAGCTCACAATTCATGAATTTAAAGACTAGAGTATAGTTCGTTCACAAAGAAGAATTGTATGAAGAGTAAAACCAGAAGACCAATAACCCTTATAAGGCAGAGAACCCACCAAAGAACCCATTACAGACCTGATAGATAAGCATTGCACAGAGAGGGACCACCACTTTTGTACTTTATTTGGCTTCTTTTATTCCCCCTTCCTCCTCTCATAATAAGTTGATCCCAAGTGGATATTCCGATCACTGTTCAAGAAATATCCATCAATAATTTCAGCCTGATGCTTGACCAAACAATGATTTTAACAGCATCCAAAAGGACCCTCAAATTATTTTTGTTTGGTTTCTAAAAGTTTGTTGATTTCTAGCTTTCTAATGTAGTAAAAAGACTAGAGATTTAATTATAGAAAGCGACATTACAGGGTTTTTTAAATTTATTTTTAAACATCGCAATGGATTATTATTAGATATTGTCTGTTTCCTCTTCAGTAACTACTACTCAAAACAATCCCCCAACTTCTACTCTTCATATGTAAAATGCAATGCCCCAATAATTGGTACAATCCAACAAAAGGTCTGAGGAAATTTAATGTATGCATGCATAATCTCTCAGGCTAGTGAGCTTTTTCCTCTCTGAAACCACGTTAGGACCCATTTGGGTGCCAAGAAGGACACAAACTTTTCTCTTGTGATTAATAAGACAGCAAGTAATAGGGTGAGCTCTGGCACAGCAATAAGATTGTTCCCTTATAATTTAGGTATCATAGATTTGAAACACAGAAACACTTTTTTTGTTTTCCGGATACACCTGACCCTTCTTTAGTCCCACAATAGCGAGAGCAAATTAAGAGAACTTGACTGTTTTTTGTTTTTGTTTTTTAAGGCAAGAGAACAAAATCTATCCCCATGAATTTGTTTTGTTTTTGTTTTTATTTTTATTTTTTTTTTTGAGTTTTTAGCAATTGTTATTCCCTTTTTTTTTTCTTTCTAACCCATCAAAGTCCATTATGCTCTAAAGCATGATACCATGAAAGTAAGTTGTTTAATTTTTGTCAGCCAAAAACTGTTTTCAGCTCAGATCAAATCTTAAATAACTTTAGTAAACCAAATCTTATTGTTGATTGGAGGATTTAACATAATTTTGGGGCAACCCTTAATACCAGACCTTCAATGAAGAGCCATGCCTCGTTGCCTATATACAAATAGAGGTATACACACACACACACACGCACACACATATATATATACATAAACTTGGCCACTCTTCCTCTCTTCTGATTTTGATCGTCATTTGTTGGCAAAGGTCATCAATAACAGTTAGAGAATGTACTAGCACTTCGAGATGTAAAGATGAAACAATAAGATTACAGCATATACCTCAAGTTTTTTAAGAATTAAAGATGAAATAAAAAGATTAATAGTCTGTACCTTTTTTTATAGCCTTCAAGCATTTTAAAATTGGAGAAGCCAAGGACTCGGCACAGACTCCAGGCAATAGAGCATTTTCAACTGATTTTCTGCACAGAAATGTTTTCAGTTCAGATCTGCCCACGTATTCCAGCCGATGCAATGACCTAATCATCATCCTTTTTGGCATCGGCATTTCTCAATGTGAGGCCTGGAAACCTGTGAGAACTGCCCGGCTGCACATTTATTTTAACAAATGGCCATCTCATGGTTTGGTTGGCTTCACACTCTTCCCATCTATCCCCAATCGCGCAAAACTGGACGTTTGGGCTGCTGAATCGCTCCCTTATCCACGAAAAACATTGGACCTTTCCCCACTTCCCATGAGCTGTAAACTTACAAGACCACAACATACTAGCCAGTAATACTCTCTAACATCTATGACTAACTCCATATTAATGCCCATACAATAATATTGAAGATATTCTACAGGATTGAAACATATAGATTGGGACCTCGAACTTATGCTTCAGTTTTCAATGTTATCCTCAAACTTTCATTTTTTTGTTTGAGCCCTCCGACTTTCATGACCAATTCAACAAAGCTTAGTGATAGAGGTAAGAAAAACCATCCTCTTATATCATGTGCTTAAATTTAAGGTTTAAAATAAGAAAATGATAGCCTAAGCGTGATAAACAGATATGGAAAGAGGAAACAACTGATAATTCAGGTAAAATTCGACTTCAGTTTTAAGGTGTAACAGATGATTCTGCAACAAAGTTAGATTTTCTCCCCTCTTCAATGAGCTGGACTACATTGACTTCGTTACGAAAACTTGACTGCTCAACTAGAAAAAATTAAAAGGTGGAGGATAACATTGTAAACTCGAGTATACGTTCCAGGGTCAAAATAATAGTTTATGGAACTGTGTTTCATTATCTTGCCTGTACTCTTTTTCAGCTATACATGGATGTGGGGTGATGTAATACTAGGGAACACAATTTTGGAGGTCAATAGGTTGAGATGGATGAGCTGCAACACTGAAAATTATGGAATTTGATGTAATAATGTGAATGCTAAGGCAACACCAGAAAAGGTGGCACAGTATGGAAAATCAACAAAAGTAAGACCAGATCGAATTGTGCCAAAGGCACAGCCCATATATGAACTCAAATGAATTGTTTAGCACATGAGCAAGCAGGACAAGTAATGACAAAGTCGGGTGGGCAATAAACAGAGCTCAGAGGAAGAAAGCAGTAGCATAATTGACCATTTCAGGGCATCTGTCATGCTATTAGGGTTTAGGGTGAAACGGCCTAAAATCAACAAACTTCCTCCTAAACTACTTTTAGACTGCTTGGATAACCTGGAACTGTCTTTTTCAACAATTCATCTTACTCGTCTCAACCTATCTCCAAAACTTCCTCCACTAAGAGCGGGTGTTTGGAGAAAATGGATCCTGGAAGTTGTATTGGAAATCTTCCTTCGGCACAGTTTTGATGGACAAACATCCAGGTCCTTTTTTTTTAAAATAAGATCACCTTCTTCAATTATGTTCTTTTCAATTTATGGAATGCCGTAAGAGGCAAGAAGCCATAATCATCATTTAATAAACAATGAAACAGAAAAAGATGTTAAGTAGTAAATTGTTAAATTGTTGACCACCAACTCATCTAAAAACTCAAATTGTTAGAGACAGGGACAAATTAATTATTTATTTCTTCACACGCTCCCTCACATATTGTCAAGCTCTTGATCATAAGCTGCTCAAACATGTGAAAATAGTCACTAGTAGGCGGTGAGATTTGAACTCGAGACTTTTGCCTTGATATCATGTTGAATTGTTGATCACTAACTCATCCAAAAACTCAAGCTGTTAGAGAGAGAGGCAATTTATTTATTTATTTCTTCACATAAACAGAATACTAGTCAGATGCACAATAAGGAGATACAAAACTAGCCATGAATTTGAGAAAATAAGAGATGAGAGAACGAGTAACTAACCATTTTCATATGTTATGAAGTCATCCAGTCGAAATAGTAAGCATTTGACAAGGCTGGGTATCAAGGATCCAGAAGTCATTAAAACATTGATGTGCTGAAATTTAGCAGGGGAGTCACTGACCCAATCAGCTGAGTCTGCACAGGAAGTTAACTCTTTTATTCCCTGCTGAACACTGCTCCAGACAGGCTCGAGCTGGGTTGGACAAGGATGAATATCATGCAAAAATCACTAGGCATGCTAGCGTTTAAAATGATACAAGGAACTAAAAAAGATTTTTTTTTAATAAAAACACATGTTACTCCTCGGATAGTGGAGACAGATAAAGTATACCCAATGGATTGAGGCAATTGGCCTACCTACAACTACAAGAATTTTACTGCGACGGGCTTCTAGGCAATTTTCTAACCCCAATGTAACAAATGAAAAATGGTGTGTATTAGCGCAGGGAGCGCAATATCTTGCCTTAAAAAAAGATCTAGGGGGATGCATATTTTGAGTTTCCGGCAGGCTGGAACAGCATGCATTTATGAAGGGAGAAACATCCTTGAACAGCCCTTTTAAGGTACCTATTAGCAAAAAAAGATTGGTCCAAGAAGAACCTCATGCCACAAATAGAACTCTTTAGGCTGTAAATCAGCCATGTCCTTTAAGGCTACATTTGATTTGACGTAAAATACTTGTGCCAAAAATATTTTTAGTATTTTCTGGTGTTTGAATATACAAGTAAGCAAACAATTATTTTACGCTGAAAACTTTTTACCCCAAATAGAATGAAAATAACTTACGGATCTAACATCTGTAAGTCATTTTCCAAAACACATCATGCATGGTCGACCCTTATAATTTCGATCTAACATCCCGACGAAGAGCACAGGAGAGAAAGAAAGAGAGAGGTCAATGGTGCTGCTCTCGGCGATCGTTGCAGTGAAACTTTATGAAGAGGAATCGTATAGCGAATAGCCTCGTCAGCTCCTCCGGCGACGTGACCAATCCACCATAAGTGGGTCTCTATCAATCGCAACGGCCCATAAGCCTTCTGCAACTCCGATCGCGATTAACACAGTTTCGTTGACGTCAAATTTTTTTTTTTGGTCTAAAGCATGTGATTATATGCAAGTGCATTGTAGCTGTTATATATATATATATATATATATATTGTCTAAATATGGGGGTTGAGTAAGCAGCATATTTGCTGCTTGTTGATAAAATGCCTTAATGAGTTGTGCGCATAACAGATAAAAGTTGTGGGCTTCTGCAATGTAGGTTGACTCTATTTATGGATTTAGTTGCAGTTTTTAAAAATTACAGTCAAACACTGGAAAATCAGGAAAATGTAATTGTTTTACACACAAAATGTTTTACCTGAAGAATATTTTCGTTGTAAGCTATTTTGCACCAAATCAAACAGAGCCTAAATTCATCTTTGAGGGGTGGCAAAGTAGACTCATAATTATCAATCCGCTCAATTATGCCCATGTTAAATGAGTTTGGTCCAGTTATAATAATAAATGAGTTGTTATTGGGTTAGGTGCAAAATATTCATTTATAAATGAGTTTAAGTAGGCTGATACACCAGACCCATTAGTCACCCAATTAAAACATTTCAAGCAAGCTCATTACACAAATTACCCCTTAGACCTCTTTCCATTTTCGATTGGGGTTGATCGAATTACTGTCCGAGTTCTTGGCTTATCGTTTATGACATAACTCCGATTGCTTCTGCGTCCTTCGTGTTCCAACATCTCCGTCGATGTGTTATCGAGACTGGATAGTCTATCTTTCTATTTAGAGAGCTTGACGTTAGAATTTCTTACTTCTTTGATAAGCAAATTTTGAGATTTTGATTATGAATAATTGTTTTATTTTATTTAAGGATTTGGCAGATTTGTAATATTTATTTGATTTGCTATGATCATTTTCTCGGTTCTGTTAGTGTATGCATTTGCTTTGTTTCAAGTACACATACATACACGCAGACTCACATATATATATATATATATATATATCTATAGATATGTACATATAGTGTTATAATTTGAATAAAAGATGATGCCCATAACAAAAATGGATTTTGTTTAGCAAAATTTTATTTTTGTATTTGTACCAGAAAAAAAAATAGTTTGATTTAGGTTCATGAATTTAAAATTTTAAAATATAAACGGGTCAAAATTAGATTAATGAGTTTACTTTGACTAGTTAGTGACCCGTCCACATTTAATCCGCTTGTTAATTGGACGGGTTTCAATTAAACTAATTTAATCTTAAACACATTTAAACCCATCTAAACTCACCCAAATCCATCCATTTACCACCCCTAGCCTTAAAACAAGATCTAGGGGGATGCATATTTTGAGTTTCCGGCAGGCTGGAACAGCATGCATTTATGAAGGGAGAAACATCCTTGATCAGCCCTTTTAAGGTACCTAGTAGCAAAAAAAGATTGGTCCAAGAAGAACCTCATGCCACAAATAGAACTCTTCAGGCTGTAAATCAGCCATGTCCCTTTAAATTCATCTGTGAGGGAAATCATTAACCCAATGGAAAGAACTTAATTAAACCATCATTCAAGATATGTTCGTATTCCTGCACTCTAATTTGGTTTTACATGCCTACTTAAAAAATTATAAGACAATGGGAACCATATATGCCAGTTGTATAGCTCGTAGACAAGAACGCGCAAATGCCTACACGCTCTCTCTCTTGGGTGCACATATATCAGATCCTTCAGTTTGAGGGGATCCAGCAGCATGTAAATCATCGATATGGATTTTCAAATGTGTGCAGGATTGTAAACCCTCGCTCCTTCCCTCCCATGGGGAAAAAACAACTAGTGCCAAAAGTTGTTAGGGTTTTTTCATCAAAGATCTGCACAGTTTGTTATTGGGATCACCAGATTCACCATACGCAGAAGTTTAAAAGCACTTACACAATAATATACGCATCAAATAGACACAAAATTTAACGTGGTTCACCCAAACAACTAGGGCTACGTCTACATAGGTGAGAGAGAGATTTTACTTTTGTAGTAGAATTTAATAAGAGACACCAAAAATACCCGAACCCCTTTGAAATAATAATTGTTTTCCCATTCAAGAGTATTTTTTTCCATTTCTACTCACTACATACTCTCCTTATAGACCTCACACTTCTTTGACTTTTGCTAGACCTCAAAGTCTCTGCCTGAAGGGGTATTTATAGCTGCTCCTTTCACTGTGCATTTCCGTCTAAACTAAATCTTCGCCGACTGATTTGTTCAACAATTTGTTATGGCATAAAAGAAAACTCCAACGCTTTCTCGCTGGCTAAAGAATAAAACATTCGAGGAAACACGACTGTCGACACTCTTTCGCGTTTTCCTTTTCTTTCTTTGCTTTGTTTTCTTCCTTTCCTCTTTTTCTTTCGTTGCTTTATGAATTTGTTGGCGTTAAGTGAAGAGTGAGGATCCACCCACATGGTGGTGGATCCCACCCCCATCAAAAATTAACCAAAATAAAAATTATAAGGCGATGCACTCCCACCCCCATCAAAAATTAACCAAAATAAAAATTATAAGGCGATGCACTCAACACACAAGGGCAGAAGGTCGAAACATGGAAAAGAAGAGAATATAACAACATACCATTCTCTCCATCCTCACTGCTGCCTTCAATAGCTAAAACGAGGCCATTACTTGGTGTTGGTCTTCCTAATGCATGGATGCTAGGAAGGGTGGACGCATACAAATCTAACCTTTGATGTTATTGGCACAAGGTGACCAGTGGCCACTCTCAAACTCGAATCTGCATTCTAACACTTGACAACCCTAGGTTTTACCATTGCACCACCAGTG
Organism: Euryodendron excelsum; assembly: GCA_033060915.1. Taxonomy (NCBI): domain Eukaryota; kingdom Viridiplantae; phylum Streptophyta; class Magnoliopsida; order Ericales; family Pentaphylacaceae; genus Euryodendron; species Euryodendron excelsum. Next base: position 6,801,436 of record CM065397.1, on the reverse strand, counting down.
GATCTTCCAATGCTGCCTTTTGTTGGCCTAAAGCCTTAGATAGAGTATTCCATCAAGCTAGACAACTCAAGTATACTTGGATCCCATAAACTGTACCATGGTAGCCAATGGGAGCTAGAACAGGATAACAATAAAAATTGCTCTTCTAGAATTAAACCATATAAAGCTTGAAGTTTTTATCAAGTTAGATTGAATTGGACATGGTAATCCGACCAATTATTCTGCTTTTTAACAACTCAACAATGAGTTTTAAAGAAGGGGTCCAAGCGTCACATGGGTCCTATTATTAGCATTTTGTTACTTGTGATAAATTTGTTACTTAAATTATTCTAAATATATGAAATACTCGTGTTGAATACTCGACACTCGGATAAAGATATAGATATGTGTTCAATATGGCTAGTTAAACATGCAACTAATATGTATATATAACTAATTGAGTTTACTATAAAACTAAGCATAAGACTTTTATTTTATGTATAAAATATTATATTTTAACTTATAAATGTCATTTTATCTTAAAAAAATAAAAGAAGTATTTAAAATACATGAAATCTAGCTGTGTCTAAGTGTCCTTAAATATGAAAATTAGATGAATTCGATATTTAAATAAATACTTGCACCCAATACCTACACCCGAGTCCAAATAAGAAAGTGATAAATAATTCTGTAACAAACCAACAAGACCATTTATTCTTCTTCAAATCATTACGTCCTTTGTCTTCGTCATCATGATTTTCCACTTTCTTACAGTTAAAAAAGAAAAAAATTATTTAGCAAGCATGTTAAGGCACCTACCAGACACTCAATTTTATATGTGACGGATGATCCATCCCTGGTTTACTTATGTGTGAGTTTTTAGTTTTTTCCACAAAATAAAAACAATAAACTCTCAAAATCAATTACTTTAGCAAGTTTCTAGCAGCCCAGCACCATAATAATTGATCATTATGAACAACTAAGGGAAAAGGAGTTGCTCTGCAGATGCATCATTGTAAGATAATATGTACCCGAAGAGAGCCATCTCTCTGTATAACTATCAGTCACATCATAAAGATCATCCCAGAACTTCATCACCACAATTCATTAGCAGCACAATGATCCTCTCTGAAATAAGCTATCCAAAAATGTGGTATACCGTCATCCCCATGACACTGAATTAGGCAAATTGAAAACTTTGTTTCCAATTCAACCGATCTTTTTCATTTGGGCCAGATTGTAGCAAATTATGGAGGCAAACCTTAAAAGGAAATGAAGTTTTGGGCAGTAGACTTTGATAGGTCATGAGAATCATGCGTGTGGAAAAAGGCAACTAACCAAGCCAGAAAATATAACAAATTCACGATGGAGACTGGACCCATTAGTGGTTGGTTTACATAGGAAGTGATCATAAGAAGTTTCAAGTTTTGATATTTTTAGCAGTGAGGCAGTCTAGGTAGCTAGTGCAATAGATATATCTACATAAGGACCCTGATGCCATCCAGACAAGCCTCAAGAAAAAGTAAAATTATAGAGAAACTTCTGAAATTAGCATGATTCAAAGTGGGGCCTATTAGGAGTAGGCCCTGCATAACCAAGTTTTAGGTCTCAGTATAGTTTTTTTCGTTAAATTATGCTTCTGATCATTTATATATATATATTGGTAGCTCATGAGTCGTAGTAAGGGTCAAGTTATGTTACTGATCCTTTTTTTAATATATATAGTTTTTAGTAGATTGATATGGGTTTTAATAGTCAAGTCTTGTTGTTTTCAAATATGGAGTCGACTCTAATTAGTGTTACAATTACCTATAAATCCATAGTTAATACTGATTCCAATCAAGGAAGAGAACAAGTTTCAGAGGGCATTTTCAGCAACTATGCACTTTTAGGATTATGTGATGCAACTTGTAATGCCTAAGAACCTCTACAACTGATTCCTCAACTCATGTTCTCGTTTCCTCTTTAATTTTCTGCTCTATATATATAAGCCATTAAAATCCAAAACCAGACCCTTAAACCCCTTTTCCTATCGTCAAACCTATTTTAACAGCCTAACACATTCTTTTTTTCAACTATTCAACGGTAGCATACGGAGATAATCCAAACCAGCCCCAAAAACTAAGTTCCTTGTGTCGTAGTTAGGACCTCAAACTTCCTACACGATTACAAAGCCTTAGAATTCCAAGATAGTTAGGTATGAAAACTGGATACTAGTCAAAGGAGAGACCCTTCTTACTCTCTCTCTTTTCCGTGGTATCTACTGATTTGCCAATCCTCTTTGTATCACCCATTTTGATTTCAAACGTAAGACTTGGGAGAAGACATGTAGCCTGTAAGATTAGAGGTCATCAATGAATTTCAAAGACACAAGCTTCGACATACATCAAAATATCCAAATTTTCAGTTCCTCATTATCATTAAGCATTGCTTTTGTCCGACTAGCCCGGAGCTCCTCTTGTTCCTTAAATCATGCATCTAACATTACATATTCGGGAGTTTGGAAATTAAACTGAGGGGTGGCAAAAAGAACTTCACCACTATCATTTCAGTTAGGTACTAATTTATGGACTATTATTGTAACGCTTGTACAGATTTTCTCTATTACCAATTAGCAAAACCAGTTGAGTAATAAAAATCTTTAACAAGACTTGTTATAACAGCAGCAGCATCAGTTGTTGAACACCAACATATTCAACAGTTCTCACATAAGACAACAGTTCTCAGATGAGACAATACCTAATTTATTGATTTTATCATAGAATTGAAATGAAAAAGAAAAAAAGAAAAAAGAAAGAAAGAATGGGTAATCCCCATTTTCTTTCTACCTAATCAATAATGACCCTTTTTCTTAACAGAGAAAAAAAGAATGGGAAACCCCAATTTTTTCTCTGCACCAAACCTTCAACAAGATTTGGGAAACTCATGAGACTGCGTCTCTATGTCGATATAATTCCCATTTTTTATTATATCTTGTCAGATATATACAATTCGCTGTTCATGAATCCATAAGATATAATAAAAACGAGAGAGAAGGGTCCGTACAGATTTGGAGTAGGACCAGGTGCACTGAGGCGGTGAGCACTGAGCGAGGTCCATAACACTCAATCAATGAACCAGACCTATTGCTCAAAACTCTAAATTGTTTTAAGTGTTCTTGTGATCCAACCTTATGTGTTTTGTTTACGGGTATATATTAATATATATATATATATATATACACATATAAATCTACAACCCACAGATACGTGCTGACAACAGATTTTCAGGACTTGGTTTTATGAATTGTCAAAAACAGTGAAAAAGATAACACCGCAGGCAGCTTATTAGTCAACTAAATCACTATCTATGCTAAATATAATTAACATTATCCCAATAACAACTAAAGACTATAATAAAAATTTATACATACGCAAACACAACTCAATAAAGTAAATGTATCTAGAACTAAGAAGTACAACGTTATATTTCAATGACTTATTGGGTCAACGGAATAAGATCAGATCAAACTGTTGAAGGTCTTTGGCTGGCTTTTGTGGAAAATTACATACTGATAGACGTATATGTTATATGTGTTGAGTAGCACAATGGTGATTACTTTGCAGTGTAGCCCATTCGCTGTCGAGAATAAAACTGTTTATATTTAACTCTTTTTTGACCTGTAGTGATGAGAGTCTTATGCGTTAGCATGTATTTACATGGTATGTAGTAATAGTAGTAATGGATGGAAATGGTTAGAAAAGTTTTTGCTTTGTGGCTCCAAATTGTTGTAACCATGCTTTATTGATGGGTGGGCAAAGCTGTAACAGATAGCAAAAAGAATATAATTTTTCTAGATATTTTACCAATATCCTCTTATTCCTTATCAAAAGAATGTCATTTTTCTTCATATTCTTTTATAAATATCCTCTTATTATTCCTCATCAAATTGCACTCACTTCTAATTCCAATTTTTCTCCTGTTTGATCTAAATTATAGCTTGGTGACCTGAGCTTCACGGGTTGGGTTCGAAACACAAAACAGTATTTTTGTGCAGTGGTAAAATGAGTCCTACAAAAGAAAACACACACATGGTAATGAAAAGCAATAACAATGACAAGAAGAACATAAACAAAAACAACCAGCTGACCATCCTGCTATTACACACGCCGTAATGTAAATACAAATATGAGAAAACACGGGGGGGGACAAAAAATCCAAAAGCCACGACAGAGCTTTTGAACATAGCCAGACTTTAGTTTAGTTTCAAATGAATTTGCATTCAAAGTATGAAAATTGACTTTGTGACAAAATGAGATGAATCATTGATTCACATACCATTCATCTCAAAAGCAATGACTAATTCAACAAAAAATTATATATTAGCATTTATCTGACATGAGCACTGATGTCAAAATAAGCAACACAAGTTCTTACATTGTCTCTCCTTCCATTTGAATCAAACACAACCAGAGGCTAGAACTAAAACTTTGGAATTTACAAAGAAATTATTCCGTTATACGGTGGCAAAGATGAGAATCAAGATCGCGTTATTTTTACATTCTCAAGACAATTCTGTCTTAATGACAAAGAAGCCAGAAAACCCGGGACCAGAATCCCTTCCTCTTCTTTGGCTGCTGAAACTTCTGATCTTTCTTAGCAACAAAATCAGCCATGAACTGAACAACAGCCTAATGAATGACAGAATTGTATTAGTTTCAGGTAAATCTGCAATTGACTTGAACCCAATAAGCAAAAGCTAGACAGAACATAAATTACCTGAGCTCCTAACTTTGTTACTTGTCCTGGTGGCACTTCCAAGGGAGTCTCATCAGCACGAAAAACTCTCAATTTCGACAGTAACCTGAAAGAATCCGGTAGTACTCGTATCTGATCATCGCTTATATCTAACTCCTCGAGATTTTCAAGGTTTCCAATTGATTTTGGCAAGGCTCTCAGGTCTGCAAAGTTCTTCCCAACATTCAACTTCACAAGATTCACTGCTAAACAAAGGCTTCCGGGGATGGATTCAAGCTCATTGAAGCTAACATCAAGTTCCCTCAAATTTAGAAGATTACCCATTGTTGTTGGCAACCCTTTAATTCTGTTGTAATGCAGAGTAAGAACCTCCAAGCATTCGAGCTTTCCAATTGCCTCAGGAAGAGCTTTGAGTTGATTGAAATCTAATCTCAGCTCTACAAGTGACAAGCAAGATCCAATATTGTAAGGAACCTCTTCCAGCTCATTTGTTTCTGCATTCAGCCTCTTTAAGGAGGTTAGCTTCCCAATCACATCCGATAAATGACTAAAATGATTCGAACTCAAATCGAGATTAATGAGGTTGGTCAGGTTCCCAAAAGAAGGAGGCAGTGATTTCAACATGTTCGCGTGAAGGTCAAGATCGGCTAGGTTCACTAGTTCACCAAATGACTCAGGAAGGTTTGTTAATTGATTTGAGTGAATATCAAGCTTTGTTAAGGCTGTGAGGCTGCCAATGGTGGATGGAAGAGCCGTGATTCGGTTCTCAGATAGGTTTAATTCATATACATTTGATAACTTCCCAAGTGATTCTGGAAGAGACTCTATCTTCTCCATCAATTTGCCTTGAAGATCAAGAACCCCTGCTCCATTTCTAGCAGAGTTTTCAATTAAGGCTGCTACTTTCATTAGACTCAACTTCCCAGTGTCTCCTCCACCTATAACTGCACCCAAAAATCATGATCAGACATTGAATGGACTTCAAAATTTCCAAAATCCCATGTTGTACTTCTAAATCAAGACTTTAATTAATGTTCACCGTATCTATATTTACACAGACATATTGTTTGTGCATATATAAGTAATAACCCAATAACAAGAGCAACATGAACAAAATTATATCTATATACATATATAAATTTATGTACATACAAATTACAAAGGATGAAATTTAGAAAAGCTTTGACTTTTCATAAATGGTGACGGCAAAGAAGGGTAGATTAATTTGGGGTTCTCTAAATTCCAAACAATGCATTATTTATATAATTAATACATGAACAAAAAATGAAATTCACCAAATAAGGAGAAATTCAAGCAAACCTGAAGTGAAAATTGTTGCCTTTGAGGAAGAACTCTTCCCGAAATACTTCAAACCATAATCAGTATTTGCTTTTGTGGAAGCACTCTTCACCAAACCCTTCGGTTCTTCAACATCCCTTTGCTTGATCACAGCTTCTCTTCCAACTTCACCAATTGGGTCACCAAAATCAAACTTTTTCTCCATCTGGGTACCCCCAGAAACCAACCCAGAAGCTCTTTGAATCAGCTCATCAAATGTCTGAAACAACTTGTCAAGTTCAACCAAGTGCATGGCCTCTTTCCTCTGCTCATGGCTATGGAACAGCACCATGGTTTTCCTCACCTGTTGCAGCAGAGAGAAGAGCTCTGGTGGGACCTCTTGTGGGGTCACTTGGCTGGAGATCTCTTCAAGTCTCATCTGTTGCTCTGTGTTCACAGTTTTGACAACAGATATGGCTGCTTCAACCTCTTCAATTGTGGGTCTGGGAGGCAGTGATTTGTAGGTTTTCATGATCTCTTCTACAGCTTCAACATAAGCAGGTGATGGGTCTGTTTTGGCTATTACAGCCATAACTCTTGGTTTTCAGGAGCAGGAACAACTGGCGAGAGAGAGAGAGAGAGAGAGATCTTGGGTTTTGAAGCGCCTGTGGGCGAAGTATGACCTTGATTTCTGGTTTTCAGTATACTAATTGATAGAACTATTTATATATATAATTGTTATGTATTCCTTACATTGTAATAGGTTGCTGATATTAATTGAAAGAAGATATTCTTTCTATACAAATTCAAGATCTGTAAGAGAAACAAAACATTTTATTTGAAGCTTAGATTTAGTAGCGAAAAATGAGAAAAAATAGTTTTTCTCCGAATTTTTTGTCTTGCTTGATAAAGCAAAAAAGAAGAAGAAAGGATGGTGTTAGAATTAAAATTTTCTCACATACTTTTATTATACTATCTTTTTCTTGTTCATTTCATAAAGATGTAAAATTTGTAAATTCGGTATTATTTTACTTTAACAATTAAACATATTTAGCTGTCTAATTGTAAATGAAATAGTTCTAAAGTGATCCAATTCACATTTTTTAGACAATCGAAGGCTCATATATAGCCTTGTTTGGATTAATTTTTGTTTTTTTTTTAATATTTTTTATGCAGGGCCTACCCCTAGGGGTTTGGATTTTCTTTTTTACTAACTTCTTTTTATAAATGTTTTTTCAACTAAAATTAATTTTATACATTTCATGGGCTAGACTTTTGACTTTTTGGGGGGAAAATAAATACTAAAAGTCAGTAACAAAAAGTTATAAGACAAAATAAAAAAGTTTATAACAAGGTTGATCCAAACGAATTTAGCTTACATTGCTTGTAAAGTCATGGGGTGGTTATAAGTTATAACCTCGCCTTATTTGACATGGAGGTCAATCTAGATGCGTACAACACTAGCTAGCTTGCAATAATGGAATGGTTTGCTCCTAAATTGCTATAATTTTGGTCTACCAAAGCACTGCATCATTGAAAACTTTATGCAATCAATATGGGGTCAAATCTGTGTCATTGTTTTTGAAGTTATCAATTAGCATATTTTAATCAGTGGAAGACTTTTCCTTTGTTCATAAGGTTAATGTTCGGCTTGTAGTTTGTATACATATGACTTGGTAATCTGAGGAAAAAACCAATGTTATGTTGAAAATGCTAATCTTTGATGGGTCAGTGAATAATACTAAAACTTACAAACAATGGACCTGATAGTTATCCCCCACATTCCAGTGCCAGCCGAAGAACCAGTAACCTATCTTTTTTTTTTCCCCTAATGATTGAGACCGACAAGGGTAGATCCTAATCCAATTAATTTGTCAGATTTCATTGCGATTTGGGCGTCATGATTCAAAATTATGAAAGTAACCTCTCGGCATGTGGAGTATAGAGTTGCATACATCAAGTATAGTGAGAGTCTTGTGCATTTAAGTTTTTTTTGTTTTTATTTTAGAAATTGTGAAGCTATCCTAATCCAATTAATTTGTCAGATTTCATTGCGAGTGTCACGATTTAAATTATGAAAGTAGCCTCTCGGTATGTGGTGCATAGAGTTGCATACATCAAGTATAGTGGGAGTCTTGTGCAGTTAAGTTTTTTTTGTTTTTATTTTAAAAATTGTGAAGCTATCCTAATCCAATTAATTTGTCAAATTTCATTGCGAGTGTCACGATTTAAATTATGAAAGTAGCCTCTCCGTATGTGTCACGATTTAAATTATGAAAGTAGCCTCTCGGTATGTGGAACATAGAGTTGCATACATTAAATATAGTGGGAGTCTTGTGCATTTAAGTTTTTTTTATTTTTATTATAGAAATTGTGAAGCTGTCTTATTCACAATCGAGGGCTTCGGTCATGCAATTGGTAGTGGCTACGGGTAAGGGGAAAGCTGCTTTTCATTATTTATTTATGAATTTTGTTAACATGTGTCCTTAAAAGTATAAATTAATGCATTGTTAAGTTGTATAAGGTGTGAGACCACACTTTTTCATACTATTTCAAACTATATAACTTTGTTCTTTTTTTTTTTTTTTTTTTGGTACATCAGAATTAAAAACACAGAGAAAGACAAAAAAAAAAAAAAAGGAGGGCATTAGCTCCTTACATAAGAAGCTCCCACTATATCAGCTATTAAAAAGGCTCTAATTTGTTCAAGAGGGTCTTCTGTCACCACAAGGTGTTCACTGTGGTTAACCCCAATATTGGTCATGGCATCCGCACAATTGTTACCTTCACGCAAGATATGCTTGAGGCTGCAAGTACATCTTTAGAGTAGTATTTTAGAATCCTCCACTAGAGCTTGCAAGGTAAAATTCTGATTGATTCCTGCCTTCATGTTCACTGCCTCCTCATAGTCAATCTTAATCCCCACTTCAATCATTTCTCCAGAATGATGGTGAGCCCTCTGTAGATATCACAAATTTCGGCTTCAAGGCTTCTGTTGTGTAGCAGCTTCCCATAGAATCCTAGCACCCGTGCACCTCTTTCATCTCTAAGAACTCCTCCATAGCCAATAGGGCCAGAGCTCCCTCTAGTGCTCCCATCAGTATTTAATTTCAGTTTACCGGAAAACACCATTTAATGAAAACAGGAGCATATAACGTTGTTCATACATACTTAACTTATATTTTAAAGGCATAGATTAGCATTTGCCTTTGTTTACTCTCTTTAGCTAGTCTATCACATAATGAACCAAATGGAAAGGACAAACGGGAAACATTAGGGAAACACGACAAAAAATAAAAAATATAGAGGAAACTGAAAAATGAGAAATGATTAGAAAAATTAATAGAAAAGAAATTTTTACAGAACTTAGAGGAGACTTATATGAATAATTCCATAGGTATTTAGTTAAAACTTAAGAAGAAAAATTATATACAAATTAATATTTTTAGTTTTCAGAGCGTTTCTTTTTAGTTTTTCAAGAGTTTTTATAAAATATTTTAAACATATCCTAATCATTTCTGTTTTCAAAACGTATTCCCAAACTTTCTAAACGAGTTTTGTACGCGTACTTTCTGCACTTCTCTCTTCCAAATGAGTTTTCTGGCAACTATAGTCTGTCATTGTTGGTCAAAAGTTATTGGGGCTTGAGGACACGTGGATTTTTCCCTTCATTAGTTTATATGGTTGGTACTTGGGTCAAAGAGTATTGGGCTATTACAAGGCCATCAGTATGGGTCACCAATATTGGATGGTGCATTCATATAGGGCCCACACCACCAAGTTTTGTGTCCTTTGGAACCACCCATGGGTTGGCCCAATTACCCTCTGAAACCCACGTAGCCAATTCAGACAATATAAGAGGTATTGCATGAGCCCTCGTCAATCACTCTCTGCGAATTTGATTCTCTGAGCTACTTCGAGCATAATCTTCAAAGGCGGATCTTCAACTAATCTGTGAGTCTCTTCTCTCAATTTCATTGCATCTGTATATATATAGTATTATTCAATGTGTATGTAATAAGGAATTTTATACATAATATTATATGAATCACTGCATCTTCTTCTTCCAGGGTTCTTCATATCCTACCTATATAGAATATATCTCTCACGCTTTTAAATTTCAATGGGTTGTACTGTAAGAGAAAAACACATCCGAACCAATCGGAGGGCTCGATCGGTTAAATCGGATATTGATCACAACAATCTCATGGAGAGAACGTCAATCTCAAAAACCGCAATCGAATCGGGTATCATCAGACCATTGAATTACCAACTGGGTATTAACGAATCAGCCCAGAACTCAAACCACCCTAACCCTAATTCCAATTTTGATGAGAGTGGTTGGGACTACTGTACTGAGGAGCAATTAGAGGAAATTCTGTTGAAGAACCTGGAGGTTTTGTATAATGAAGCTATTTCAAAGCTTGTTGCATTGGGCTATGATGAGGATGTTGCCCTCAAAGCTATATTAAGGAATGGGCATTGCTATGGTGGAATGGATGTGTTGACTAATATATTGCACAACTCTTTAGCTTATTTGAATACTGGGTGTGGTGGTAATAGTGGGAATTCTGTGGACTCTGAGCCTACTTTTGTTGATTTGAGGCAGCTGGAGGAGTACTCTCTTGCAGCTATGGTGTGTTTGTTACAACAAGTTAAGCCCCATTTAACTAAAGGGGATGCCATGTGGTGTCTCCTGATGAGCGAACTTCATGTGGGCCGAGCGAGTGTGATGGAAATTCCGGTTCTTCCCTCAGCTAATAATAATGGGTCTAGCAGTCTTACTCCTAGCAATGTAGAGAGTGTTAGCAACAATCCAGTTGGGGTTGTCCCAGCATTATGTAGGTTTCATGGAGGTTGGGGTTTTGGAAATGGAGGTACTTCTGAATTTCCTGTAAATGGGTTTTTCTCATATGCCTCGGAATTGAGTTTGCAAAAAGAGATCGAGTGTCCGAAGAGGTTCAATCTTACTCCTTCAATGAAGTCTTTGTTGAAGAGGAATGTTGCAATGTTCGCCGCGGGCTTTAGAGCAAACTCAAAACAATTGCAGATGCAAGCTCATGCTTGCACCAGCTCTTTGACTAGTGGAGATCCATCAACTGCAGCTGTAGTGGGAGCTGAAGTTCCAAGTGAGCAGCATGCGGAGCTCCCACATTCCAAGAACCAAGATGTGGTTAATTCTATGTTGAGTAAGTTTCGTGATTTGAATCTTGGCGACAATGTGGATTATGTGCCAGAAGATCAGAAAGATGAGATGATTTTAAGCTTAATTCATCAGATTAAGGATCTTGAGGGACAGGTGAAGGAGCGGAAGGAGTGGGCCCACCAGAAGGCAATGCAAGCTGCAAGGAAGCTCAGCAATGACCTCACGGAGCTGAAGATATTGAGGATGGAAAGGGAGGAGAACCAACGACTGAAGAAGGGGAAGCAGGCCCTTGAGGACACAACGATGAAGCGGCTTTCAGACATGGAAAATGCTCTAAGGAAGGCAAGTGGTCAAGTGGATCGTGCAAATGCAGCCGTGAGGCGGCTTGAGACTGAGAATGCGGAAATTAGAGCAGAGATGGAGGCTTCCAAGTTAAGTGCATCAGAGTCTGTTACAACTTGCTTGGAGGTTACAAAGCGGGAGAAAAAGTGCCTGAAGAGGCTTTTGGCTTGGGAGAAGCAGAAAGCTAAGTTGCAGGAGGAAATTGCAGCTGAGAAACAAAAAATATCAGATTTGCAGCAACAGATGGTTCAGATTGAGGCAGCTCAAAAGGAGGCTGAGGTGCGCGTATTATCTTTCTGCCAATTTCCAAGTCGAAAGCATTTCTGTAATGACCTTCCTCTTCCTCGTTTAGAGCTCTCAACGTGCATCAAAACTTATAGTTGTGGTTTTGCTCTTTTTATGTGCCCACAAGGTTTCTTCAAATCTTTGTTTGAATAGAAACCAACTTGCAATTATTTAAGTGGACCAACATAAACCTTTTACTTGTACTCACTTTTTCTGCTTGTTTAATGTCAATATCTCCATCTAGCTTAGGGTAGTTTTCATGGATATTTTTATTTTTATATTTTTCTTTTTGAGAATCGTGTTCATCTGTTTTATTGAAGATTAGCTGAAACTTTTCTCCATTGAGGATGATTACCTTCCACAGCTTTGTAGATGTCGATAAAGCTAATGATTTGCAACTAGAACTTTTTGATATTAATGCAGGTTCACTCTCTAATATCCTTGCTGTAAGTTTATGCATGTGTCCTCAAACTTGTTATGAACAGGGTCCTCAATTTATTTATTGAGTGCCCTAAACTTGCGGCAACTTTGTTTCTTCGGACGAATACTAGCTACCACAATTGAGTATTTCCTCATTTTTGCACTTTTTAAGCTAGTTGTAGTTTTTTTCTAAAGTCTGCATTTTGTTGTGAGAAGGTATGATATTCCTCATATAGTATACCCACTAGCAAAGAATTGATACGATTGAATTTGCATAGCAGGTAAAGTGGAGGCAGGTGCAGAAGGGTAAAGAGGTAGCCTTTGCCCAAGTGGAGGAGGAACGGCAACTCAAGGAAGCAACTGAGGTTAGTAATAAGAGAAAGCATGAGGCCTTTCGCCTAAAGGTAGAGATAGACTTCCAGCGTCACAAGGATGATCTTCAAAGACTTGAGCAGGAACTGTCGCGGCTTAAAGTGTCTGTGCCATCCACTGAGCTACAACATCAGTCTGATAGCCTATCAATGGGAAATTCCGAGGGGGCAAAGCCCCAGGGAGAAACTATTGCAAGGCTGCTTCACGAGTTAGATAAATTGGAGGAATCTTCAGATAAAGAAGTCGGCCACAGTAGGGAATGCTTAATTTGTATGAAAGACGAAGTTTCTGTTGTTTTTCTTCCATGCGCCCATCAAGTTCTATGTGCCAATTGCAACAATGATTATGGGAAGAAGGGAAAAGCTACATGTCCATGCTGTCGGGTACCAATTGAACAAAGAATCTGCGTGTTTGGTGCAAGCTCGTATTGATGTGGCTGGATTTGAAAATGGTATGCTTGGGAAAACTCTTTCAGGTAGACTGAAAATATGCTGGCTTCCCCTTCTGTGCTGCTTTCAGAAACCCGGGCTTTTAGTGTTTACTTCTTTTTATTTATTATGCTGTGGTTGGATCAGTGTGATAGAATGTATGTAAATAAGCAGCAAAGCCTGTCTCAGGCTTGTGCGTTCGTCTCAAAAATGATTGTAATGATTATTACTTACAATATCATTATTAGCTTTGCAAAAATCGGAAACCATGCAAATCATTTTCTCATGTCTTTTGATTCTCGTATTATCTGGGGAGTTTAGGGAGAAATAGTTGATGCCCGTAATTTCCCAAGTATTATACTAATTTGTTTGCGAGGCATGTTTTTGCATAATCTCAGATTCCCGCAACAGATTATTATTATCTATGCAGATGCTTTGTTCCACATACAGTATGATGCTATTTCGTTTTCTTGTTTCATAGGTGATGTGGTAATGCATTCCTAAGCAACAGGCTCAACCGTTGTTAGTCCTGAGCAACAGGCTCAACCATTGTTAGTACTAGGGGTGCACAAAAGAACTGGACCCAAGAACTGAACTAATCCGGGTTTTTTGATTGGTTTGGTTCGGGTATATCATGAGTTCGGTTTGGTTCTGAGTGTTAAAATGATAAAATCGATGATTCAGTTTAGTTTGGTTCAGTTCTTGAGTTAGTACATTTGTAGAGAGCAAGAAGGAATTTTTCATACTTATACCCCTTGAGTCAATTCATGTTTTCTTACCTCTCATATTTATAATATTTATCTCTACACATGCATGTTTTGAATTGTGAGAACAAGCTTTATCATGTACGGTGTTGTCTAATTAAGGACTTTCAAATGTTCCTTATGCTAAATATTAGGTTTCAACTTTGATCCCTTTCTATTCCTGATAGTCGAGTTCAACGAAACAGTCAATTGAAGGCTTCGATACCTTGCAACAAAAAAAAAAAAAGAACTTACAGATGTTCTCACCATGAATAAAATTTCCCAACACCAAATGTGTCCAAGAAGAATGGTAATTATAGTGAATATATATCTATATTGGGATATGGAAATTATTTACTCAAAATTAGGAAAGAGCCAAAATTTTGGATATTTACCAGTGGTCAAAAAATTTAGATTTCGATATCACAGTGCATACCATATTTAAGGATATAAAAAATCTAGGGGGCGTCCTTCTGTTTTGGAAAGGAACTGCACCTATATTGCATTGGACTATATTAAGTGCACCGGGCTAAATTTTTGTGAAGAGGCTAATACCATTCGGCCACAAGGGCTATGGTGGTTTTCTTCTTTTAAGTACTAGGAAAATTTCTCCCAACATCCTTCCTTTTTTTGTCCCACCTATGTTGACTTACGAAGTAATAGCACGCAACAGTTTTGAATCCATAACGTAAAATAAAAAATAAAAAATGATATTTAATTCAGATCCTCTGCCCTTGTTTTGCTATGGAATTAGACTAGCATGCACGGTTGTATATTACGTTTGGTTGGGCCAAAAAAAAAAAGGTTAAAATAAACAATCTGAACATGAACTTTTATCTAGTATACACGGTATGATTCTAGGAGAGTAAATTACAAAACTACCCTTTATCAAATTTGTAATTCCACAAATGACTGCATGCATGACGACCCTTTTCGTCCATTAGCACAGAAATCTTCCGATTGGATCTCTCTCTCTCTTCTTCAGAGAGAAGCTGAAAGTGACAATCATCAAAGCTTAATTCACTCTCTTCCTTTACTAGCAAGTTAACCCTTTTAAGTCAATAGCTTTTGCACATGACACTTGAATCCTTCGCTTGCAAATAGACCTCCAATTTGAATGCAAGTAAAAATCAGTCACCCCACCATGTGCTTGTGGGTGTACTTAAATTTGGTCAACCGCCAACCATGAAAATCACTGAGCCAATCACAAATTGACACCTCAATACCCTACTGACTTGGTTGGATCTTGTATGAATTAGATGGACTAAAGTCATCAACTCCTACTGTGTGTTAGGTTAGGTCATGCTAAACTTTGGTGTACCTGTGGTGCTGTACTGATCAAGCCAAAACACATCAAACACGGAAATACTTTTTTTTTTTTTTCCAAAAACTTTATATAAAAAATCTTACCAGAGTGATATCAAAGGGAAAAATTTTAAATTACGAGTCAAAATAATAAGTGTTTTAGTTTAAAATAAAAAGACCACAAATAACTAAATTATTCTGTATGAAATTTCTATATATATAGCATTACTTACCAAATTATTATGTAGAAGAATGTATTCCTAATGGTTTCCTAACAAGTCTTTGAAAAGGCCAATTCTGCATAACCCTTGCCATTTAAGACTCTTCGTTGTTTCTCAGTAAGTACATACTTTCAATATAAAAGGTACCCTATAGATTATGATAAACAAAGCTATCTTTCTAAATTTGTTTGTCCCTCTAATAATTCACAATCAATGCAAATCGGAAATTCATGAACTATAATGATTTACATTAAAAACTTTCCTTTTCACATCTACAACCCAAAATCGTCTTTCCATCTTTAGTGGATACTTTGAAAAGAATATGCACAATAATGAACATATTTGGAAATTTTGCAAAAGAAAAAGAGGCATAATAAATCTATTATTGTCGGCATGAGCTAGAGTTTTCATGGTTAGAATGGATTGATTTCCAAACAGACCCTAAAAGTTAAAAAATATATATACAACATTAGTACTAAACCCTTGTAGAACAAGAGCTATTACTCCCACCCCCTGACACCGGAGGTGGGATGGTGGTTTGTTTTTTTATTCGGCTTTACCCTTATTTCTTTTTTGGCCGGTTAGACACGTATAATGGTTTATTTTTTATTTGTTGTTTTATTTTTATTTTCTTTTGATTAATTTGGTTTTTTTTAAAAATAAGAAAAGAACAAAAAAATAGGAGTCACATCAGTGTATTGATATGTTAATAGTTATTATTTTTTGTATGTATTTTTATGACAAATTAAACTAGTAAAAAATAAATTATTAATTCCCAATGATAGTCTCAAGAAACAAATCTAAATTCTTTTACTTTAGTATTTTCAAAAAAAAAAAATTATGTTAATTAGTTTTGCACTAAATTTTATAAATAGAGAGAAATTTTAAAAAATTAAAAAATTTTGATCAAAATTTCTTTTTTTTTTTTTTATAAAAACTTGAAGGTGGGAGTAAAAGAAATTATAAAATTTGATCATAAAAATTTTATTTATATAAAAATTCAGAGGTGAGAGTAAAAAGAAATTAAAAAATTTTGAACAAATTTTTTTTAATAAAAAATTGGGAGGTGAGAGTAAAAAAAAAATTTTATCAAAAAAATTAAAATGAATGGCAACATTAAAGTAAGAAGATGAGGTTATGGGCAAAATTGAAAAACTTAAAATTTTTAATTATTAAATCAAGGGAGTAAGGGGTGGTAGTAGAGTTTTTCTTGTATAACTTATGCTCTACTGGTCATATCAGCTCAGGAGTTATGATGCTAGCTCATTTTTCTGGTTCATTATGGAAACTCTAACCACTTTCAATAGAAACACACAATTTTCCACCTAATTTGTTGTTTTGTCTTTTTGTTGACCTTGTGGAGGCCACACAACTTTAGTATCTTCATTATTTTATTGGGAAGCTTGAGAATAGGATAGTAACATCACTCCTCTCTCTCTCTCTCTCTCTCTCTCGTTCTCTCTCTCTCTCTCTCTCAGATATATACATATACAAAATAACACTCGCCTCACAGAGAGAGGTGGGGTGGCACATGATACTCATACTCATCACTATTCACCAAAACTAATACCAGTTTTAATACTAGTTTCCACAATCATTGATCATATATTTAATTATTCCCAGTGAAGCAATGTTTTCTGGAGTTTCTACGGGCACGGATAAGGTGGTGGCCGGAGAAACCCGGGCTTGTGGCAGAGATAAGATTGGCTACATGAAGGAGCGTATAGAAATTTTATGGGAGAAAAGGAAAAGATTGCCCGGTTTGACATGGCAAACGATTTGGAGGGTGGGGAAAGAAGATCCTCGGAGGGTGATTCACTCATTCAAAGTTGGTTTATCCTTGACACTGGTTTCTTTGTTATATCTAATGGAGCCATTGTTTAAAGGCATTGGACAGAATGCCATTTGGGCTGTCATGACTGTGGTTGTAGTCCTTGAGTTCACTGCAGGTAAGGCTATAATATACATACATATATACATATATATATATATGTAATTCTTTTTTCACTGCATATTGACATTTCTGAATATTGAAACCAGTTGATTAATTTGATTGTTCTTTCTTTAATGGTAGGAGCAACACTATGCAAAGGATTGAATAGAGGATTAGGAACTGTTTTAGCAGGGTCACTGGCATTTCTGATCGAGTATATTGCAGAAGATTCCGGTCGGGTGTTTCAAGCTATATTCATTGGATCTGCTGTTTTTTTCATTGGTAATGAGAACCCTTTTGAGAAAAGATCAAATCAATCAATCTTTTTAATTTTTTTTGGGGGATGTAGAATATTTAGGATTGTAATAATCAGAATTCAAATGCCATGCACAGCAACACAATGGACTCATTTATTCCTCAATTATATTCTTCTATTTTTGAAAAAATTCTTTAACCTATTTGTTACATTTTTTGTTTATCATTTGACAGGAACTGCATCAACATACACAAGATTCTTCCCCTATATAAAGAAGAATTATGACTACGGTGCTGTGATATTTCTCTTGACCTTCAATTTGATTACAGTGTCAAGCTACCGAGTTGATGATGTGTTGAAGCTAGCTCGCGAGAGGTTTTATACCATAGCCATTGGTTGTGCTATCTGCCTTTTCATGAGTCTATTAGTATTCCCAAATTGGTCCGGGGAAAATCTCCATAATTCGACTGTATCCAAGCTTGAAGGATTAGCAAAATCAATTGAAGGTATGCAAAAATTTTATATAGTGTAATTACAAATATAATCTTGAAAACCATTGAACTTTACTAGGGACTGATTGAGCAAGATTTAAAGAACTTACCCACGTAGTGAATTACATGGAAAATGCTTGAAATCCCATCACTTGTCTGAGCTTGCTGATTGCTTAATTTATTTATAAAAAAAATGAGCCTATCTCAGTAATTAACCCCATTCAAGAACATTAAAAAGTAATATCAAAGCTTCAATCTGATCCAGCATTGATCGATAGCCAATCGATTTGTTGTTTGGATGGATCCCTTATGTATACTCCTATATGCATGATACAGTTTATTGTAAATTTTGCAGTCTGTATCAAGGAATATTTTAGTGATGAGGATATAGAAGTAACCAAAGACGAATCGTCAGAAGATCCCATTTACGAGGCAGTACTGGACTCTAAATCTAGTGAGGAGACTCTGGTAATTAAGTTCCTTGTATTCATTTGTCCAATTAGTTCTATAAATTGGAGGACTAAAAGGGTTGCTATGTTTCTTTGTGCTTATAGAAAATTGTATATTTTGAACTGTACGTGCAGGCATTACATGCAAGTTGGGAGCCAAGGCATTGGAGACACTGTAGGTTTCCATGGCAGCAGTATGTCAAATTAGGAGGCGCTCTTCGCCATTTCGGATATACAGTTGTAGCTCTCCATGGATGTTTGCAAACTGAGATTCAGGTTAGATTCCTAATGGTTTGATTTTTGTATGTATATTTGTTAATCTGTACTAGTGTTGTTGCCATCTTTTAGCAACAACATTCAGAATGCTAATTCGGCCTGACTTTGCGGGCTCACACCAAATTACGGTGGGACTGGCCGGGCTATAATTGAAAATGCTAAACCCAAGCCCAATCCACGGCCCTTTGAGCTTGAGTTTTTGGACGGGCTTGATCATTTTTTTTTTAAATTTTAGTTTCTAAATTAGTAATTACTAATAGTTAAAACTAAATTAGAGAATTAGTCAACTTATGAAAATCATACAAAAAAAATATAAAAGATTAAACTTATAAAGTATTGATTAATGTAAACTTATATAAACTATTGATTATATAAGACATACATTTTTAATTAGTAATTGATAATTAATAATAATTCAATTAAGTTAGAGACTGAGTCAAATTTATAAAAATTATACAAAAATATATAAATAATTAAATGATTAAACTTATAAAGTATTGATTAATGTAAATCTATATAAACTATTACTTATATAAAAATATACTATTACTTATAAATTTATAATATGAACGGGTTTTTGAATGCGCCTAGAACTGGGCTTTTTGGGTGGAGCGGGCTTGGGCTAGGCTTGAGCCACCAAGGGTAAGGCCCATGCCAGGCTCAGCCGAGCTTTGGCCCGACGGGCTCTGGCGGCTCATAAGCCTCAAGCCGATTTTACATATCTAGTCTATATATGTATATTTTTATATGAGAGAGAGAGAGAGAGAGAGAGAGAGAGAGCACCCATGGTTGCATCATGTAACTTACATCCAGCTTTTTCCAACCTGTTTATTGAGTATTGCAGTGCACATATTTTCAAAATTTGACAATGGGAAGTGTCACAAATTTGCTTGACTATTTTGAAATATTATACATACACATACATATATACAAGTCTCAACATTTAGTATTTTTCCTATACTAAACGTTGGGAAAAACTGGTATTGGAAAACGATATTTTTATTAATTTGTGTGGACTTCCTAATGTTGATAGACATTTTGTTTTGAAATGAAACCAGATATTACCTAATCAGCAAAAGTTGCTTTAGATAGCTTATTTTATGCAAAATCGCATTACTCAATACATGTTATATAACATACCCTATAATCAAACTATGCTCGTTTCATTTTTTGTTTTTTTGACAGACCCCACGAACGGTTCGTGCCCTCTTCAAAGATCCATGCATTCGGCTTGCAGCAGAAGTTTCAAAAGTTCTAATGGAACTTGCTGAAAGAATTAGAAATCGTCGCCAATGCTCTCCAGAGATGCTATCCGATAATCTTCAAGAAGCCGTAAAAGACCTCAACACTGCCATAAAATCTCAACCACGACTCTTCCTCGGGCCAGACACCGCCCACACTACCAACATGATAGCCCTAGCAGCTGCAACAGCTAGACAAAAATCAGAAAAGGACTTTGGGGTAAGCAAAAGGGCTTCTGAACATGCAAAGGAGACAGAGAGGCAGGTCTTAAGGCCGTCGTTGAGTAAGATTGCCATCACTAGCCTTGAGTTCTCGGAAGCGCTTCCTTTTGCTGCTTTTGCTTCTTTGTTAGTAGAGGCAGTGGCAAGGCTCGATCTTGTTATTGCGGAAGTCGAAGAATTGGGGAGGATAGCTAGCTTCAAAGACTTCAAGCCTGGTGATGAAGTTGTGGTGACTCGTGAGATACCTAAAATGAAGAATGGAGGTAATTTAGAGAACCATGTGCCTTCCCATGCAGCAGATTAAGATGAGTGAGGTCTAGAGATATACTTTTACTTTGATGGCTATGGATGGTTTATTTTCAAATGACTATATTATTTAGTAAGATTTGCATTAGATGAATCTTAGGATCTATAGCTTATATTTGGGTTGAAATTATATATATATATATATATATATATATGTAGTTGTAGTTGTAGGCTCCAAGAAATTGGTTTCATATTCTTGAGAATTTATGATTCAACCAACTAAACCATGCACTTCTAGTCTGTAGGTTCAGGTGAGGTGTCTGAGTAGTCATGACTTCAAGTCTTTGTTGAAACTTCAGGCTGTCACCCAAAATAATATATATATATATATATATAAGGAAACAAAAAAAATGGCTTTTAAAGCATAAATATTGGATTTGCATTGTTGGTACCAGGCTGGTTATGGAATGGACTGTTTGTCTAACTTAAAATTTCAACCTTGATTTTTAGTATTCGAAATAATATGAGAATTACACAATACTGAAATTAATATGACACAGATGGATATGCCTAACCCATGCAATGCTTTGTAGCTGAGCATATAAGACCAACCTTGGTGGATTGGCAAAGATATATTTATATACATTTTTTACGAGTTCAAAAGCTAATACATTTCATTTTCCAAACAGAGCCCAGTAATTCACCATCTTCCTTTCACCGGTGAGTTTATTCTGATGATATAATATTTACTCATCACAAGTTCGAATCCTAATCTCTTCTCTTATTTATTTATTATTTTTTATTTTTATTTTTTCCATGATCGCTTGAATCTGCCACTTAATCACCGGTAAGGCATGCTTTCTAATTACTTGAAAATCTGAGTCCTAGCTCCTTCACAAACCAACAACCACGCTAAACCTTAATTCTTGATGAATCTCATAATTTTTTTTCCATTGATGTACACATAATATGCAAAACCATACATCTAGTGCTAATCAACCTAAATTCTTTGATGGATTTGGGATTTGATTATGCTAATTTAACCCACAAAAGGAAAGAAGAAGAAAATTTGCGAACTGGAGATCTGGGATTTGATTATGCTAATGTAACCAAAGAAAGGAAAGGAAAAAAAAAGTCGCGAACTGGATATTTGGGATTTGATTATCCCAAACGTAACCAAGAATGGAGAGAACAAAAAATTCAAGAATCATGTACACATAATATGCAAAACCATACATCTAGTGCTAATCAACCTAAATTCTTGATGGATTTGGGATTTGATTATGCTAATTTAACCCACAAAAGGAAAGAGGAAGAAAAATTTGCGAACTGGAGATCTGGGATTTGATTATGCTAATGTAACCAAAGAAAAGAAAGAAAAGGAAAAAAAAAAATTCGCGAACTGGATGTTTGGGATTTGATTATCCTAAACGTAACCAAGAATGGAGAGAACAAAAATTCAGAAGCGGAAGGGCCCTACCGGGTTCGAACCGGTGACCTCTCGATCTGCAGTCGAATGCTCTACCACTGAGCTAAGGACCCCGTTTGTGACGAACCCCTTAAACTATTATTTTGTTATATAATACTTAAGAGCTGCACAACAATTAAGAGCAGTAAAAGCTTGGTCCACGATCCATTATAATATTTATCAGCCTTTTTTTACAAAGATTAAGATTGAGATCAACTGGGTATCACTCAACCTATAATTATCTTATAAACAAATCTCGAATCCATTATGCATATTAATTTTTTTTTAAATCTTAGCAAATCTCTCGAATGACACTTTTTTTTGTTTTCCCTTTAATTTCATGAATTATTCAAGAGAGAGAGAATGAGCACATAATTTTCAAGTGTTTTAATGCACATGTTGTTATGAGTTATATTATGCAAATAGAATGTTTATACAAAAATCTCATTCAGAATGATGTAACAGTGAAATTTGTGAAGTTATTAGCCTTTTTAATGAGTTTTTTTTTAAAAAGTGAGAGAACTATAATGAGATACATCATTCTATAGCCTAATTTCTATCTAATATATATATATATATATATGCATACATATGTTTGCGTACAGTTTTTTAATTATTTTTTAATTGAAATTTTTCTTAAATTTTTTTGAACCGAAATTTTGACTCACGAATTACTTAAGTAACAAATAATTCTCAAATACCCAACTTGTCAGAAACAGCCCAGTAGCCCGGCCTGTCTTGATTTATCCATATGATTGAGTTTCATCAATGGTGATCATGGAAAGAACTTTGGGGTTACTTAGTCCCCTAGATCTCCAAATTAAGTGGGAGACAGTGACAAAATAGGAAAAGTGGCAAATGCCCACTGGATGGTAGAGATTAGATAAGAAATAAGGATAAGGTTTCCTCTATTTTATTTTTATTTTTTGGTGTTTTCTCTTGGAATTTTTGTGAGGATGGTAGTGAATGAGAGAGTGCTGAGGGAGTGTTTGGCCATCTGCAGATGGCTTTTAGTGTCTCAAACCCTGTGATCCAGAGGTGGAAGAGAACCCCAAAGAGCTTCTTTGATTGGAACATTGGCAGAAGAGGAAAAGCTGATGACAAACCACAGCCCAAGTACCATGACATTGATCTTCCCTTCCCACCTTCCCTGGTTGGCAAAACATTCCTCAGGGGTACTCTCTCTCTCTCTCTCTCTCTCTCTCTCTCTCTCTCTCTCTCTCTCTCTCTCTCTCTCTCATGTAAATATGTTATATATACAAGTATATATACAAGTATATATATTTCACCATTGTCATGTCATTGAAGTTGAATGAATGAATGTGAGCAGGTAGGGAGCTCAAATGCTGCTATAAGGCCACCATTGATGGATTCAGTGCCACCTCTTTCCACAATTGCTCCGACTTCAAGGGACCCTGTGTTATAATTGGCTACACAAACAAGTCCTTCAAGTTTGGAGCATTCAACCCTGAAGGCTACAGAAGCACTGATGATTACTATGACACTTTTGATGCATTTCTCTTCTACTGGAAAGACTACAATGAGGACACAGCTGAACCCATTGTTCTACCCAAAGTAGGAGGCAGTGGTGCAGCTCTTTTCGATTACGCCCGGGGAGGTCCCCAGTTCGGGGCTGACGGCCTGCTGATCGGACCGCCACTGGCGCCGGTCATGGGTGGATTTGCAGGGCCAGATACCAACTCAGGCATTGGTGATCTCAGGCAAGCTAAGTCTAGATTGGGATTGTCTTATGCTAAAAGGCCAGATGGGAAGGTGTCCTTGTTTGGGGATGAGTTCAAGGCCAGTCTCGATGAAGTGCAAGTGTTTTGTAGCCCTCAAATTGCAAGCCTATACTAAATAAACTGGACTCTGTACATATATATATATATATATATATATCTGGAACTACGCAAATACTTCTACAATAACACAATACAGCATATCTAGAAGGGTCATTCATATTCATGGTTTTCCATTCCAAGAACAATGTTAAAAGGTGTCGTCTCAGAGGCACCATTTTGGATTATTACAAGGTAAAACTACGTAGGATTGTCCAATTTTTGGCAGAGACTTACATCACAACAAGCATATTATCTTCCTGTGTCCATAGACCGCCAAGTTCTCCCAAACTCCCATCTCCGCTAGTTTGTCTACAAATCGGAGCTTGGTCCCAAGTTTCAAGTCCTGCAGTGTAGAGAAAAAATGAACTACAATGACTGTCCATATGTTTTTCAGAAGGGTTTTGGATTTCTTAGTGAATTGGTCTGGTCATAACCTTCATAAGGCATATCCTCATTTCCACAAAAACCCATGTAGTTTGTGTGTCCTGAGAAAGGTGACATGCAACCGAATCGACTCAAATCATCACCAAGTTCAATTACTTCCTCTGTGAAATTTGAGTGGGATGAACCGGGTGAAATTTCGTGCTGATTATATTGCTGCCATTGAGTCATCAAGCTTGGAAACTCGTATTGCAGAAAGTATCCAGATGCACCTTGTCCATGTGGGTATTCCTGTATCAAGCCATAAAAAAAAATGTTTGATAAAATCACCATGAAGAACCTAAAAAAAACTAGTATAAATACAGGACCAAGTCGAGAAATAATTTCAGTACCTTCGAAGAATCAAGGATTAAATCCGGTGACACCCAGAGGCTACTGGGATTAGTCTCCATCGAAGTAACAGGGCTCGAAAAGTTACTCCCATCGCATAGTTGACTTGTTTGAACTGTTGTGTCCTCAGAGATCATCACAGGCTCACTTGAAATTCTTGTTGAGGTGAAATCCCCATTGTTTGAACTGCTTTCAACCTGCTTGGCTTTTGGTTCTCCATGAACATCATTTGTCTTCTGCATGTGCTCATTCTTTTTAATGACACGGCACAAAGCATAAGCTCCCTGAAAATCAAATTCAGTTAAACACTTCCTATTTGAGTCCCTCAAAAGTCTTATAGAACATATGAATCTAACCTAAAATTTACCTGAAAATTAGTTGATCCTTGAGAAAGATTATCACAGAGGCGATACTCATGCATTACCCAGTCTGTTCGATCCCCCAATGGGGCTCGGCCACGATAGAAGACTAAGGTCTTACGATAACCAGTCACAGCAGACTGACAGGCAACCTTCCGGTCTTTACCAGTGGCTTTCCAGTAGCCAGCTCTGGTAGCACGATTCGTGCGTGATCCATTTGGGTATTTCTTGTCCCGAGGAGTGAAGAAGAACCATTCCATATCCCGTTTGGGAAGGAATGATTTCTCTGCAATTCATGGCTTACGTATCAGGATCCTCAAGTTCCCAACAAAACAAAATCAAAAGAGAGAACTGAAAAAATGAGAAACTTTTACTGTTGAAGTTGCATGCTTTTCTCATGACTTGTGATTTGAAAAATCAGAAATCCTATAGAAGCGGCTTTGAAGATAAAAAAGCAAGATGATCCACGAAATAACACATTCTTGTGGCTGGTTTAGTTGGTAAAGAAGAACAAATGTAGAATTGGCAATAAACATATATAAACGAAAAAGCAAGGAATTTCCAACACTAGAAATTCTCTACAATGCAAAATGTATCAAACCACAATGTCATTACAAAAAGCCAGAAATTGATTTCCATCACAGTGCGAAATCATGCATCAAGAACACTAAAATCGACTGAATTGGCTAAGATGATCATATCTAGATGAGAATTTAAAGATAGTTAAAGCCTTAGTTCATATACCCCAATCCAATAACATATGTGTACAGAATTTGTGTCTGAATATTCTGAAAAATGAATACCTGGCAACTCCCATGGATCGAATTTGTACAAATCAATCACAGGAATCACTTCAAGTTCAATCTCTAGTCCCTCAACTTTTCTCTTTAGGTAATAGCCAACCAACTCCTCGTCAGTTGGGTGGAAACGAAACCCAGGTGGCAATGATGCCCCTCCCATTTTTCTCACTACCCAAACACTTCAAAATCTCCAAAACTCGGTGAAAACAGAAAAGAGAGAGGAGCTCCGAAAATTTTTAGAACTACTTATAACACTGTGGCTGAGTCCCCAAGCTGTACCTATTAAAAATTTGGAAGATCCAAAAGTAAAAGCTTTTCTCAACACAAAACTTTTTTTCAAGAATTGCAAACAACTTCCATAAAATGCACCCGTTGTGCAACAGAATCATTTTCCTCAAAATTCAATATTTTTTTAGTCTATGAAAGCCTTCCCCCACCAACCCCCTTGAAATATGATCCCAAAATCAAAATCAACTAGAAAAAAGAGAGAGAGAGAGAGAGAGAGAGAGAGAGAGAGAGAGAGAGAGAGAGAGAGAGAGAGATTTTCAACTATACCCGGAAAGTTAAATCTGCCCGAAATGACAGACAGACAGCCAAAAAAAAAGGGCAAGGACTCCTAAAGACTGGTTAGTACTACAAAAATTGGAACCTTTTCTGATAACCCAGAAGCCAAAACCATTCAAAACTCCTCAAAATTGAAAATATTGAATGGGTGAGTTCAAAACTTGAGACCCAAATAAGAATTTGATAAGAGAAGTGTGAGTAGTAGAGAGTTTGTACAGAAGAGAGAGCTGTGTAGAGTAAAAACAGAGGAGTAGGGGATGGCTTTTATAGGGTTTGGAGGTGACAATAGTCCAAAAATTAAACACCGAAAGGTTAATTACAAGTCCGAAGCCAAGCCAAAATTCCAAGATGTGGCCCCATAGACCCAAGCCAGTTCACACCCAAGCCCCGTTTGTTTGTTGGTAAGAAAATGTGAGATAAGAAATAATATAGGATTACAGAGGTAATGATGAATGACAAGTGATATTTAATGTGATGAGAAATTATTTATATTATTATATTTGATTAGGATGAAATTATGATAGGGTAAATAATATTATTTTATTAAAATATCACATTAAAAATAAAAAATTAATTTTAAATTATAATATAACTATTTAATATTATATTAACCTATTATAATAATAAAAAAAAAGGGTAAAAATATCATTTTTAAACTTATCTCAAGAGAAGGGACAAGTAATACTATCTTTTCCATGGTATTACTTATCTCCATTTTGGAGGATTAATAGTTTGGAGGGATTACATCTCTTTCGTCTTTTTTTGTTTCTAAACATGAGATTAGATGGGACCCACGGATAACAAATCTCATCCCTTATTCCAAATATGGTCTCGTTTTTGTTTTTTGTGTTCTCAAAAATAAATAAAAGAATAAAAACTTTCCTTTTTTGTATTTTAAAATTAATTAATAAATGGTGCCATTGAAAAATACTATTGTCTTCGACGGTTTCAAAAACTTTTTTTCTCACTACTAAAATTGAGGTTTTTTTTAAAAATTTTATCAAAAATAAATTTTGTAACTAATTTACAAACATAGTTTTCACAAAAATAGTTTTTTGAATCAATTGCCAAACACAATTTTGCTATAATTTCAGAAAACATGAATTAAGGGGCCTTCAAAAACTTTTTTGGTTATTAAAATTGTTGTATTTTTTGAAAAATTTGTCAAAAATAAGTTTTGGAAGTGATTTACAAGCGATTTTCGCAGAAACAATTTTCTAGACCTATTGGTAAACGCAATTTCGCTAAATTTCAAAATACAAAAGCAAAAACAAGAACCAAAGTGGCCATAATGACAGTTAATGGAAGGCCTTGATTGGGGATTTAATCCAATACTCTTGATCATAAGGCCATCCCAGTCTTTTTAGGCTCCTAACACATCATCATGAGTCGGACAAAAACACTTTTCTCTTTATATCTAGCGACGGGATGGTGTCATAGGGTGGCCCAGAATTCAAAGAGGGATGTCCCTGAAAGTGCTCACTTAGCTTATTAGCACTTTTCGGCATGCCCAAACAGGCCTCTAATGCAAGCTCTATCCTCTTTTTTCAATTCACATGTATGTGATAAAGTTTGAGTTCATATAGATTAATTGGACCAACTAATGACAGAATTGGCAAACTGTGATTAGTAGAACTACTTGCTTTATACATTAGAGAGGGGGAAAAACCTGTGAAGAGAGAGAGAGAGAAGACAAATTTGGAAGGCAAACAAGTGGAGATTAATGGAACCTTACTTGCTTTTCACATCAATATAGAAAGTAAAAAGAGATAAGGAAAAGGAACCATGAGTTAAGGCTTTAAAACAAAGGGGTTCTTTAGCTACAGTTGCAGTCCAATCATATTATTTTAGTGAAATCTTTAGCATGCCAAAACTTGTACTAGTCTAAACTGTTTGAACACCCTTAAATTATTTATACAATAGATATATCTCAAATTTGATTTAGATATACACCAATATGAAATCAAGTATTGAACCTTTGCCATAGGGAACAATCCAGGCAGATGCAATCAAGCAACACCCAATTTCAGCAAGTTAGAAAATTTTCTTGCCAAACTTTTTGATAAAGGACCACAAATCCAAATTTGGAATACCATAATCCTAATGAGCATATGTGTCTGAACACAGATTAAGGAATGTTTATGAACCCATCATTGAAGATGAGTCACAACTTCAATCCACTGACCCTATTGCATGTTCTAGCTATATAGTTAAAACTAATCAAAAAGATTACAGCAATTGGAAAAAGCCAACACAATTTCAAACAAAATCTTTCACCTCAAATTCAGCTTAATACTCTAGCTTAAAAGTAGGAGAGTGCTTGGTCACAATTTCAAGAGTATTGGATAGACTTCCACCCTTCCTCCAAGCCAAAGGACAAGAAAGCAATCATAGCCATGGCCTGTGGTACTCTATTTATTCTTTAACTTTCCTTGCCCCTATATATATATATATATATATAGTGTTTCTTTGCTTTTTTTTTTCAAACAACTCCACATGGTCAGCATAACATGATATTTATGTGGTACTAAATTTTTTCTCCCTTGTCAGACCCAAATAAGCACTAGTCCAAATTATTTGAATTTTAAAGGTCTAGTAGGATTTTGTCAAATATACAATTGTGCAATTTTTATTTCTGAGGTCCAAACTCCAAAGTTTCCAACTTTTCAAAATTTAGTAATTCCAAACTTCCCCAAGCTCTTTCAATATTTGCTATCTATTTTTACCTAAAGAAAACAGATCACAAATGATATTTATTTGAATTTAATTGATCCAAAATCCAGTACTGCATACACCTATATCAACATATTCAACCAGTTCCAATCATATTAGACCTTGAAATAATGGTGCTAGAAAGATCTAGTCATTATTTACTGCATGTTACTCTATATCTTAAGACTATTGTTTTTCACTTTATTCCCTAAGAAATAAGGAAATTATTTGGAGATTAAGCAACTTCAATGAAAGTTTTCTTTTAATTAGACACTCCCTCTAATTCATCATTCTGAACTTCTTTTGCTTTTTAGACTGTGTTTCAACTACTTACGAAAATCTTCTTTTGAAATATTCTAACCGTCGTTGACGTGTAATTGTACAGTCTTAGTAACGTTATTCATAATCTCACCTTTTCTTTTTTTTTGATTGAAAGGAAAATTATCATACCCTTAGCTGAAGTTGCTTCTCCTGGTAATTTAAGTTTTCAATGATCCGAAGGGACAGTGATGCATTTCAAGCAAACTTCACATGCATGTTACCCAAAAAACACAAAGTCTACTAATCGTTGGAAATATTTTGTTGAAAAAACTATTGAACTGAATTCTGCAAACCCGCTGTCCTACAAGCAAGAGATAATGTCCCTAAAAGTGGAGTAAGAAGTGATAATGATTCGCGATTTACAGTAAAAACTTGAATTCAATTTGTTAAGATGGTGCTTTAGAATGAACAAAAGTTGTTTTTTTCATAAACCTACCCTTCATATAGTTTAAGTTGCCCTACAGAATTTGGGATTTATATACTTGGGGTTGAGTATAATGCTTTACATCTGTGTGAACAAGGGTACATATAAGGTAAATTAATATAACAGGAAATAGGGATGAACTTGGCGTGAAATGGGGTTTAGTAGAAAAGTTGGTCAATTTGTGAGTGAATGACAATGGAGGAATTAAGGAGGGGTCTTTCATGGGGAATTGGAAAGTTTGAAAGACAACCTTATCCCATGTCTGTGTTGGTCTACTGCTTTCGGCCCCTTATCCCATACCATGGTGGGATTTTTATCAGCCCACATTGAGAGAGAGAGAGAGAGAGAGAGAGAGGAAACGTGATGTCAAAACAGGTTGATACTAATGTATTTTGAATTGGCTCACCAAGGAGCTAAAATGGGTTGATACAAAAAAAGAAGATATACAGCAACGCACAACAATGAATGTTATGGTTGAGTTATTTCTGCAACCTACTTAGGTAATGGAGACCTTCCAATTCAAAAAAAACATGTCCAAATAACTTTTGAAAGCACGTAGAGACATGCTAAAGCACCATTTTAATGGCGCAGTTAAGTAGAATCAATGTTCAAGTCAAGGGTTTCATGATCATGCCTGGTCGACAAAAGGCAAGAACACCCAATAGTAAACATATCTTAAAGATCTTTTCAAAATCTTGCAAAAATCCACTAAAAAGTCTACTAATCGTTGATTAATTAATTGTCAAGAATGACCCTTTGCTTAATCACTTCCCGACAGCGGCCAGACATACTTGGACCTAGAT
The DNA here is from genome assembly GCA_033060915.1 of Euryodendron excelsum. Taxonomy (NCBI): domain Eukaryota; kingdom Viridiplantae; phylum Streptophyta; class Magnoliopsida; order Ericales; family Pentaphylacaceae; genus Euryodendron; species Euryodendron excelsum. The sequence continues at coordinate 6,771,003 of CM065397.1, read as the reverse complement.
GGCGGTCCACAATTGGTTGCTGATCTGAGGGATGAACTTGGATTCGTCTACAGTCCATGAACTCAAATTGTGATTCATGATTCAATGAAGTGGTCATAGGTAGCTTCAACAAGACAAATAATTAGCTAGATTAGGGTTATCTTTGATTATAGTGGCAGATTAGTCATATATTTGTAAGAGATATGTCTGGGACCACCCGTTTTGTCTCCCTCTAGCTTTTGGCAATAGTGTTTGGAGGCTGCCTTTCGAATTTCCACATGACCAAATCTCTAGGAACTCTTTTTCCACACTCACTTCCACAGTAACACCCACTGATATTGGAAAGAAACCCATCAAATCTATCTCTCTCTCTCTCTCTTTGAAAATGACAAATCTAAACCATATATTTGTGTTGGTTAGGAAGTATATGCTGCCCAAATTCATAAGTTGTAAAAACAACCTTGTTTTTGTAATAAACTCGGATATACTGTGTATATACCGAATTATTATAAGTTTCAGAAATCGCATGTATAAATTAATTAAAAGAACTTCATCGCACCAAAAAAAAAAAGAGAGAAGAAGAAAGAAAGAAAGAAGGGACTTCAAGATCATATTGGGTTAAGTTTGAGTTTATCATACCCAATAATAGAGGGAAAAAAGAATAAAGAACAAAAAAAGTCTTTTGAGTTCATCATATATAGGTTTTGCACTGCAATAAACTAAATTATTTATTGTGCATTGGCTCAACACGTTTTAGGACCATCTTAATTTCTCAAATCTAAATGAGCTGTAATCTGCTAATGACGCAAGTAACTAGAACAAATTATTAGTGTGAATCTGGGAGATTTTCTACCACAATGTCAATCATAATTGAATTGACTATGTTTTTCTTTTTCTTTTTCTTTTCTTTTTTTAATTCTTTTGGCTGGGGGATATGTCGTATTACTAAAGAGCTTGTTTTTTTTTTTTTTATAATTTTCTTTTTTGCTTTTGTGGAAAACTGATCACTTTAGAATTCCAATCTCCTACTTCAACGTCATGATTCTTATACAACAGGGGTTCATTCACAACAAATGTGCTTTATGTCCAAGTTCTAGATCTTGTCTAGGTTGCACAAAAGAGCTTAATGACCAGCGAACTGAACCGACCCGATTGGGTAGGGGTGTTTTGGTTCTCATAATTTACCAAATCGATTTGGTTCTTGAGTTGGTGATTAGGTAATCCAAACCAACACATTCTCAAATAATCATCGTATATAATAGGACTATATCATTTTGCATTACGGTAATAGTAATATTTTTTAATAAAAACTCAAATTTGATACAATAAAATTAGAAATCATTGACCAATCAAAACCAACTTGAATTTTCTCAAGTTGGGTTAATTCGGTTCTGTACCATAGTCGGTTGGAATTTGGATTCAAAAATTGAGAACCTACATGAATTTATTTTTTGGTTCATTTTTTGTTTCCATTTTTGGAAGCTGGGCCCGGTTGCCAACATCAGATCCATAAGGCAGACGTCAATACAACTTTAAAATAAGTTGGGTTGAATGACCAAGTCCAGCCACCCACCTCAGTTTCTTGGTTAGCCCAAAGCTTGAGAAGCCCAATAACGGCTGGACCAATTAGTGGTAACAATAAAGGCTCAGATCTAATATCCTGGATCGGGCCCAAACTTGGTTAGTTCAAGCTCAATTCGGTGACACAAACTTTGGGGGTGTTTGAATTGCTTTTTAAAATATCCATATGTGATAAGAATAAGTTAGTTTTAAAAAGTCACTTATTTAAATGATTTTTTCAAGCTTAAGTTAGGGTTAAAAAGTCATAAGTTTAAATCATAAATTACTAAAAGAGCCACCATCCAAACACTCTTTTAATAAGAGAGGGGCAAAGAGAATTTGCAAATAATGGTTTGGTTACAATAGAAGAAAAAAAAAGAAGTTTGAGGGATAGTCCTAGTTGGTCAAGTAAGTGTGTTTCTTACGTTAGTCAACTCAGAGTTAACTCTTAGAGTCAGGCTGTAGAGATTTATCTCTTGTGAATATCCTAATCACGGCATGAATAATTTGTTTTTTACAAAATTGTAGAGGGAATTAATCGACATATGCGCAAACTGATCCAAACACCTGACCGCAATACAAAAAGAAACAAAAAATAAATAAATAATTTGTAATAGTGGGTTATTATTTTGACCTAGGGGTTGCCTAGTGTTCATACTCACCGTCGGATCTCAAATTTGATTTCTCTAAGTGTCTCTGGTGCACTAAAACATATACAAGAAATTATGTTTTTTTTTTATTGTGAGACTTACATAATCCAGGATGAATTGTCTTTAGGTTTCTAATCAAGAATTTTGAAAATAGCTGAAAATATTTGTTCCGTAAGATTTTCAATATTTCATTTTTCTTTTTTATATTCATTTTCGAGTTTTTGGAAATAGAACAGTTGAAATGTACAAAAATATTAATTGTCTTTCAATTGTTTTCATTTTCTTATAAACCTTAATTGTTGAAAACTCAGAAATTATTTCTTAGAATAGGCTGTTTTTTTAAGAAAGTTTTTAGAAATCAGTTTTGAATGTAGTATACTTCTACTCACTGTGTTCTTGTATAGTTTAGGTTTCTGTTCAACAGTCATTTCTGAACACTGCATAAACAGGTCAAAACTCTCTCTCTCTCTCTCCCCCCAAACACATCCACCATTAATGGCTGCTTCAGTCATCACACCAATCTTTCATGTAAAACCATATGTATTTATATGTATATCTACACCGTATCTATCAAAATCCACAACACCCAGAATCAAAACCAGACCCAGAACAGCCAAAATAAAGGTTTTGACACGCCAATCTTTAACCCCAGTTGCAGCTCTTTCTGACCCATTTGTCCTCCAAATCGCAGAAACGCTAGAAGATTCTCTCTCTTCGACCTCTACTTCACCACCGCCGCTACCTCTTCAAAAGCTCAGGGACACCTCCTCGCAGTCCCTCCTCTCAACCCCATGGCCGTCTCGCAAAGACGAGCCCTTTCGGTTCACAGACACTTCCTTCATAAAACTCTCTCAGATTCAACCCATCTCATCCCCACCTCAATCTTTGAATTCTTTGGTTGTTTCCACAGATACCCAATTCCCCAACCTTGTCATTGTTGATGGCTACCTTGTAAATTCTCTCTCCCAATTACCCCAATTCCCAAGCGGCGTGTTTGTGGGTAGCTTATCAAACCTCAATTCGGAGGCTATTATGAAAAGGGTGTCTGAATTTGTGTCCAATTTCGATGGAGATTTGTTTTGGTCCCTCAATGGAGTTGGTACCCCTGATTTGGTTGTTGTGTATGTTCCGGAAGGCTGTAGAGTTGAGAGTCTTTTGCATTTGAGGTATTATTCAGTTGCAGGGGCTGATAGCGGATCGAAAGAGTTGCCCATTTCGAATCCGAGAGTCCTAGTGATGGTGGAGAAGGGAGGGGAGATTGGTATACTCGAGGAGTACGTCGCCGGAGATGGGGAGAAGTGTTATTGGGCAAATTCGGTGACGGAATTTGTGATCGGAGAAGGGGCAAAGGTTAGCCATTCTTACGTTCAAAGCCAGTCTCTGAATGCAGCACATATCAAGTGGACTTCGGTTCGGCAGGTAAACTATTTACTATTTTTTTTCTTGATTAATCGAACATATCCTAGGTTGTAGGTTACTGAAAGATGCTGTAATGACAAGTGAGGATCTTGAATTAATAATTATTATAATCATCAGATGGTTTGAAGTACTGAACTATAAGCCCTAGGTGTAGGAGAATTGGTTATGCTGGAAACAAGCTCGAGTTAGACTGACTTTAAAGTTTAATGGGAGTAGTTTTAGTATCATAGCCGAATAACACTATGAGCTAAGCTTATTTTTTCCATTCTTGCAATTAGTACCGCTGCAAGTTGATGTATCTTTGGCCTGCTTAGGCCTTTGCACTGAACTGGATGGTGCTTCTTGTGCAAATACAGAGTTTTGATTTGGGGCTTGCAAGGAAACAGGAATTTTAGTGGGAAATATTAGTGCTTTCTTTTGGAAGATGCTCTATCTGACAAAGTAATCAATGGTCATATTAAAATACTTCTGCAAATTTGGAGAGGCGGCATTACTTGGATGGTGATCCAACGGATAATCAGTATTGGTGGATGTATTATGCATACTTGGATTTTTGTTTCGATGAACCTTTTTTGAAGACACCGTTAGTTAGTTAAGGCAATAGTCCAAGAACTTCAATGCATCCCCTTCCTCCCATGTCAATTGATAATGCCTGTTCTGCAACTTCCTAATGTTCATGCATAATGAATTCATCAAGCAACTTTAGATATGTTACTTTTCATCCTGCAACTTTAGATTTATTGCTTTCCAAGTTAGAACATTAGCATTGAACCTAAACTCTACAGGAATCAGCAAGCACCTATGAGCTTGTAGAGGTAAGCACTGGTGGGAAGTTGAGCAGACACAATCTTCATGTTCAGCAAGTTGGCCCAGACACTGTGACAGAGTTGTCAACATTTCACTTGTCTGTCAGTGATCAAACACAAGATCTACATAGTAGAGTTGTGTTGGACCACCCACGAGGGGTTTCGCGGCAACTTCACAAGTGCATCGTGGCTCATTCTTTGGGGCAGGCTGTGTTTGATGGGAACGTCCAGGTCAACAGGTAATTTTGTTCTGTCAGACCTTTTGATGCTCTTAGAGTACATCTGAGGTTGATATCGTGTCAGTTATATGCCAATGTCCATTGTTTGGTCATGTGATTATATGTTTTCATCATGGTGTTACAAATTTCTAAGCTAAATGTGTATATATCTTCCATATTGAGATGTTCAGCCAGTCCTTTATCATTTAGTAAATGCCATTATAGGCTTCTTCAGATTTGTAGTCTGCAAATCAATTTGAGCTTAGTGACATGAAATTTTCGTTGGTTGAAAATAACAATGGACAAATGGTTTATCTAGGTCTTTTGTAGTCTTTGCTTGGTTGCTTCCTATAGGAGACATTTGAAACACCTTTTGGACTCCCATGACAGGGATGGTATTGGAGTGTCCATGTTTCATTGCCCATCCAGCCTCCTCCATTTTGGGCGCATGCAAGTCCATTGAATAGTCCATTTTTTTTTATCATGGTGTTACAAATTCACAGTATGTTAAGCATTTCCAATGTATGAATTGTTGGCAGTGTCCATGAAGATGTTATTGATTGGAGAATTGGGCAATTCAAACTTGTCCTACTTTTTCTTTATTTGGCTGAGCCAAACTTGTCATACTTGAAGATAGCATTAAGGGTGTCTATTATTTTACTCATTGCAAATATAGTGCTGCTGTATCCATTACCTCTTTATAGCATGTCATCCATCTGGCTCAACGCCATCGAAATCAAATGCTGTAGATGTTAATATCCCACAAGTTTTATGTGTTCTTTATGACTTCAGAAGCTAAAAACTGTTGAGAGTTATTGATATATATGTCTCTGTGTGTGTGTGTGATTACTGTAATTCATTGTGCAGATATGCGCAGCAGACAGACGCTGGACAACTAACAAGGAGCCTACTCCTTGAACCTCGCGCAACCGTAAATGTCAAACCCAATCTCCAGATCATTGCAGATGATGTGAAGTGCTCCCATGGAGCTGCAATTAGTGATCTAGAAGAGAACCAACTGTTCTACTTTCAGGCACGAGGAGTTGACTTAGAGACGGCTAGAAAAGCTCTCATCTTCTCGTTCGGAGCCGAGGTGATTGAGCGTTTACCCAGCACTTCCCTCCGAAAGAAAGTAGAAAGCCATATCAAAGAACTGCTGGTTCCCACAGTTAAAGGTTCCTAGTGAGAGGTGATGGATGGTATACATATCTAAATTTGTTGTTTATCATTTTCTTACTAAAGAATCTATTGCATCTCCTCTTAAAATTGAAGGAAGTTTTGTGATATTGAAACCAAGTTGTGCCTCTTGCTAACGGGCAAAAAATGCTGTTTATTTTTAGAAAGCTCCGTTCCTAACCCTGACTGGCAACTATAAACTCTTAAAAAGTTCCCTTCTTTACCCAGACTGGCAAATTGTGATAAATCTACAACTTAAATAGTGTGACAAAGGAAAGTTATCTCGGGCTAACTACAATCCGACTACCTTCTCTTTAATTTTCAGGTTTTGTTCTGGTTTGAGTCTTTGGAATATTCGCTTCATTGCCCTTGGGTTTTAGATCTGCAACTAATTTTTTTTTGGCTGCGCTACAATACGTCAGGGCGCTAAGTTCTATAGCAATAGGAGCGGGGGTAAGAACCCAGATTAGACCCGTCTCAAAGTCTTGCATCAGGCTTATTAAGTCATAAGGCTTATTAAGTCATAGACACTCTAACCCTAACAATGGAATATGGAGAGACTCTAACTCACACTTAAAGCAAGGAGGATGAACACTGTTTAATTAAAGCCTCATCTTTTTGAGCTTTTAGCTGCTATTTTGGAATCAATGATCATGAATACCTGCAACTGGGTTGATTAAGCCCTAGGCCCACTACAAGTAGGACATGGCCCAAGCCCAAACTAAGGTGGCTATGATGAAATGAAAGATAATCACTCATACTCATTCCCACATCGGCTATATATATTGACTTGTAAGATTATATATATCAGCAAGCAAATGGGCAGAGTTGTGTTCGTAGAAAGGAGAGATGGTTGGCATCTCCCCCGACAGGGACGGGAACAGCTTTCGAGCTTACCTGTTACCGCACATCCGGTTAAGGCTACCCACTTCGGTGGATCTTACCCCAATTTTTTTTTTCCTCGCTTTTCTGCCCTTCTATAATTCTTCTGTTTCCTTTTTACCCTTCTAATGCTTTCTTTTCCCAAGTGCGTCTTGTGTTTCTTCAATAGTCATTTCGTGCCCTTTCCATTTTTCCCTCTTTGCCCTTAATGTCTTCCTAGTATTTGGGTTTATGGTTTCTTCGACGGTCACCGGATTGAGATAAGGTCACAAAAATATCCCAACATTCCCACAACAGCTAGAGATTTTTCCATCGACTAAACCCCTCTCTCTCTCTCTCTCTCTCTCTCTCTCTAGCTATGGCTGCAGCTCTCTCTGCTGCACTAGATGTCCATTGCAGTACAACACATACTTCAGACACAAAGCGCCCAATTTGCTTCACCTCTCCAACGAGACTCCCCCCAAGAAGATTCACCATTTCATGTTGCTCCTCCTCCTCCTCCTCCTCCTCCTCTAAATCTCCTCCAAAGCCTCCGCCGAATTTGGAGGACGTTCGCCAGCAGAACCCATCTCTATCCGACCAACTCAGGCCTATCTCTACCACCATCCTCTCCGACACTCCAACCAAAGACCGGCCACCCCAAACCCACCTCCTAGCCAAGCCAAAATCCACTTGGGTCAACCCAACTCGGCCTAAACCCTCCGTGCTCACCCTCCAACGCCAGAGGAAGTCTCAGTACTCGTACAATCCTCAAATTAGAGACCTCAAGCTCTTTGCCAAGAAGCTCAATGACTCTGACACCTCTGAAGCTGCTTTCATGGCAGTTATTGAAGAGATCCCACACCCACCCAATAGAGAAAATGCACTGTTGGTGCTCAACAGCTTGAGGCCATGGCAAAAGACCCTTCTTTTCTTCAATTGGATCAAGACCCAGAACCTGTTTCCCATGGAAACAATCTTCTACAATGTTGCAATGAAGTCCCTGAGGTTTGGTAGGCAGTTTCAGCTCATAGAAGACCTTGCAAATGATATGGTCAAGAATGAAGTTGAGCTTGATAACATCACATATTCCACTATCATCACTTGTGCCAAGAGAAGCAATCTGTTTGACAAAGCTGTGGAGTGGTTTGAGAGGATGTACAAGACTGGTTTGATGCCTGATGAAATCACATACTCTGCCATTTTAGATGTGTATGCTAAATTGGGGAAGGTTGAGGAGGTGATGAGTTTATATGAGAGAGGGAGGGCTAGTGGGTGGAACCCTGACCCCATTGCATTTTCTGTGTTGGGGAAGATGTTTGGTGAGGCTGGGGACTATGATGGGATTAGTTTTGTGTTGCAAGAGATGAAGTCAATTGGGGTGCAGCCCAATTTGGTTGTGTACAATACATTGTTGGAAGCAATGGGCAAGGCTGGGAAGCCTGGCTTGGCCAGAAGTTTATTTGAGGAAATGGTTGATTCAGGGGTTACCCCGGATGCGAAAACTCTAACCGCGCTGGTGAAGATTTACGGCAAGGCTAGGTGGGCTAGGGATGCATTGGAGTTGTGGGAGCGAATGAGGTCAAATGGGTGGCCGATGGATTTCATTTTGTACAACACTTTGCTGAGTATGTGTGCTGATCTTGGGCTGGAGGAGGACGCCGAGAAGTTGTTTGAGGATATGAAGGGATTGGAGCATTGTAAGCCCGATAGTTGGAGCTACACTGCCATGCTCAACATCTATGGCAGTGGGGGGAATGTGGAAAAGGCAATGGGGTTGTTTGATGAAATGTCTAAGCTGGGTGTTGAGCTGAATGTCATGGGCTGCACCTGTTTGATACAATGCCTGGGAAGGGCTAAGAGAATCGATGACTTGGTTAGAGTCTTCGAGGTCTCAATGGAGAGAGGTGTTAAGCCAGATGATAGGCTCTGTGGGTGCTTATTGTCTGTGGTGTCCTACTGCGAAGAAGATGAAGACTCAAATAAGGTCCTTGCTCTTTTACAGCGCGCAAAGCCAGAACTGGCCACGTTCATCAAATTGCTCGGGGAAGAGAAAACTAGTTTCGAAACCATCAGAGGGGAGTTCCGAAGCATACTCAGCGCCACAGCAGTTGATGCTCGAAGACCCTTCTGCAATTGCTTGATTGATATATGTCGAAACAGAAACCTCTATGAGAGAGCCCACGAGCTGCTTTACGTAGGGACGGTTTATGGTTTGTACCCAGGTTTACACACCAAGACACCTGAAGAATGGCGGCTAAATGTCCGGTCACTCTCCGTGGGAGCGGCTCACACTGCATTGGAAGAATGGATGGGCACTCTATCGCAACTCATTGAGCGCGAAGAGGCATTGCCGGGATTGTTTTCTGCCAACACTGGAGCAGGAACCCATAAGTACTCTCAAGGGCTGGCTAGTGCTTTTGAATCTCATGTCAAGAAACTTGCTGCGCCATTTAGGCAGAGCGAAGAGAAAGCTGGTTTCTTTGTCGCAACCAGAGAAGATATAGTAGCGTGGGTTCGATCAAGGGTAGCATGATAATTGTAACTTGGTTTGAAATTTGTATACAATCTTGATCTGGGAATATATTGAGAAGTTTCTAACTGAAATTTCCTGTTATGATCAAGCATGGTTCTGATTTGCAAGCAAGGACTCCTACGCATTGGATCTGATAAGAATTTCTGAATCTTTTAAACCGCATTGGCGGAAATCCACCAACAAAATTACAGATGCTCAAGTTCTGTAAGGAAATCTAAACCCCCACCAAATTACATCTTTTTTTTTTTCTATGAAAAGAAAAGAGAAATGAATGGAAAGAGCCTCCATCTATGCAAAATCATAAAAGAAAAAGACAGGAAGAAAGAAAGAAATATGGGATCTCTTTTGCCAAAGACCAGTTCCCGTCATCAATCCCACCTACAAAATTCCTATTTTCCAACCTAAAACCTATATTTCGGCAACGAATATCTAACATTAGCCTTTGCCATCATCATGTGGGGTTCCCCCTTTTAACTGTATGCTTAGGATGCGAGATGAAAGAATCCTTACGGACCCATGAAAGGAGGGTCGGCATTGGAACTTCCAAACTGCTGGCAGAGAAACTCGGCTCGACATCACTTGTATATAGACAATGTCACCAGTTGAGACGTTTCATGAAGGTCTCAAAGGTATTTTCCTGAGGACTTCCAAATTCTTCCTTCAAGTGATATCACCATTACAGTAACATCATCATGGTATTTTCTACGGTCTCCTTGTGGGATATCCAGCAATTCATGGAAATCCATTCCTGCATGCAACCAAAAAAAAAAAATTAGATCTAAAACAGGCTGACTTGAGAAGACATGAGGAACAGTCCGTCTATGCATCAACTTGAAAAACGAGCAAGTTATACACAGAAGTAGCAAGCAGAAACTATTCAATTGCAGTTGCAGGTCCATCATTAACATGACCGTATGATAAACAAAAGACAAGCTAATCAGGACTCATTTCATATGCAATTTGGGTCATTAAGAAAATGTCATTCTTGAGGTGGGTCCGAGTGGGGAGATGATAATAAATCAGTGTGCAAATTCCATGCATTACCACATTGACTACCTGCTTCAAGCATCTTAGTCATGACTAGCAATGAAAACCATGATAGACTAGAAGAGCAGTTATAAAAATCATTTTATGACCAAATCTATCCGACTTACAGGCCCTAGAATCTCCTCGGAAAAATTCATGCTAAGGAGATCATTTGAGATTAACCAGAACTGTGAAGTCAACACGAGAAGAAACTCGAACCTCGGAGTTCAGTTTCAGATGTGATAATACAACTTCCATTCACATACCATATTCACCGTACAAAATACCACGGAAAATAACATTTGCCACAAATAGCATCATTGTCTATGTCAACAGGAACTCCAGCAGGTTTACTTTGATGTGCTTATACCAAGATATTCTATTGGGCTAAACGAAGGCTTGTCTTTTTTAATTACAGCATGAAAGGAACTGACAGGTCCGAGGCTGAACTAGTGAAAGCAGTTGGGTTGGAGAATAAGACCATTACACTTGTGGACATCTCTGAGCATGGAAAGAAGGAACAAAACTTACCAAGGATAAAAGAGACCACTTATTAAACAAGCAAATTATGGTCTCATTGAGATGAACCGAGGTATGGTCACCACCATTGCATACAAAAGCTAGTAACCTTCATGCTTCATGTCTAAGTGAATTAGATTTTGGCCATCCAGTCTCAATGATGCAGCAAAGTTTTACAAAATCATGCAGGTCTGCTATGAGGCAATCAAAGCAAAAAGTAAACCAACTAGTAGATAAATGATATCAGGTGCATTGTGTAGCAAAATAAATAAATTAAACAATAAGTAAACAGACGGATAAACAAATGACCGGTGCATCATGAATTAAAGCCTTTTAGTCGAGCAATACTACTCCAACAGTGTTATCCAATACCAGAATAAACAAAGAAATAATTAATTAGATGTATTTTTAGCTCCATGTCGACAAACTGAAATCTCTCAGCACTTCGCTTCCTGTCTACGGTGACGAGAGAGAGAGAGGAAAAAAAACAGAAAAAGATAACCAGAAAAACATTCTCTTCCATAACCAGTCAAGCATACTAGTTTGCAGAGAGTCATGGTTCGCAAAGTTTTGAAACATCAATTTGACAGTAGTGATGAGGGTTAGGTCTAAAGGACTTAAGTTTGAAGAGTGGGAGTTGAAAAGTCAATTAAGGCACTAATGAAACCACTTAGGTTCGTGGTGACTGTCCAGCACTTACGATCAAGGCAAGTATGGATTCCTTCACCGTATGGCCAAGGACACTGATTTGAGATTTTAGAAATTAAGAAAAGAACTTGAGAAAAAGAAAACTGCAAAATCCTAGACCTAGTCTTTCTTTTACACTTCGTTTGGATTGAAGGGTTGGGAGGGGAAATGAAGAATTTGGAAGGAAGAAGTTAGCTATATCGTGATTGGGTAATTTTTAAGGGAGAGAGGGGAAGTGGATGGAAGGGTGAGAGAGCTCACTTTTTAAGCATTTTTCTTTCCCTCCCTTCCCTCCAAAATTGGGAGGAAACAGAGGGGAGTGAAGTGCTTGCTATTATTTTATTTTAAATACTAATTATACCCATCAATTTAAGATTAAAAAATATTAGGGTTTCATATACAAGATATATATAATAATAAAATTGTATTATATCCTTCCCTTCCCTTTATTAATTTTTGTCAAACCAAACAAGAAGAATGGAATGTCTTCCTCTCTTCTCTCTTGCTTATTCAAACAAGATATGAGTACTTCTCCTCCTTTCCCTTCCTTTCCTCTCTCCTTCCTTCCCTCCCCTCCTAACTAACAGTTCCCTTCAACTTCCCTCCCTTCCATCCAAACAAAGCATTAGTTCTTTAATTCCTGAAGTACTCCTCTTGGTTAGATCAGCGGGAATCAGTTGTTTAGATATTGAAATCCTTTGGGTTCGTTTAATCATAGTGATGGGACTTTGGTTGATAGGTTTCTGCAAAAGAAGAAAAAAAAGAAAAGTGTGGATAGTTGGAGTGGCCAGTGGGCTAGTCGTGGACCCTCTAGGATGTTATAGTAGGCACTGATATGGTAGAGAACCACCGAAGATCGAGGAGAGAGTTGAGGCATTCTTATATGGAGAGAAAAAGAAAGTGGCAGTGGAGAACCAAGATTTCGGGCTTTCTGGAGAGCGAACATATTGTCATGTACATGCATGGAGATGGAGACCTCGTATTTACAGGAGGGCCAGACCTTGGGGATCACAAGTGAATAGCATCCCGTGCTTGGATGTAAGTAAAGGAATGGCGGCTCACCCTCCTGGCAAGATGAACTGGAGGTTGGGATTGCAATGCTGAACTCCTCAGAGATGGTTTGGAGTTTAATTCACGTACTGCAGAGGTGGATGAGTGTTCTCGAGTACTAGGCAGTATGAAGAACACCAGGTTCTTCTGAATAACTTATAGTGGAGCTGTCTCTCTTTAAACCGATCAAGGCGCAAGTCCATCAAGGGAGGATGGGATGAGCCACTTTAACAATCCCTCAACCCTAGCCATCATTCCACAAGCCTCTGGACATTCCGCAGAAAGGCCATGGGATCGCCTAGGAACACCATGATTGTGGCATCAACCCCACTAGAGTTCCTAGGCCCTGCTCCCGGCCTAGACTGCATTAGGGTACCATGTGGAGCAAAATGGAGGTGGTCTTGACTGTTTTAGAGGTAGCACCAGGAGGGTGCACTGGAGATGAGGGAGCATAGGCATAGGAGAGGCATGCTCAAGAGCTGAGGGGATGCCTAGAGCATAATTTTAGTAAGTGGGTAAGGAGAACTCTGAAGTGTCCCTCAGTACTTCGGCAAGGCACTGCTTGCATTATCCTAAGCTGGCAAGGCTCGACCCCGAAAGAGATCACGTGGAGATATGACATTGGTTTCATGTGTCAACTCATGAGATTAACACATGGGACTAAATCATGAAGATAATAGGAGCGTGGCAATAAGGATAGTGATGACCTGCGTGACACAAAGGAGAAATAGACACGTTTACTAGCCAAAAAAAGGGTCCATCTTACAATAGTATTTCATTTTTCTAGTTTTTGACTCCACAATCCTATCACATTACTAGAAGAGGTCAAACAATGTGATCTTGGTGAAGAATAGTCAGTTCCACTCAGTGGCTTTAAGCAACATCCTCAATCTTATATTCATCATATAACCTACACACGCAAGGTACACAGAGTCACTTGATCTCAAGTCAACTCAAATAACCGTTAATTCGAATTAATGGGGGACGATACTTAAATCCTTCTCCTCTAGTTCAACTCTATCTAGATCCATAACCTCCTCTTAAATCATTATCAGTTTCGTCTTCTTTCACAGCCTCTACTCATATTCTTTTTGCATGGCTAAGCCATATAAGACAACTCACAGATCAAAGCTTATGAGTTCCATTGTCAAATGAAGATGAGCGGAACAAATGCATTTATATAATTATGTATCATCAATTTACGATAATTAATTTTCAAATCTTTTATTTTGACCACCACATATTAAACCAGCATGTTACTAGATCTTAATGATGCAACAATTTACCCTCTTACACCTAACATTCTATTAACCTAATAATCTCTATTCTCAGCCACACACACACAACCCCAAACCTACTTCATGTTTCCCTTCAATTGTCAAATGAAGATGAGTGGAACAAATGCATTTCTTTAATTTTGGGCCATGTTTTACAATGGATCTTCCATTTTTGTCTCTGAGAGTCTCTGTTTGTTGTGTGCTGGAGTGACCTCACTCTCTTCAACGAACAACTTCTTGGGTTGCACCCCAAGCACCTCTCTCTCTCCAAAAAACCACTCAACCTCTTTTTTTTCCTCTTCTTCAGTGGAGCTGCTCATGATGACCCTTTTGTATTGGGTCAATGGTGGAATGAAGCGGCATTGGGAAAAGGTAAAAAGAAAACAGAGAGCAGATGCAATGGGGATGGGCTAGAGACAGCAGGTTGAGAGAGGGAGTTGAATGAATGTAATGGAACTGAGTTTTGGAGTGTGAAATACTAGGAAAAGATAAACAAAGTTCGGGTGTTCCAAGAACACTTCAATTGAAGTCGTGAGATGAAACCACTACTTCAATTGAAGTTGTGGTTTGTTTCCACGACTTTAATTGGCTCTGTTTTTCATCATATTTAGAAGCTGTGGGACACCGACCAAAACATGACTTCAAGTATGAAGTTGTGTTTCGATTCCACGACTTCAAAAAGTGGGTTTGGAAAATAAGATTTTTTAGGAGCTGGGCTTGGTAGAAAACTCTATACTTCTATTTTTTTGGTGTCTAGGTTCCTAAATTGTTTGGCAACGGATTTTGCTAGTCCTTATTCAGAATTAGGGATGTCATAATTTAATTTTGGAAACCCTAATTCAGTTGGAATAAGGAAATTCTTCTCCTACTAGGAAAGCTACTATACTCCTATAAAAACAAGCCTTGTAATTAGGACTATCTATTGGTATGGGTAAGCTTGAAAGCTGCCCATTTAGCCAAGACTTTTTCAGACTGAGCTAAGCTTAGTCAAAAGATTAAACTCAAATGCTTGACTAAGTATAGCTTAGCCCGAATTAGGCTTGGCCCGTCCAATCATATTATGTTCATGCATTTCCATATAATCCGATGTGTATATGTAGGTACGGTGGTTGAGTACTCACAGAGTTACACTACAATAATGAAGTCTGGGTTTAAACCTTGTGTCTTACAAAGGGATTAACATATTCTTTTATATGATTCAAATAGTAGATGAATATATATATTGGCAGCAAAACGGCCTTGAAGAGCGTTGTGTGGAATGGGCCGAGCTCAGGTTAAGGGTAGTGAGCGTCAATCATGCTGAACTTAGGCCTGAGCTCATGACAATTTGTTTGGGCAAAGCTTGAGCCCAATTGTTAGGTCTACTTGAAACAGACATTAGACAAGCTTTGATTAATAAAAATTTCTCAGAAGATTTTATTTGTTTGAATGGTAAGACTCCATTGAGTTCTTCTAGGTGAGATTCCTAGAAGGCCTCTTATAGAGATTCCATAGTTCCTATTTTCTCTCTTCTTCTTCTTCTAGTCATTCTTCCCATGTGGTTGTCCCCACAACTAAGTTTACTGGGAGGGGTAGACGGGATACAAACCTAAACTCGGGCATAATCCGCACAAAGTGGCTGCTCTCAACCTTGTACCCACATTCTCATACTTGGCAATCCAAGCAATTTACCACCACACCAAGCAATGGCCCCTCTACTCTTTCTATTCTATTCAGTTCCCAACACTGGTGTGCACCACACCAAAAAATTTCTAGACCTGTAAACCTTCAGCCCGTACCCTAGTTATCTACCATTCTAGGCTTCTAGCTCTAAAAACGTAGATTATCTGTTGCTTCCAAGAAAAACCAGCAAGCTATCTCTTTTGATTTCACTCTAAATTAGCCTTAAACTCAATCAATTCAATCCTAAATCTATCCTTGAACCCTAATCTTACCTTTCCAACCATAAATCCTAAAAGTTAAAGTCCTAGCCGCCACAATTGATAGTAGGGCAGCCTTCATAAGGCTCTGTCCTACACCAGGTGATTTATTTCATGAGTAGGTTAGGTTCAGGTTAAGTTAACTTGCACCATATAAGCACCCAAACAAATCCAGACCTCTTTTCTTAGCAAAGGAAAAGGCGAAAAAACATTGAAAAGGAGAAGTAAGTCAGCTCTAGCTGCTAAATAGGGACTAAGGACAGAAATCAAAACGTGGCCGAACTGATAAACATTTCATTACATTGGAATAGCCAATAAACATTACATCATTTCATGCAAGTCAGCCTCATTTCAATTTAATGTCTGGGGGAATTCGATGATCATTTGTCCAGTTTAACGGAGGAATAGCTAATCCTGCATGTGCAAGAATCAAACAACATTGGAATGCCCATTTCACCCGAGTCTACTAAACAAACATTGGAATAGAATGAGGCTGGAATTTCCGGTCAATTCCTCTTCCCATCTTCAATTACCTAACATGGCCAAACTAATAAGCCATGTAGGCAGCCACAGGAATCATTTGCATTATAGATGGTGATAGCTTTGAGTCTACAGCATCACAAACAAGAAGCACTTTCTTGCGATAGTTTTTTTTATCAATAGCAACGGATATAGCAGGGGTTCCGCTTTCCCTCCCAACTGAACAACAGTTGCTATAGTGAACTTTCATAGATCATTTAAGATTTATAAAAAAAAAATAACAAAAAAAGATCTTTTAAGAAAGATATTTCACTAAATTCCTGTAAGATGCAACATATTCTAAAAAGTTCAAAATAATGAATGCATACCAACTTGAGCAAAGAGGGGGAACATAAAAAATAAAAATAAAAAAACCCCTGCAATCACTCTCTCAAAAATCCAAGCAAAAGATCAATATAGTTGGGGGAAACAGAATAAGAGTCACTCCAGAACTGAGGATCTACCAATTTGACAAACATAGAGCAAGTCTGTGTGGTTGACTAGGGCCCGAGATGGATGATGGATGCCCTCTTTTTGGGAGGCATCATTGAGTGAGCACCACTATTACCCAGTGGAGTGTAATGTTGATGACCAGGGCCAAGTGGGGTCATAGATGCCCATTGGGAAGTTATGCCAAACATTCAATAACGCCAAACCAATAAGAGAGTGGAAGGGAGAGAGTTGTGGCAGCCCAAGAGAGAGAGGGAGAAGTGAACTGAGCAGAGGGTACTGTGACTTATGCACTTCTGATGCTTTTTGGAGGGGGAGGTGACCCCTTTATATAGGTGAGAGGACCAAAGAGGACGAGTCAACCCGTGAAAAGTATCAGATGCTCAGATGTGGTTGACTCGCTGCCCTAGGTCTGACAACATGAAGGTCAACTCTGCAATGCCAACCTCCTTAGAGGTGGTTGGGAAGTTTGGTGCAACTTTGAGGAAATCGTTGACTATCACAAGTTCTTTTGTCTTCTTCTAAGTGTTCTTTAGTGGAGACCCTTTCTATATATATATATATATACAATATAAAAAAGGAGGCCACTATCGTTGTCGTTACGACAAGTGGCTCGTTTTAAGTGACTCTTAAATTTTTGTTAGTAATTTTCCTCTCAAAAAGAATAAATGGTCTTTTAAGTATTTAAGCAGTCTCTTTGGCTAACGGAATTTAGTTTTTTGAACTATGGATCACTGTAGTTATTTACTTCATGTATTTTGTAGAAGAAAACTTATAGCACTATACATTGGATCCATGGAATTACAAATGGTCTGTAAATATATGAGCTGTCTCTTAGGCTCACTATATGTATTTTTTTGAATTTCAGTTCATTGTATTTCTTTAGTTTATATATTTCATAGAACAAAACTTACAACACTATACATTGTATCTATTGAATTTATATGAAATTCATCTTCTCTATCTCATTAACTCCTTTAACTATTATTTAGATACATGAACTATTGCTAATTATAATATTTCATTGAAAAAATGTTTTAAATATGATAATTAAGTCATCCTCCTTATCAAAACTGCCACTGCCAAACATTCTGGAAGAATAGCATTTTCCAAAACAGAAAAACGATTGGAATGTTTTATTTAATACTATTGTTGTGTGGAACAACATTCAAACAAGGACAATTGTTGTTGGGACTGAAGAACACAAATAAGTTCAAAAAAATAAAAACAAATCCTGTGCATCGCACAGGTCTAAAACTAGTATATATATAATAAGATTAGTCAAAAGGCTCATCTCTCGAGGGGAGGAACAAGAACCTTGACCAACCCACATTCTTTAGCCACCGATCCATAAGTCCCCAATGGTCCTGCATAAGGTCATGGGCTGCTTGAGCATCACATGACGTGGCACCCACCCTGGGGGTCTCTAGGTCTTTCCCCTAACCTAGTCTAGCAAGGGTGCCATCCTGGATCCAAATAGCTATGAGTCTGGTAGGCCAACTAGCCTAACTTGGGAGGTCTTCATGGAGGAACACAAGGCATAGAGAGATATGCACAGGCAAAGACTCCTGTATCCGAGGCTCTAAACTACAACACAAAACACTTTCGCCTTGGGCTGGAGGTCGCGCGCTCTCGAGCAAGGATTCCTTGGCCGAGACAAGGATTACTCAAGTGGGACCTAATGTCAACTATGGGCCGGTGCACTGTGTACGCTTCCCTTGAGTCACGTGGGCCACATGACAGGTATACCCACAGTATGAATATATATATATATATAGGGCGGGCTCTAGACCCGCCACATAACTAATAATCATCTATAACTCATAAACAAAATGTGGAAGTCAATCCAAACAGGTTCAAATTTAAAATTTCTACTTGATTAGATATGCTTAGTCAACATTAGTCCCGAGTACGTCCTACAAATTATGCAAATACCAATTCTCAAGGCCAAATTTATAGGTCTCTTCCAAATATATACTAGCTGATTGAGAATAGGCGCACCAGAAAGCTGATAGATATGAAAACAAACAAGCCCACACAGAACATGCACAAAGAATAAGGGGAGGAAATTACCAGCTTTCTTGGCTGCGCGCAGAAGCAGCTCCTCTATTAGGTTCTGTGCAGGGTCTCCATCTGGAAGCTTCTCCATAAAGCTCTCAACATGAGAAACCACTTCCTGATTACTGAAGTACTGATATAAGCCATCAGATGAGAGGACTAAAAATTGATCTCTTGGACACAGTTTATGGTGACGAAGAGACGGCGAACAGGATATGTATGGTGCAGTACCAATATACTCATTCCGAAACATTTCCAACAATGCATCATTCCACTTGGGCTGCGCCAACATGAATGTCAAAAATGTCATTTAAGTCTGCCATATTCCTGATAAAAATGTAGTAGACATCCTACCTACGTATATAAAATCAAAGTGACTATATATGAAAAGCTTAATCCAGCAGGACTCATTTTGTTAAGGAGATGAGCTCTGGCGCCTGCATTTGTCAACTTACCACACGCAAGATAATAGGTCTTGCATTGCATCATATAATAAACACACCAACTTGACGATTACAATGCACATGATATGATGCCCACAGTTCAGTTGTTTGCTTTATCTAAACAGTAATTTTAAACCTTCTCAGGGAACAGAAGTGTCAAAGGCACACATGATAGAAGTTTGTGGTGCTCAACATTCAAGAGAATGTATCTGCCTTCCTTGGTATCAGATGGAGAGTAATCACACTTTAAAATTACAAAAGTTCAAGTCACACATATAATTCACCATAATAGAGTAATTTTAGAGACTTGGATACTTCAAGTTGGAAAATGAGACTTGAAAGATACATTTGACAACTAAAAATTGTATATCTACATATCTGTACTTGTACAGCTAGAATGCTTCCTATATAACAATGAATTCACGTGTTTATATGTTCTTTTTAATTAAAAATGCAGTAACATGTATATTTCTAGGCCTTTCTAATGTTAGATATGAACAAAGGAATTAATCAACACTCATTTTGTCATGGAAACGACCTCCAACTGTTGTATATCTTTTTCTCCAAGATGTTTTTTATTTTGCAATATAAAAGTACATTTCACCATGCCTTATTCACGAGTCACAGTTCAACAGATTCCACTCCAACAAAAGCAGGAATATATAAGACATGAACAAATGAGCTAAGTTTCCATGCGATATTAGATTCCCATTTTTTTAGCTGGACCTGTAACATCTTTTGATTTTTTTTTTTTTTTTTGTACGGCAGACTTATTGTCATAATAGCAGATATCCTTTAGACACATAACAGTAACAGAAATCATCAACAAACCTGTTTGAGAAACCCAGCCCCAAATGCACGGGTGACTTTAAGACGACCTTTTACTCTATCATTAACAATACAGTGGCTGTCATCTGGGTGTTCATTCTTGATTCTTATAATTTCCTGCAATAATTCATATGAAGATAGGAAATTTTTAGAAAATCAGAGCTAATTTGCATTAAAAATACAATAGAAAGAGCTCATAAAAGCAAATTATCATCATCAATTTAAAAAGAAACATGAACTAAGAAACAACAGGACAAAGTAGAACATCTGAATATGAAACACTTCCAACAAATCTTCAACATATGTACATATATATATATATATATAATTTTAATCTCTTGAAGGCAATATTCAACACAGCTCCATAGTGAAAACATACTATAATGTACTAAACTTACTACACGAGTTAAACAACCATAGATTGCAATGCTGTCCAGAAAATGCGTCAGGTCTGACCAACGCAAGGACTAGAAGAGTTTTTTTTTTTTTTTGATAAATAAAAAAATTTATATATTGAAAAATGCATTCTCAGAAAAAGATGAATATCAATAAGATTACAGCATTCAACATAAATGCCCTGTATACACACACACACACACACACATATATATGATACAAAACAATAATCTAATAGAAGAATGAAGCAGTAACCACAAAAAGGAAGGAATCTCCTCAAAATAGAAAAACGACAACAAAACAAAGTTAACAAGACACATTAAACAGCAGCACCTGAAAATACATTCTAAAGTGGCATCCCTCGTGGTTAGGGCTGTAAATGAGTCGAGCCGAGCCCAGCCAAGTAGTGGGTTGTTCAAGCTTGGTTTGATAACCTTAACAAGCTTTAAAATGTGTTCAAGCTTAACTTGTTTAACTTTTAAGCCGAGCTTAAATGAGCTTTTAGAGAGTCGAGCTCGAGTAGCTTGATTTTATTAGTGTACATAAGTTTCTCGAGCTGAGCCTAGAAAATGGTCGACCTTAAAATGTATTCAAGCTTGGCTTGTTTATATAATGAGCTGATGTTAAACGAGCCGAGCTCGAGTAGCTTGGTTCGTTTTATAGTCCTACTCGTGGTTAAGAGATTGGCCTCCAACTTGGCCATCCTAAGATTACAAAAATACATTGTTATATAAGCTACAATACAAGATTACTAAAATAGTGAACTTCAGTAAATACCTATCAGAAAATCCCGCAGCTTTCACCAAGTAGATGAAAAGACTGGAATAAAACCTGTGACCTAATTCATAAGAGACTCAAAAGAAAATAAATTCAAAGAAAATAAATCTTAGAAATTGGTTTTAACTCTGAAAAGGCACCGCATGAGGCCTCTTAGATCCTATTTTTTGTTGTTTTGAGTCATAGCTTATATATCTTTAAGTCAATATGTTCCCACCTTTGTTTAGGTTATGTTTGGAAAGCTTTACAAGTCCAGTATTTTTATAGTTCTAAGATTTTTTGGACATGACATGTGATGGTGGTCCATGGCTCTTAGTTTGAGTCAAGTTGTCACATTGGGTCTCTTATCCATGGGTTTTAGTTGGTTTACATGGGTTTACTAGTCAAAGTATCTAAGCTTCTAAATATAGGGTTCACAGTCCTACAGAATAGGATTCCAGAACTCTACATATAGGAATATAATTCTTTAAGTTCAATACAGAACAAGTTTTAAGGAAAATATTCAGCATTTTTCTCTTTGTGGATTCTATGATGCAATTCTTCCATTGCAAGCTGAATTTTCTACTCTAATCCCAATTGGCCATACTCCCGTTGTTTTCTCACCCAAAAACCCTATTTCAAAAATCATATCCCTTTCCTTACTCCACTTCTCTTTTCCCCGACACATAATATCCAAACCGGTGGTCGGCACTTGCTGTTTGCTTAAGTGGTATCTCATGCCACCCCAAGAGGGGAAGGTACTTACTACTTATCCATACAATATAAATAAAATAAATAGGGGTTGTTGGGTAAACATTCAAGCGACATTCTCATGAAATTCCAGTGACATACCACCTTTAAATCCAAAGCCAATTCCCACTGTTCAACCACAATTCCAGCAACCAAAAGAGCACAAAATTAGGGCTAATTACTGTCATGACTACTGTTCATGGAATTAGTCAGCCCTAAACTTCGTCTCTTCTTTCCTTGAAAAATCCCCAAATTACCCCCTTATAAACCTTTACAAACCTAAACACGAGATCTCTCCGCTAACTTTCTAGCCACAACCACGTAACTACAATTAGCTGTAAACTCATCTTTCGCGCTGTCCTATATCAAGTTTGGTAACAGGACTTGTAGCAGATATTCTTTGCACGCATCCTATATCAATTAGAGCTAATAGGTTACACTTGTCCTGCATTAACATGGTTCGGACCCCAGGCATTCTCTATTTTCATTTTTCATGATGACTGAATAATGAGACATACCTTCACCCAGTTACATCATAGGGAACAATCATTTGAAAAAGTCACATTGATAATTTTCCAAATAAATAGGTTCACGGCTCTCCAAAAATGCATGAACACACAAATGAAGCAAAGAATAGAAGTTGACATTGCCTAATATTGATTCTCCTACGCACAGAGAGAGGCAGTAGAAGAGGAAGCTAATATTTCTGATCCATTTCCCACTACATAAGCAGCGTACATGATGATCAAAACTCATGCTTTCCAGAGACTTTGTGAGTAGAGCATAGGAAAGAGTTACAATATGCACTTGAAGTTCTATCTAGTGGTGCTGACTAGCTGGCCCAGCAGCGGAGGTTTTAAACAGAGTGCTGGTTAGCGTAATGAAAGGGAAAAAGAAGTAGTAACACTAATTGAAGGGATATCAAGGCAGCCACAACACGTGACCTATTATGCATTTGCAGTTCACAAATGCCTGCCACTCAACTGAGGCTTATCTATCATACACTTGGATGTTTTAAAGAAATTTCAGATCTGAAACTGGGCAGGGGTGCAGCCCCTACATGATCAGGCCTTCCACTGGGAACCCAAAGAAACTAGGTGGATAACATGCTCTTTCTCAAGAGAAAGGCTGGCCCTAAGTACAGCTCCTTGGAAAATTAGGTGGGCAGGTAAGGTGGAGAAGAGCAGGGCAGTTTATTGGAGTTCAACCCTATTTTACTGGCAAGCTTTGCACTTCTGGGCAAATGGATGTGGAGTTCTAGATGGAGAGTTGTAGAGTCTAGAGGAGGATAATGGCAGCATACAGGAATCTATAGCCAATGTCATAATCCTAGAGAAGAACATGTACCATGTTAATGTGGTCTTGGGAAATTTACTCAAGGTAGGCTCTTCATTTGAAAAGGACATTAGAACCATGATTTCTAGCAAGGGCCCTATAAAATTTTGGGATGATTTGAGGTGCTACATCAACCTTCCTAAGATTCTTGTTCTACTCACTAAATAGAGTAATTTGATTGCCTTCCTTTACTGGAAACTTAAAAGATTAGAAAATTATTAATGATATAACCTACAGCATTTTGAAATTAATGTGGTTGCCAGTTGGTGTAATTCAGAGGGTACTTTATCACATTGGCATTAGACAACTCAAGAGTAATTGTCTGTCAAATCCTACTAACCAATTGATGAAACAGGGGGGGCAATATTTTTCTTCATAACCAGCCTTCTAAGTAGTTGGCAACATTATAGACAAATTGTGTGAGATAACTTGGTTACAAGAATTGAGCACATCTTGGATGGTTTCTAGAATGGTTGTAGAATAACCTTAGTGGTGAGCAAATAAAAACATAAATTTATGGAGGTGAACCAATTAGCAGTACCATGCTCTCTTTAACGTAGATCAATAATAGGACTTACAAAGGTAACTTCCTTAATTTTGTGCATCAGGGAGTAGCTAGCAAGTAGCATTCTAGTCTTTTGCCCAGGATCCACTATACTAAAGTCTTTTGTATGAGTCCTTTACATAACTTACAATATTTTTCATGGATAAATTTAAAGGACTTATTAAAAGAAGAACAAAAACAAAAACAAAAGGAGAGAAAGAAAAAATAAATAAAGAAAAGAAATAAATAAAATCAAAAGGAGAAAGAAAATAAAATGTGTACTTATTAAAAATGAAGAAAATTAAGAAAGGAAATGTGTGGCCTTCAAAGTCAATGTCCCCTCTTACTCCTCTTCTGTGGTTAATAATCATAGATCTAAAAACAAAGACTGATGTGATCTATAAAGAGAAGAAATTCCTCCAACACTCACATTTTCCAAATCTATCGTGTAGCTAGGGTTGGGAAACAAGACTAATTATCTCTATGTTTCTTCTCTTAAAGGTCCTCACAGAATTTCAAATTTTATGTAACCCTAAGAAGCCAAATTACTTAAGACACTCTCCTTTTAAAGCTCACTCATGAAGTTCACTGGTCAAACATGTTAGCCTTGGAACCAACCCCTAGATTTGGGCTTTGGAACCATATCACATCTTCTCATGTAAATCACTATGAGAAATTTCTGGAGCTCCAATGCACTTTACAAAGTAACAGCTGTTGCATAGACAATAATTCTTATTATGCAAATCCATCCAAAAAAAAGCTTCAAATAGTTATTCAAGGAAATATGTTCCCAGTCCTTGTATATGTATAACAAGTAGAGGAAAGATAAAGAAGAAAAGGGAAATTTTGCAAGAGAATCAATTGACTACCTTTTCATTCAAAAAGGCATACTTCCAACCTCTTTAAGTATTATTGAGTGGCTAATATCAGATGAGCTTCTCAATGGGAGAATTTCCCTTGTCTTTTGAGGGCAACTGTGGCAAACATTAGTTTAAACATTATGGTAGCATGACTCAGCTCTCTCTCTCTCTCTCTCTCTCTCTCTCTGTGGGCTTGTGTGTGCGTGGGACAAGTAACCTCAATTCAGCTTATTTGCAGAAACAGGCAAAAGAATCTAGTTGATAAATCAAATACGAGCAATAGTTCTGACTACTTTTAACCGGAGGCACAGCATTGTTAACTATAATCATTCATGGAACTTCAGTAAGATGGGAGAACGCATGCTATGATTTCATTGTGTTTATGATGTTCTCAAAACCAATGTATCGTACATCTAAAGAAAAATCATGACGCCCTAGGTATTTGCTTGATTCACTGTTCCACATATGCTTAAACCCCAGGAATCCATTAGGTAAATCAGTCCCAGGTGTGTGAAAATCCAAAATTGAACATATGATGTACCTCTCCCGAAAAGATAATGGCAGGAAGCAGCAGGTTGACCTAAAGCACTGTTCATGCCCGCATACCTAAGGCTCAGCAAACTGAGTTACACAAAAAGAAAAGTCTAACAGCCAAGGCCAAGCCTGCAGCTCACGCTAATCCTTTAGCCAGAAGCAACGGTCAAAGGGCTTAGGGCTTATCAGCAAGCTTAAATAGTAGCAACAATGGACATGAGTGTCCCTTAGCTGACACCCACGCTAACAGTTGCTTCCTTAAAGATCTACCTAATGATATGCAAGGTTCAAAAAACAAAATTAGGCAGAGTAAGGGAGAAAGGTCATTTACTATATATACGTGATACAAAAGATAAATCTCAAATTCAATGTTTCAAATTTTTTTCAGGTTAATCTAAAGAAAATTTGGAGCCTAAAGTGAATCTCAGGAAGGGAAGGAATTTAGTGGAAATCCTGAAGGTTCAATGAAAGGATCCAATGACCTATGTCAAATTGAGTATCAAATCAAGGAGTGGTAAATAATCTGCCCCAGTAGTTAACCGACAAACACCACATCCATCAAGGAGACATCCAATATCAAGGAAAGCATCCTGCAAGACAAAAGAAGCTTACTAGGAAGCTTCCACAAATCATCCTTATCCATTTGCATTAGAAAAATGACAAAGTAGGTGGGATCAAATGATGAAAATGCTAGAAATGTAGGGACTAAGGAAAAGGAGGCTTCCTTATCTTTAAAAGGCATTACAGAAGGTAAACTATGACCACTTGTTTTGCTTCCTTGTGAACAGGCTTCAAGAGTAGAATTCAGAAACGGTGTGCAAAGGATTGGCTTTATTTCAAAGCTGGTCAACCATGAAGGAGAAATGTATGATCTGTGTGAGACCATTTAACGTTTCATAAAGCAACTTTGTCTGCACACATAACGATCCGTGAGCAGAACACCAAACATATGCTCCAACCATATCTTTGAACATGGAAGATGTGCCAGGGTTGGGTCGTATCAAGTACTTTGTTAAATTGTCACAACTCCCTTTTGTCCAAAGATCAGTATAATGAGGCAGTGGATAACAAGAACCTGAAAGCTTAAAAGGTAAGGTAAGCAAGTCCAAGGAGTTCAAGATACAAATAAAATGAAAGAAGATTCAGGAAGAAGTTAAGGCTATGGGAAGGTCGAAAATAAGAATCTAGCTATAAGTAGATCCCATGGTAATTACTCTTAATGTGTCAAGATTAAGATGCATTTATTGGCAACAAATTTGCTAAGTGTGATGCTTCAAATTCTTAAAGATTTGAAGTATACAATCAAGAGACAAGGAAAACAATGAAATAAATGGGTAGAAGGCAAGAAGGAATTGTAAAGTATTTGCAGAATTTTCCCTTAGAATAGGTTGCTACGAAAAATGATGAACGCTCCTTCATTTTAACTCTGACTGTAAGTGTCACATTACCGACTTCATTGAAAGAACTACGAATAACAGTGTCCCCACTCCCAGAGCTCCAGAAGCAATCAATTCAGAGAAACAGAATCATCTCTCCTAAAGAATTCTATTTCTAAAGCTAAAATGATCTTTAATGAACATATAATAGATTGATTCCCCTCACAGGTCCGTGGTTTTCTCAAATGAAATAAGTAGAAAAAATATCTTAATTCCAAATGCAGACAAGGACTGCTAATGCATATGGATAGTCATACCATTTTCACTGAATTCACCAAGTAATAAAGAGGTGGTTGTGCCCCTTGTATGTCCCTGTTAGTTTGGTTCAATGTTTTACATCCGTAATGTATGTTACAACAGAAAAGCCATTGAGCAGTTGAGAAGTTGTGATTGAAATTATTGAAGTTGGTACTTCTTTAAAAAAAGACCTGGACCAATTCTGCCATACTCTAGAAACTAGATGTTCGAGGCCAAGTTAGAATCAGATTTACTTTTCAAAATTATTAGTAGTAAGTAGTTGATTTTAAGATTCATTATTCCTACCAATACAGCCTAAAATGAACAACATCTTCCAGGTGCAGTTCAAGAAGATAAACTGTATCCCATTGATATCATGTCACTATATGGAAGGAAGTACCAGTGCTGTAAGAACCAAACCAACTCTCAACAGACAAAGAAAACAAAATATGAATCAGTTTAAGATCTTCCAAAATTCAACACTTACTTCTTCAATGCTTGTGCTGTGATCAGTAGACAACTGCAATGCAGTTAACCTCATAGCTTGAGTTGAAGCCTCATTTGCCATCTTATTCGCCCTTTCACCAGCATCTGTGGACTCCTCAACTATGTCCTCCACCACCGGCCCATTATCCATAAGCTGCTTTGACCCTGAGCTAGTACTACTTTCTTCGGGCTCATGCTGTGCCACAATAGCCCTACTATCGCCAACATTCATCACATACACATCCTCATCTCTCATCAGCACAACCAATAAACATGAACCCATCAATGCAAGCTCTGGATTCCGATCAAGAACCTTATCTGTCATATCCAAATAAGCAAGCTCAGTTACTTCAAGAGCCCGTGATATTGCCCCCAAAACTGAGTCATGATTAACAGGACCCACCTTACGCTTCCTGCCGCTTCTGCTGGTTCTCTCCTCAACTCTATTGTCGGCTTCAGTTTTCTCTTTGGCCTCCAACCCGAATCTCCATGGAAACAACTTCCTACTCTCCTTATGCTTAATCAACCCATGTTTCAATTTTGATAACAACATTGATCGTCTACTCACAGCGGAGCCAGCACTGCTCACGCTAAGCGCATCATCTACGGAAAATGCAAATCTATCCGAACCCGAAAGATCAAGCCCGTCTTCTGGGTCATCTTCGGCAAGAAATTCCCATAATCGCCTCCGTCTAATCTGATTCTGCTCAGATTGAAATGTTACTTTTCTAACCGATCCTCGATCAGACTGCGATGCATTACATTCGTTTCCAATTATTTGAACTTCCCCACCATTACCAACCTCTCCACCAGTGTTCTCCGTTAATTGGTTTGTATCCTCTACAATTACTGCAGTTTCCGAAGTTACATTCACATCTTCTTGTGAACAAGCTTCCTCAGAATCCCAAAATAAACCCTCTAGTTCATTGTACACAGCTTTATACAGATTACCCATCAAGAATTCAGGCGCATCAGGACCGTTAAACCCATCATAAATCCCAACGAACAGCCAGCCATGCTCTTCCGATACGACTACGTGTACCCGATCCTCACCTGCCTTCCCCAACGCCCACTGAACATTACTCTCCCTCTTCGCCTCCGAGTCACCTCCCTCCCCGGCGGAGGTGACCTCTTTCCGGCCAACGAAGTTTCTTACAGGCACTACCCACGGGCGCTTCTTCTCCGAAAAATTCCTGGAGAAGGCTTTTCGAATTCCCGGTATGCCCTTCTTCCTCTTCTTTTTCACGTAAAGGCCACCAAGCGGTGCCGAGAAGGGGACTCCACCACCGTCCGAACCGCCGGTCCCTTCGAGCGGCCCGGAAAGGGCCCCACGCT
Organism: Euryodendron excelsum; assembly: GCA_033060915.1. NCBI lineage: Eukaryota > Viridiplantae > Streptophyta > Magnoliopsida > Ericales > Pentaphylacaceae > Euryodendron > Euryodendron excelsum. The sequence goes on along the minus strand of CM065397.1, from coordinate 6,742,353 downwards.
CGATCGGACCGGACATGAAGAACGCCCTCTCCATCGGACCTGACGGTTCACCTCCGCCGCCGCTGCCGCCGCGAGGCACCGGTTGAAGCGGCAACGCACTAAACGACGACGTACTCTCAAACCCATTCACAATACTTGCCTTCACACCACCACCAACACAGTCAGTGGCATCGTCATAAATATTCTCCAGCTGGAGGACAGTTCTGGGAGTTGATGTGTTCGCACTCACCGAAGCGCCGGAGATGGCCTTGAATCCGGTCTCTGGCAAACCGCCCGGCCTGCCCTTACTCGCCGGTTCGTGCGACGGCGAGAACCGGAGCGAGTGAGTCGGAGACACGAACCGATCCGAGGGTGTAGGTGAGAGAAACCGAGCAGAGGACCGGACGTAACAGAAGGAATGACCTAGGGTTTCGTCGAGCGGCTCGGACGCCGTGAAGATCACCTCCGGCTGGTCGTGCCCCGCCCTGTTCGCCGCCGGATTGAAGCAAGGGAAGAGCTGCGACAAACCACTTCCCATCACATTTGATTCAAGCTCAGCATAAGAGAGTCACGAATCAGAAACTTTGTTTTCCGCCTATATAGAGAAAGAAAAAAAGAAGATGGGCCTGGTTTTGTTTTTATAATGTTTGCGGGTTGATGAAGTAAAAAAGCGAGACGACTTATGTTGTTTTAGAGAGAGAAATATATATCTATATATCAGAGAGAAAAAGCGAGGAGAGAGTGAGAGTGAGAGTTTACTGTTTTCTTTGTTTCTCTTTCTCTCTCTAGGTTTTCTTTTTTTTTATTTTTTATCTGTTGCTGCGTTGTTGTTGGTTCTTGGTTGACGGTAACACCTGGCGTTTTCCATATGTTGAATTTTTATATGAAAAGAGTCCACGTCTTCTGCCAGATGGGCATATCAGGGTAGAGGCGCAGTATAATTGGACCATTTTAGATCTGTGATTTTATCAAATGACCAATGAGTCCTAAATTCCTTCTCATGAAAAAAGTGATAGGTCAACGTAAAAAAACCCGAGGTTGAAAGCGTTTTGTCCTGAGGAGTGCTTTTGTCCCTTTTGGTGTTTGGGTGCGTAGACAATTCCAAAAGGCCTGGCTCTAGGCCCCAAGCCCAAGCCCATCTTTTAAGTCACTTTGTACCCTTGTGTGGCTATTTGACTACTTTACCCTCGTTCAAAAAATTGAATATAGCCTATTTGACTACTTTAACCTCATTCGTAAATACAAAGACTACTATAAATAAAAAGACTACTTTACCCTTGAATTTTAGAGGAGAGAAGGGAACGAAAATTTGCATATGCTTCATTGAATTGGCTTATAAACTAGTTTATTTAAGTAGTGTTTGCATTTTTTCTAACTTTTTATTTTGGTTTTCAGTATAAAAGTCAAAAGCATAACCTAAATGTCTATAAAAATATGACAAAATTAAATACCTAAAAAAACTAAACTTTGAGATAATAATATATAATGTTGCACCATAAATAGCTAAAAATCTATAAGAGGTATATAGTAATATGAGACTTTTAGAGGGGTCATGGCTCCTGTGTATTGCCCTCTCAAACTTATATATATCCCCATTTGATCCTCCAGTGCTTACAGAAGTTCAAGTGAGTAGTAAGTTAAAAGTTTAGATACTCAGATTGGTTACGTTGCATGACAAGACATACTAAGAGAAGATATGTCATTTCCACAACTAAGGAAAGGAATATATGAAATTTTGCAAAGAAATACTGAAATCCAATGAAAGATTAAATTATTAATCCATTCAATTCAATGAATTCTATATCAAATCAAGTGTTAACCGGAATACTGCCAAATAGATTTAATGCTTGCATAATTAATGAAAGTCCAGCTCCTTTATAGTTAAGCAACACAATAAACTTATTAATGGTATAAAATTCATTAAACTTATAACAAAAGCAATCCACTATTTTATAATTAGGATCCAAATATTTCATTTTATGTAGCAACTGGACGTCAAGTTTAGGTGGGACCCAACAAATTATTTCTCGATAATCAATAAATTGGACTTTACCAAATAAAATGAAAATTATCCGATAGTTCAAAAATACCTGTGTCTAACCAATGAAAATATATCTTTTCAGATAATAAACCCCTCACAAAGGTAAATGGAGGGGGCGAAGGCCACAACCTCCAAAGTTTTGAAATTTATCTCCCTAAAATTTTTAAAAAATTTTTATACCTGTAGATTTTTTGATATTTAGGGTATAATATGGAGTACTCATCCTCAAACTTTAAAAAAAAAAAAAAAAAGTTTTCTTAACCATCCTTTTAACAAAAAATATTTTTCTGGGTCCCTACTCCACATAAGTCCTAGGTCCACCACCACCCTTAAAAATATAATATGTCTTCCATGGATGGGGAACAAAAACCCTAGGATTCTATTATAATAAAAAAAAATTACTGGAATGATGGTGTGATGACATTTTTTATAACCAGAAATGGTAGCACACACAAGGTGTGCACTCACGATTTTCACTTACCTCACTAACTTTATGCTCTCACTTAATTATATCAAAATTACTATTATGTCCCTTAATATTTATTTTTCTATGACAGGCTTTAAAAACTAAGTTTCACCAATCAGGCATTGAGAGAACTCTTGCGCTTGACAAGAATCAAACTCCTAACCTTTTATTGGAAGGAAAATGATATTCTTTCAGAATTTGTGTACAGAAATCTGTACCAGATAATGTTGCAATGACAGTTTTGTAAATAATAAGCATATAGGTAGGCTCTTTGTTTTAAAGTGATAGGCATACAATTTAGCCACATCATTCTAATTCTGTATGATTTTTCTAGTTGTATAGCATTACCCTTTTTAAAAAGCCATGAGTTCTAACTAATTGGATTAGCTCAATTGGTTTGTCAATGAGTTATTTTGTTAAATAGTGAAATGCTCTAATCCAATTAGATCATTTTGTACAAAAACTTTTAATTTTCATGGTTTGTATAGAAATTGAATTACTTATTATGTGTGGGACTCTGGATGATTAACTTAGGGGCTATGGGCATTTTGGTCATTAAACAAGAGAAACGAAATGGGCCATGGGTACCCTTTCAGATATATATGCTGGTTTGACTTTGATGACAGAAGGCCCAAATTCAAAGTAAATGAAAGCATATATACCCATCCATCACTTCCTCTCACGGATCCTGGTCGGGTATCTTTCAGGCCATGCCACGCTGTTCAGGCTACAGAGACTTTCACCTCGAATTTGGACGGTCAGGATTTAATCATGCTTGCAAATACATATATATATATATACATAGAGAGAGAGAGAGAGAGAGAAAGCAGGGGCTCACTCTCCATGACTGAATCTGATTAGTCAATGGGCACGAATTGCTCTTCACTCTTTGTTTGTCGCAATCCTCAAATATATTTTAATTACATATAGAAGTCTGTATGTACATAAGAACTAATATATAATATAATCGTTATGTTAAATAATTCTAATATAGATATTATTTTTTGGAGGTCGCACTATAAGCTTTTGCCACTTAAGTCAAAAAAACGCACTTCGATTATTAATATTCCAAATAAATAGAATATAAAATAAATGAAGAGAGAGAAAGTAGAGAGAGAGATTTTTGGGGGGGGACGGGGGGGAATTTTGGCAAAATTTGCCTGTGAAGGCGGGAAGCACTGGGACTGGTAAAGTCAAAGGGTTTGTTGGTTGCGCGAAATCTCGAAGCTAAACGACAAGAGCATGTATTGCCACGCGGTACATGTGAATGCTCAGAAATCAACCTGCCCTCCTCTCTCTCTCTCTCTCTCTCTCTCTCAACACAGCAATTCTGTGATATATGTAATGTAATTGTGTTACTTATATATATACAGAGATACATATAAATCTATCAAAGTACAATGGGTGTTTCAGTAGTCGTCGGTTTGCTCCCTATTAAAAATAAGGTCTCAAATTTTATTTATTCCCGGGTTATTTTGTGATTAATTATTATATATATAATGTATAAATTTTATATAATTTTTGCGATCGTAACTTTACATAAATATGAAGGAATAGTCGACCAAATACTTGAATATTCTATGAGAAATATATATAAATGTATATCATTAGAAATGAAAAAAAGAATTTGACGCTGTAGTTACCAATAACGTATCGTATTTGTTGGTATTAGGCATTACGTATCGTACCGGCTATAAAATTATATTAATGAAGGTGAATTTTGTACTGATCAATATCGGCCGTTATTGATGGTATTGGGCGGTACCGACTAATACCAGATTTACTAGACTATACCAAATCTTGTGCAATTTATTTTAAAATTTTATTATATATTGATGATAAATATCTATTAAAACTTATGTTGAACATATGCTAGACAATAATATATATTTTAAGCATTTTTAAATATATATTTAGGTTGAATAACATGTTTATGTTTTGTTAAAATAATTAAAAGTTGAATAATATTTGTTAGGAGTAATGTCAAATTTTATAAGTAAATATTTTTAAAATAGATATATTTTTTTAGAAGTATATAATATTTATAGTTATAAATCTGAAACGGCATCCAGTATTACAGTAGTACCGGTACGTGCCGTACTAATAGTAAAAACGGTATGCTGATTGGTACAGTATTAATAAATATGCTTGACGCATTCACATCCTATAGCAAAAAAATATATGTAGTTGAAAACGAAAAATATAGGACTTGATGCAACGATAAGAATGTTTTATTAGAATCAAAACATCACATGTTTTAAAACATGAAAATAATTGTGTACAGAGTAAGATGGTATATATATGACCTCCATATCCCACCGCGGTGAAAATTTTGTGTGCTGGGCCACCCTTTTTAAGATGAAAAAGTTGTGGGTAGACTATAGATTTATCAATTTTCACATGTTTAAAACTACGGGATGTAGATTAAATTAGTTCAACGCGATAATAGGAAAATGAACACTAAATATAATTTACACTTTGTATAGTAATAGAGGTATATTTTATGTGATTGAACAGTGTTTTTGTTTTTTTTGGTTGATTAGGCCATGCATAGAACGCGTTAAGAAACTTTGACTAATATGATAGAGAGAGAATGGGTAAAGAAAGGATATTTTATTTCTAAGTTATGGAATTCCAAATGCAAAATTCAAGGTTACAAGAAAAGGACTCGTGTGATTTTGAAATGTTTGATGTTGAGCTAATTGATGTTGTTGTAATTGGTGTGAAAATTTGCTCATGATTGAGATTGCATGTCAAGTTCTCAACTATAAAATCCAACTATGAATCTATGAGATATTTTTTGCTTTTTTGTCTCTACCCAATTGATTAATAATGGCTTTTATAATCTAGAAAGACATTGTTAAGGAAAAGAAACAACATAAATGAAGAACAAGAACAACATTTTTAAACATAGACAAGATACAGCTAAAATTTTTAAATTCGTTCGAATCAACTTATAAGGTGGTTTATTAAAATAGTTTATAAATTTTTATTTTTATTTCTATTATTTTGGATCAAGAGTCAATAGCTTAACGTAAAATCCCACAAAAAATGTAAACATTTGAATCCAACACAGAACAATAAGTTAGCCATTTTTTAAGCAAGTTTCCATTCATCGGGTGGGGTTGCCCATTAGAATATAAAGATAAAAACTCACTTTTGTTGTGAATTAACTTCCTACATGGCTCTCACACGGCATTGCCAAACATTTTATATGTGGTGCTCTTTTTATTCAGTTTGACTCGTTTTAAATTCGTGAAGGCCTAAAACTCAAAACAGACAATATTCGACTAGGATAAGGAGTGACCCGTATTTGGTAGCTCATTTAGCTTATGATGGGAGGATGTATTGTGAACTAAGTTCTCACGTTGCTCCCACACGGTGTTGCTAAGCGCTTTATATGTGGTGTTCTCTTTATCCAATTTGACGAGTTTTAAACCCGTAAAGCCCTGAAACTCAAAGCGGACAATACTCGACTGGGATATGGAGCGGCCCGTATTTAACAACTTTGATTTTGAATATGCCAATTATTTTTTCTTTTATAGATTATATATTACTACATCAAGATAGGATTGACAAACTCATATCTCATGTAAAAAACTTTGTTACTCTGACCTTTTTTTTCTTTTAAATTTGCATAAAACTTTGCGAAATACATTGCGTTATTCTGACAAATCTCACGCATGCTAAATTTCATATTGATGGAATTGTTTCATTTTTATGCTCATGTTTTTTTTTTTCATAATTTTAATTTAAAGGGTGTGAGAGACTTCTCAACCTTTTGAAACTTTGACCGTTTGACGTGCATGAATAAGACGAAAGTAGCATGTAATTGATGGGACAGTTTTGTAAAATGCAGATGTTATAAAAATTATAAAGAGATATAAAAATGAAATTGTATGACTATAATGATAATTTAGTATATAAACAAATATATAATAATATATGTGAAGATTTCAAGTGGATGAGGGTTGGGTGAGTTGGGTCACTTTGGGTCCAGTATGCATCAGTTGGTCAACGACCGGTGACAGAATCCTAATATATGTGGACCACTTGGAAATGATACATCTTTGTCGGACTTGCTTTTTAAACCCAATTTTTTTTACTTTATAAATTAGTAAATCAGACAATCTGTTTTTTTTTTTTTTAATTTCTTTAACTTCATCAGTTATTTTCTTGGATTATTGGATTAAATGATATATACATATCAACAAAAATTATTCAAAAAGGTCAAGGTTACAAATGCATGACCAATGAAAAATAAATATATCAAATAATAGGTAGCGTAGGATAATTATGGCAATTTAGTTTAAATACTTTTGAAAAATAATATCTTTTATCATTTAAATATGTGTGGAACTGAAATGGTGTGATTGTTATTTAAGTTGCAAATGGTGTGATGGTCATTTTTTTATTTTAACTTTATCTTGTTTTTCCTTTGTGAATAGAAAAACAAATGTGCTGCAAGTTAATTCAAGACAACCCAAATTGGACAACTCATTTCGTGCTCAATGTCACTTCCAAAGTTTATTAGTGAAATTTGTGCTTTCATCGAGGTTAAAGTTTAAGTACACGTTTCTTTTATGTGATAAAAAAGGTGGTATAGGATAAATAATTTATAAGGCCCACAAATTTTTTTTTGGATACCAATGGAGGTTTGGACTATTTATACGACTAAGATAATAAACTCCGTATCAGGAATGGATTCAGGATTTTTGCTCAGTTGAGAAAAATTTATAAAAAATCATACAAGAAGTTTTAATAATTCTTATATTTATCCTAATTTAATCTCTAAATTCAATGGTAACTAATCCCTAACTTTTAATAAATTTAAATGTAATTCAATAAAATTGTGACCCTAACTCTTAATATAAATAAATTTTAGCAAATCTGAAACTAAATAATTAAATGCAGTTGGTAGTCACGTGTTACATTAAAAGTACAACTAAATATCAATTATAACCAATGAAATAAAATAAAATAAATAAATAAATAATAAACTCAATTCAAAAGTTCAATACTTATAAGAGATAAACAATAAAGGGCAAACACTAGTTTGATGTCTCCCTCAATTTTAATATGTAATATTTTAATATTATAATAGGGTACTCCAATTTTGACATTTTAAATAGAGGGTTTTATTTATTTGGCCAAATAATGGGGGGTCAATGAGATCCAATGGGGACAATGCCGTGTATTTACAACTTAAGATCAAATAAATATAAATAATTAAAGTTACAAAACAGTACAATTTAAAACTTCAGTAAGGATGACTGCCCCGCTCATCCCTACCCTATATATATGATATATAACCATTTTTAGAGAGCGGGGTTAACCCTTATTTGACATTGAAAGGTGACTAAGACACCAGAAACAACGACTACCCGAGTTAATGCTAGAGGCAAGAACACTTTGCGGCCAAGCTAATATAATGGTAATAAATGCATGAGACTTACCCGAACTCGTCTCTAATCTCACACTAACTAGGGCGGAGGCAACTAAGGCTTAGAGGGGCAGTTGTCTCCTCAAATTTTTAATAATTATATTTTTACCTGTAGAATTTAAAATGTCATTCAGTCTGTTCTTTTAAAAGTTTAAAAATGTCCCCTCAAATTTTTAAAAGTTTTACTATTACCTACAGATTTAGAAATATTTTCAATTTTCACCCTTAAAATATACAAATGCCCTTTCAAATTTTTAAAAACTCTAGTTTTACCTATAGTTTTAGAGACACTTTCAATTTGTCTCCCTCAAAATTTTAAAAAATTTACCTACTGTTGATGATAAATTTTTTTTTTTATGATTGTGATTAATAGTTGCCTCTCTGAATGAAATTTCTGGCTCTGCCACTAATAATAACCAAACACCAAGAAGGTCAAATTTAAGTATAAATAGTGGAAGGATTGAATGCCCGAGTTAGTGAATCTCCTGATATCCGATCCTCCTTATCTCAACCCGCAAAACAAATTATTTAACTAAAGATTATAGTGGAGTGCCACCTTTCAAGCTCAAAGCAACATAGTCCCCAAAGTTTACCTCAAAACCCACTAGTACCACTCTAGGAGGCTTATGATAGTGCCATATTAGTTGAAAACAACAAAAGGGATAATAATTGATTCGTCTTATAGATATACATTATATAGTGTGCTCAAAGTTGTTGGGAAATAAAGGGGTTTAGTCACTTGCTTTGGACAAAACTAAAACACATTCAAGTGGCAAAGTTGGGTCAACCATATCAAAGTTCTCCCATTACATGAATAGTGCATGGATGGTATACTTTTATTTTATAATTAAGTTTAAGGTTTATTAGTGCCCTTATCCTATCATTTATTTTTTTTCTAAATCTTGAATTCCAATGACTATTAATTGTCAAATGAGATTCAAATGGGTTAGTTTGCTAACTCAAATGAATAAAAGATGGCAAATTATATCATTACAAGTATGGGAAATGAGACAAGTTTGAACAGTAGACCATAGACTATAAATATTATTTTTTTTAATATTAATCATGTGTGGTTAGAACATGATTATCTGGGGAAGGCACCACCTCAAACATTTTTTTTATTTAAAATTTAAAATTTGGATTTCTTTTTTGTAATCTAAAATGTGTGCACTCGAAGAATAGTTAAGAGCAAATAAAACTCTGCCACATCAAATCAGCATTAAATTTGTTCTATTGCAACTTTAAGTTTTACGATTTCAAACTACGAAAGTAGGCTCTTTTTTTTTCACATAATCAGGATTCAGGATAAGATTATGTATATCTGATTTTCTCTAAAGCTTGTAGTAGAGAAGCTCGTGTGATCCTCTACTATTTTCAACATGAAGTTTTGGTCGAATGAGTTAACAAAGTAATTTTTTTTTAAAACACAAATAAATGATTGCTGTTTTAAACAAAGCTATATAAAATATACACATATATACACACGTATGTACATATGTAAGTTTGATGTGCATACAATAATAATTTAGGGCATGCAATGAAGGATGTGTGTTTCGAGAATTGAGTAGGTGAGCTTGGGGTCCAGTGGACATTGCTGGGAAAGAAAACTAGGAATGGTTAAACACATGCTTTGACTATATATTTATTTGTGTTTCTAATTGTTACGTGCCGTTGGGGACTGGCAGTGCAACTACCACTGATTTATCCTTCCCATCTGCAACTCAACCAAAACATTTTCATTTCTTTTCTGTGTGCTATATATCTATATGTGTATATATATATACAGATCCACAGAAGTGTTTGGAGAAGTGTTCACAAATTATACATCAGGTAATATTATACAAACAAAATTTTTATACAAAATATAAAGTTGTATTTTCATATCAAACCAAAATATTCACTGTTTTGGCTTATAATCTCATAAAATGTCACTGCCACGATAAAATCTTCTGTATAAAATTATTTAAGAATAGATTTTTCTCTATGAATTTGTTTGTTCATAAAGATGCAGTTGAAATGCATGATGAATTCTATTCTTACAATTTTTATACAGAGAATTTCATTAAAATAATGTGACAATAAAATTTATGTAACCAAAAGTTATCTCGCTCGCTATTTTATCTTAAAACAATAAGTACCAGATTAATCACGTCGTTATGTATGTAATTTTTTTTTATGTATATGTATGCATGTATTTATGTATGTATGTATTTGGAGATTGGTATACCTATATATTACACGTGAGTAATTAAAAATGAAATGCTATTGGGTACAATGGCTAGTTTGGAAGGCTTTTTCATCATGAAAAATTAAATGCATTGTACGCATGCAGAATCTTGAAGAAGAATTGAAAGTTCAAATCTTATTGAATTCAAACATCACTTGGTCTGTTACCTAACCGAGCCTCCCATCACACACTGTGCTTTGTTTGAATTTGGAGTGACCCCAGTTATTTCTACCACCATTGACGAGAGAGAGAGAGAGAGAGAGAGAGAGAGAGAGCTTGTATGGTAGCAAAAGTCTTGCTTTCTACTTTTACTTTTCTGATTTGAATTTTGAAAAGGAAATTAGATATTTTCAGACTTCAGACTTCAGAGAAATATTTTCACCAAAATTGAAGGTTGGGCTTATTAGTAAAAGAATAAATTTGACTACTTGGACAAAAGTCACTATTGTTCGTGACAATAGAAAACAGTAAGATAAGAAAAATAGAACAGTTTTAAATCTATTGATGCTTTTAAAGATAAGTTTCTTGGTTCATCACCATTTTGAGCAAACTCTATAGGACACATGACTTCTGTTGACGGTGAGCGAAGGTAAAAGTTTTTGAATTTTAGAAAAGTCAATACACTATATTATGACACAAATATCTAAAAAAGTATAGGGAGTAATGCGAATTTTTAAAGTTTGGCAGAGGCCACGGCCTGCCAGCCCTCCCATGTGTCAGCCACTGCCTCCATATTTCCATTTAGAACTCTGGTTTTCTGAGAAGATTGATTAGCTCAATGATAATGGTTCCGTAGTCAGTGGGTATGACTCATCCCCTCCTCTCGCTCGGAGTATTAGCCTCTAATGTGCCTGACCAAAAACAAAAAAAGCATAGGTTTGTTTGGAAGTATTTTTTGTTTTTGTTTTTTTATTTTTTTTAAAAACAAAAATATAAAAAAAATACTAAAATAGATATATTTTCTGATTCTATAACATTGATATAGTACTTTTAGCAGAACGGTAACCTATAAATCCCATCATTAGACCATAAAAAACAAAAAACAAAAACAAAAAACAAAAACATACAACAAAAAACAAAAACTGACAGCACTTCCAAACAGACCAGTCTTCTTGCTTAAGCCCTTGTAACTCTTACCCATAGCCAAACAAACCCATTCTTTAGGAGAGCTGTTTAAATCCCATATCCATTACAACTAGGCCAGTAGACACCATTATGGGTTTGAGGTACAAAACTTATCTTAAAACTGGATACATCTAACCCTATCTAGACCCAATAGTGGTGAGAATCCCATGCACTAGACTAGACAAGAGTATAATCATAATAACATCAACACGTCCAACCACTTTTCTCGTAATCTTATTTATTTTTTGTAGCAAATTTTCAAGAAACTTGCCTACCAGAGGTTTGTACAAAATATCAAATACCTAAATTCTAGGCCTCTAGGATATCTAGTCTTTACAAAAGGGCCCAATCCAAGGTGAATCTTGGAGGTCTCAACAATTTCCCAGACCAAGAAATTACCAAAATGAAGGTACCCTCACAATTTAAATTGTTTACAGACAGGAACATCAGCAGCATATTACACATCTTTGGGAAAAACAAGGTCTTAAGTTTAACATGCAGAATATACAGCTGTTCAGTGCATTAAACTTCAAAATACCGCCAAAAACCTGTTTTTGCTCTAGCAAACAGGGAAAAGCTGAAACATTTTTGGACAACCAGTTTGACCTGAAATCCATCATAGCGATTTAGGCAGGTAGACCATGATTTGAGAGAGCAGGGTCTCTAGCTAGTAGCATGTCATCACTTCACATATTTCCATGTATGTGATGGTTCTGTTTGGGGACCTAGAAAAGTTCTTTTTTTTTTATCCTGTGTTGAACTCCAAGAAAACCCTTTGTTTTGACAGAAAATGCTTTGTAGTTGGGGGGACAAAAAAACGTGGGTGCAAAATCAGAAAATGATAACTGCCACAGCACAGGGCCTGCAGCAAACTTGTGATGACCCAAAATACTCAGGCTTCAGGCTCAAAACAGGCTCCCAACTCAGGCTCCTCTAAAGATGGGAGCAAAACACTAGATCAAAAGGAACAGAGAAGGGGGTATCACTAGTGTATGCAAGAGAGCATACTTTTCTCCGAATTGCGTTGGAAAATTATGCCTCTCAGAGTCTTCAAACCTTTATGGGAATATCTCAGTATTACTCTAACGATGTTGAGCTGGTAGGGGGAAAAAATGGCGACTTTAAAGTTTAAAATAATCTCATCCTCAGCAGCTAAACGATTCTCTCTGTATTACCTTCAGAAAAATTTTCTGTGCGGTCTATAGACACATTATATACATGATTTGGGTATATTGGGGAATGTCACAAGTAGCACTAAGAGGCTCAAAACTGGCCTGCTTGGATGTCTCTGTCAAGGCGATCTGCATTAAGGGTCCCAGGAAGCTCTCTAAAATCCTTATTGAAGATAGAATACGCACTGCAGATATTCAGGAAAAACAAAAAGTAAGATAATAATCTGGATATTTGCTATACTGATTGTTCAAGAAGAGGTGTTCTCATTTGTATTGTGATTGGTTTTATGTTTAAAACATCATTTACGTACACCCAACCATAAATGGCAGGATAAGAGTGGAGAGATGGGCAACTACCAGTAGCATCAGACGGTAAGTACATATCTACATTAATTTACACGTCCCATATTCCAGTTTTTTTTTTTCCAAAAAAGAAAAATTTGAGGATAGCATATTGACTGAATTACAAAGATCAGAAAATGCAAGGATAAATGCATTATCTGCACTTTAACTAGTATACTAACGACCAGAAAGAACGGATCAGAATGATAAATAAAAGAATTATTGATTGGATCAGGAATCCAATCATCAATTATTGCACACACCTGATGTCACCATGCTGCCGCTTTCCAAGATTTAGGAAAATGATAGCAAAGCCTGTGACAAGTATCTGAACACACAGTAGTACCAAGCAAGGAGTAAGAAAATGATGCTCAGTTCTCGTACAAGGGATTTGGTAAATATAGTAAAGCACGTTGAGTCAATGAATATGGTGCCATTTCTGTTTTTGTATTGCAGCTGTTTTCAGTTCATTCTTTTAGCCCTTTGGGATACAATCTATAGGGAATTTCAGGGCCAAGATGACAAACCATTTTCTTGGCCCTTTTGTTTCTGTGGACATAACCTCCCAGCATATAGGTGACCCAACATGAGGTTAAAAATAAAAAGCAAATATATATATGGGCGACACAAGTTAATTTCTGTCTCCTTCTTTCTAACATATGAATATATGATGATAGAGGGTTGTAGTTCATATATTTAATACACAAAATAGATATAAGGTTACCACATAGGCATTAACATTAAAGCATGTGCAACAAAATAGATATGAAGTAACCACGAAGGCATTAACGTAAAAACAAGTGCAACAAATGCTTTACATTAGGTGGAGCAAAATCGAGTGAAAACAACTACTAGATTTAGGAAATTAGGCCAAAGTTTCAAATGGCAAATTCAGTGACCTTCCTGTCAGCTTCAGTTAATTACAAACAGTAGAAATATGTTTTCTTCTAGGAATTTCTCAAGTAATTTAGAGGCCTTATTTATTCAATTATTTTTTCCAATGTCATGTTCAGCCCAACTTTGTAAACCTATTGTTAGGTTCTCAGCAATGGCCAGCCAAACAAGTCACTATTTGGTTGGAGGAGACAAACTTTGATACTGTAAGTTCAATATCCTACTAAGAAAACAACTTTTACTTACTTACCAAAGGCACATCCGGATGCCCCTTGGAAAACAAGACTTCACATAAGAGCAATACCTACAATCCACTCTCGTGCAGAGTCACTAGGGAAAATGGAAGTCATAGTAAGAGAAATAAAGGAGACCAGAAACAACAGTACTTCATGAAATCAAAAAATCAACACATGGTACAGGATAAGCAGTGACAGCTCCTTCTCTCCTTTAGCTTTTAATAGTTTTTCTTTTTTTTTGGTGGGAATGTGGTTTTTTTTTGGTGGTGGTGGTGGTGGGGGTGCAATATTCTAGAGAATGAGTCTATAATTTATGTGAAAGATTGAATGATCTACTTCTGTAGACAATCCAAACACAAACCAAATGACAACCACTTACTATGTTGGCAAAGAAAAAAGTACCAATGGAACTTACATATAAAGGTCCCAGATCCCATCTATATGCAACAGGTGCCATTATAAACCACAAAACAATAATGGCCCAGGTCTTTAGACTGACAGAGAATATTGCCATCAAAACTATATCTATCAATAACAAGAAGCAACAGTCAGAAAGTGACTTTTCCTGAAAAGGGCAAAAAAAAGCAGAAAAGAATAAAAAAGCACAATCATTATCAGCCATATGCTTACCAGGAAGCCTCCATTTATCACGTAAAATAAAGAAAAATGTCCTCTTCCACCCACTTGTTGACTGAGGAAGCTGAAACTAATAATTCACAAACCAAATAAAGGGTTAGATATCTGCAGATTTGATCAAAACAAAATATCAATACTGCTAAAAGCCACTATTTGTTCAGTTCTAACCAGATCCTCTTCATCATCTTCTTCATCTTCATCTGACACATCCAGAATATGTTTAACTAGTGACTTTGGTTTGACATCAACAATCAGCGAATCTACAGAGCGCAATAAAGAGCCACTATTAAAAATCAAATAAAAAATGGACCCAGAGAAAAACATATTGCATAACCTCAACCAGATGTCAAAGCCCAAACATCAAACAGACCCTTCCCAAATTTCACAATTCTATTTCAACTAGATAACCAAAAAACAAACATATACCACAAGCAGAAGCTACATTTTGATGATACAAACCGAACAAATTGAATTGACATCATTCGCATTGTTTTACATTGTACCAATTGCTCACTGCTATCCCTCATATCAATTCAGATCAGCCAGTGGCTTTAAAAATGATAAAATAAAAATAATAGAACACCCATAGTTACTTACCAAAAATAAAAAGAACACCCCTGTTCAATTCTCATTTTGCATCAGTTTTCCCAGCAAGCAAATCTAGAATTGAATTACCCTCGGAAAATACTTCACTTAATCAACCTAGGATCAACCCTCTGTGCTAGAAGCTAAAATGAACCAACAAAACAATGTTCTAGGGGTTTGGTTCTCAATTGGACCTGGAGGTCATGTACCAAACTACACTCCTTAGTCAAATCAACAAACTTTTAGGAAATTCTACATTCTTCAAATTATTTCTGTCCTTGGTGAAGTAAAATAATCTAGCAAAGCACATGTCAATTTGTTATACAAATATACAGGCATAGATTATAGAATAACACAAGACTAATGAAATGAAACAAAATAAAAATAAAATCTATACCTCCGTTATTGAGTTGGATGAATTCATCTGGACCATTTTTGTTGTCATCCATCAAATTTCCTGGCAAAATAAGCCTCAAATTCTCAATAGGTAAATGAGCATTCCCAGCAATCAATTTTCTCAAATCCTGCACCTGATTACCATAAAAACAATAAAAGTGCATCATGGGATTTTACAAAGTAAACATCCTTCTTATCACAAGTCTCACCAAACTTAAATTTTCCATGATTGCTTTATTGGTTGAAATACATAGCTAGTCGTGCGTTACTTTGATTAGCTATAACACACATTTTTATAGATATACGAAAATTGGGCTGATGACAGCTAGTAACTTTCGCCAAGGTGAGCTGTAGAGCATTTTGGCTTCTTTTCAAGTCCACAACAGCAGTACTGTAGCATCATTTTACAAGTATTGAGAGTCTGGGAGTACCTATCTCCTGCAATCCTCTTCCACCATTGTTCAAATATTTTATCCATTCATTACCAACGAGTTACATGAGACTTCATGGTACCTGTACTGGCTACCAAAAATAATCTCCAAAACATAGTCATGTTTATATAACTTTCACAAGTTTATCACTTTTATTCAACTCTTGGTTCGCTTATAAAATATGTATTTGAATTTTGATATGAGCTTCAATTACCCTCACGCGAGGCGATCTTAGTTCAAAATTTTACTGAGATGGTCTCCAATTCCATCCAACGATCATTTCATACTGCCAAACGCAGCATTAAAAGAAAGTAATTTACCAGATACATACTAAAACCTAGTATAAAAGAATTGATCTTTTTTCTTGTTTGGGGACAAAAAGAATTCGTTCAATTAGGGTTTGACAAAAATTTTTTGAAAACACAATTTTTAATCAAAATGCCCGACAGAGATAAAAGGATTTCCACCATTCTTTGAGACGCATGTAGGACCAAAGATAGAGAGGGAAACTAAGAAAATTCAAATAGAGTTTAGTCAAGATCCTGCAGACAGAGAGCAATATACACAACAATTTATCTACAGAGAGAGAGAGAGAGAGAGAGAGAGAGAAGGGGGTCGTACTTTGGTGCGAGAGGGGACACTGAGGCGAGAAGGGGGAGTAGGACCGATGGTTTTGAGAGATATTTGAGCCATTGTCACTTCCCCTTCTCCATTGCTGTGACTATCACTCTCGATCTCACCCATCGCGTTATACGGTAGGGGATAACCAATCAATCGGACTCAGATTCGTCGTCGGCTTTTAGATCTTTCGGCGACACAGATTCGCCGGTTATGGCGTTCGAACTTCGAACTGTGCCGCCTTCTTCCGGACAGGGTGTGCTTGTTCATGTCCAAACGGCAACATATGGGCCCGTGGTTGAAGTTGTTGGGCCTTAACCGTCCATTATTCATTTAAGTTAATATATAAAATAAAAAAGAAATTCATATTTGTCTTAAAAGGCAATAAAAATAAAAAAATAAATAACACTAAATAGCACCATGTCATTCCTCTTTTTCTCACAAAACACCACTTGTTCAGCATTGCTTTGTGTACATAAAGCCTCTAAGTGCCTGTTTAGTAAGGTTTTTCAAGTTAGTTTTTTTTTAACTTTTAAGCACAAAAAGTTATTTTGTTTAACAATTTTTATTTTTTTTGTTTATCTTTAATTTATAAAAATAAAATAATAAAAAACTTCAAATAAACTTTACCAAACTAATCTTAATATGTGAGACTAGTGCTAGGGTATATATAAGTCAACTTTGTATCGCCATAAGAATATAATGACTTTTATTACATTGGAGTAACTTTACTTCTTTGATAAGTTCACTCTTAAATACGGGATGTAATAAATTTTTTTTTTATTATAAAATGTTCAAACTTTTAATCGACTACTCTCGCGATCTATATGACTCTTACAAACTTGATATGTTAGTTGGCCACAGAAACTTTGAAAAAAAAAATGCAATAACAGAACACCCAAGCCGATGCTAATGGTCATTAGTCGCGGCTCTAACATCCAAGGCATAGTGGTACTGGTCCCTTACAGGTTCTGAAAATGTCAGATTTGTCAAGATGATTTTTCTTGTGGCTGGGTTCACATCCTTCACTGTACTTAATTAATGAAGGGGTTCAATTTAATATAGGCTAAGAAAGTTGCATTTTCTATGACATTTATGAAATGTCTAAGTGTGGCTCACATAAAGATAAATAAGAGTTATCTCTTGATAATAAAAGAAATACATACTGAATCCTAGGATGAGGCTTTCATTGCCCACCATTCATCCAAGATAAAACCTGCAGGAAATATATGCGGCCTCCCCTTTCTTTTTGTTACTTGCCTCTTGTGTTTGAGCCATCCAGAGAGAGAGAGAGAGAGAGCGAGAGACAGAGAGAGAGCAATTAGTAAAGGAGATACAATAATGGCACTGAGAATGTGGGCTTCTCCAGCAGCTAATGCACTTAAAGTCTCTTGTGCTTCCAAAGCTCATCTCTCTCCTGCCTTTTCTCTCTCTAGATGCTTCTCCACTGGTACTCTTCCCTTTTAAACTTCCATGGTCTCTCTCTCTCTCTTCAAAGCTGGTAGCATGGGCAAGACAACACAAAAGATATTTTCTGGGTTTTTCTTTTCTTTTCTTTTCCTTTTTATGGCAAGGGAGAAGGAAGAGAGGTAACATGGGAATTTTGTCAATTTTGCAGTTCTGGATGGGTTGAAGTATGCATCTTCACATGAATGGGTGAAGCTTGAGGGCTCTGTGGCTACAATTGGTATTACTCATCATGCTCAGGTTACTTCTTTTGTCTCTGCTCCTCCCAGTTCTCACTTGTTTCGTTCAAATTTGAAATCTGATGGAAGTTAAAAAATTTGCACCTTTTACAGGACCATCTTGGAGAAGTGGTGTTTGTGGAGGTGCCAGATGCTGGTGGCTCCGTCACACAAGGCAGCAGCTTTGGAGCCGTGGAAAGTGTAAAAGCCACCAGTGATGTGAATTCCCCAATCTCCGGCGCCGTTGTTGAGGTTAACACAAAGCTTAGTGAATCACCTGGTTTGGTAATTCCATTCTCCATCCCCAATTATTTGTTCCTATATATACATGTTCTGTTTGGTCACTTAGAAAGAAGTACATTTGTAGGGAAGCGTAAAATAGAAAAATGCGTAGCGGGTGTGAGAATGTTTAGAGATACACAGCTATTGGAGCGGTATAGAACTCCATTGATATAGATTTTGAGCAGGGTAAGAAGAACAATTAATTAAAGTTTGAGTTTAATTGCTTGAACAACGGGCTTAGAAACTCGCTTTTCTTTCTGCGGCCACGTGTTCGAAATCGTTTACTATAATAATTGTGTGAATAAGATACTGTTTAGAAAGAATTGAATGTTAGTTACACTTTGGTGTGGTTGTAGTGTTGGGTTTATCATTCCCGAGTCAATAGCTATGATTTAAATTAAACATTTCGTAACCGGTGAAAACTCCTATAGTCATGTTCAAAAGGGGTCACTACACTATTCGCCCCTTCTTATCTTTTAATCAATGAAAAAATAATAATTAAAGTTACAGTATTAAAATATAGTATAATATAAAATAATTATGATGTATTAGATGACGTCGCCCTCGTTTTTAAAGTAGTTACCGTCTCAAGCACAAGGGCGGCTATTGTATTCTATAAATATAGGAGCTTAGAAAAATGAAAGAAAGAAATAGTAGAGAGAAAATAGAAATGAAGAAGCAGTATAGATAATTTCTCAAATCTCTTATTGTATTCTTTGGTTATATAGTATTAATAAAAAGTATTGAGATATTTAGAAGATTTAGCCCTAATAGTTTTAAAAAAATTAATATGATAAATATTTGATAGTTTTTTAACAACTATCCATTATATTTTGTGTTGAATTTTTTTTTTTTACTTTTATAACAATAACATATTTCTAATTTTCTATGCTATTAATGTTACTGTAACCACCACATGATGTCCTATTGTAAGACTACATGGAAGATTCTTGCCAATAAATCTCACACCCCAAGAATGATGTTACATATTACAACTATATTAAATATGTAATAGAAAAATGCATGACGGGTGAGAATGATTTAGAGCACAACCAAGAAAAATATATAATTGGTGTATGTGAGAATGTAAGGAGATATACAGCTATCACAGAGCTCCATTGACTTACTTAAAGCTATCAATATTGAAATATAACATAATATAACAAATTTTGTGTTATTAATCTTTCCATTATCACCACAGGATGATTTTTTATAGGACTACACAGGAAAGATTTTGGCCAATGTATCTCGCACACCTAGATGAATATTATATATTTCCATAGAATTATATTAAATACTTTCATGCATTTTTCTACGATATGAAAATGCCACTCGAACATATATATCATTGGACAGCTAAGCATTGGCAGACCGACGGGTGGATGGGTAGGTGCCACGGCCCTCAAAATTTTTTAAATTCTATATACTTTTTATAGAATTTTAGGTATTTACATACAAAATATAGTGTATTATTTCTCTCTCGTAAAATTTAAATTTTACCAAAGTCCCTATAAAATTTGAAAAATTTATCTTAGTCCTATTTTAACACAAATCTTGAGTCCGCTACTGCAGCTAAGAAAAGGGAAATGAAAGCAACTCCTGAGATACCCAATTGTCATTTCTTCTCAATGTCTTCTAAGATTCCTCAATTTCGTTTATTTTTCTCTGATATTGTTGGCTATCAGATGTTGCATACAGGATTCCACATAAAACATTTTCCCTCCACTTTCTCGACAATCAAATGAAGCATATTTTTTTTTCCTCGTATTCCTAACTTGATCACATTTTCTAATGAAGATCAATTCGAGCCCATACGAAGAAGGATGGATGATCAAGGTGAAGCCGAGCAATCCATCAGAATTAGAGTCCCTGATGGGTCCAAAAGAATACACGAAATTCTGCGAAGAAGAAGATGCTGCTCATTAGCATTTGAGTGTGTTCTTGCATTACTCCCTATTGGACTAACTGGCTTTGACGTGTTTAAGGTCAACATGGTTTGATCCAAAAATTAAATTTGCTTCTATAGTTCTCTTTCTTTTTCTTTTTTATTCACTTCCCCACTTGTTGTTATGCTTTCTTCATGAAATTAAGACCAGTTCCCCCTTTCACTTCCAGGTCACTTACCATTAATCACTATGAAGTTTTAATGAAACAATGAAGTGCTACTTTGAGAAGATATTTCTAATAAAGGTCAAGGTTCCAATAGGGATGAACTACATGTATAACTTATTTTGGAGGCATTCTTATCAGTTAAATATAAAGGTAAATTGCATAGACCTCCCTGGATTTATCGCACAAAGACACATAGCTCACCCAGGTTTTTGAAGGGACACTAATCTCTCCCTTCAACATTGTTTGCTAACTGTAGAAAAGAATACAGTTACTTTTTTTACACTGTAAAAACCAAATTTCCATTACCAATCATACAGTCCTGCACCAGTAACCAAACAATTAGGATCAATCCTCCTCCGTACAAACAAATAGTCCAAACCCACCTTCACCTTCACTTCAACTCAACCTCCACCTCCCCAAATAATTCACCAATATAGAGTCCAAGCGGGAAGTGAGACAATAACGCTACACGAGACAACTGACTTAGTCACCTAATCCAATCTCCAAACGCTGTTAAGTAATGAATTGTTCATAAAGTACTACTTATTAGGTTGACTAGTAGTTGTTTGTGCAGTGTGATTTCCTATTCTCCCATGCTTGGATTAGGAGGAACACTATGCCACAAATATTAATCCTTGGAACACCACCAAGACAAAGCTCCACACGAAGTAGAAATTATATATTTTACTTCAGAGATTCTTTTTTACATGAATAATAAGCTTTCTTTGAACAATAATGACTTTTTGAATATAAAGATCGTCTTTTAGAGTTGCAAAGAGGTAACATGTAGACTTCCATTCTGATCCAATTTCAAGCCAAAATATGATTTTTCAAATTGCCAATCCGGGAGGTCTGTCTGTCGGAACTTCTCTCTAGCGAGATCCAACAGACTCTAGCGTGCTCAGGTCGTTCTAGTGAGACTTGAGCGAGACTCTAGCGAAGCTTTTTGAAATGTGAAGGTTGCATAATTTTCGAAGCTCGCTCTAATTAGACAACAGTGAGACTAGCTCTAGTGAAACTCCAGCGACATCAGCAAGATCCAAAAACTTGACATTCATGTAGACTTTGAAAAGTTATACAAATGTGATATATTATGAAGCACGACTGGATACATGAGTAATGAGTTATGACAATTTAAAGTTTTAACTCCGTATGTTTTAAAGGTTTGTACTGCAATTTTAACTTCTTGTACTTTAATTTCCATTAGAATCAATTAGAACTCCTAATTTAATTACAAACAAATTATTCTTACTTAAGGAATTTGACAACATCTTAACAATAAGATATAAAGTTTTTTTTTTTTTTTTTTGAAGAGGCAACAAGATATAAAGTTGCAATATCAGAATCACAAAGTTCACTTGACTTTTATGTTTAACTTTTTTGAATATTATAATAGGCTAAAGTAATATAATCACACCCAGTAAAGCATACCACCCACCCTTAATTAATAACAATCGCTTGAAATAGAGAGGTAAAGGAGTCATCTCAATTCAGATTCCAATAAAAGCTAGACATAAAGTGATGGTATAGAAAAAGACAATAGTCGCACAATACAATAAGCATACAATCGAACCGGACATCACATCTGTAAAAAAGTTCACGGTTTATTGATTGAATTAATATTATAAAATTAAATATATTTTATTATTTACAAAAGTAAATTACCTTGTCACGTACAAAGATATGGGGTTCGAGCCTCGCTATGCTAAAGATTAAAAAAAGAAGAAGGAAAGAAATGATCTCTACCCATCGGTTCCTGTTGAACCGGTTCGTTCATGTGAAAAAAATATTAAAAAACAAAAATTTTGAGTTAAACTCAAATTTAAATATTAAAAAAACCTCTAAGTAAAGTTATACGAAGCTCTTTTAAAATAGTAAAAATATCAATTTGGGTGCTAAATTTTTGTAAAATATCAAATAAAGTCTAGTTTCACTTGTTTCATGTAAAATATTTTATGTCAAAACAAACAGAAAAAATTCCCCTGGAATCGAGGGCAAATCCGTGCATGTATTGCAAGTTAAATCTGAAAATGGTTAGGAGTTAGTAGAAATGTTTATTTTCTCTCCTTTGTTTCATCTCAGTAATTGATGAGTATGTGTCTCCAATATCCAAAAAACTCAACTACACTTGTATATATAAATGTATATTAGATTATATATCTTTTTCATGTTGTAAAATGGGTCAAATGAGCTCATTACCAAATGAGTAATGGCTAAAAAAATGTTTAACTTCTCAAGTTTTTTAAATAGTTATATATCAAATATGTGTTCTTTTAAATTTTCTACAAAAAAAAAAAAAAAAATTTACAGGTTTAGGCCCTTCAATAGACATCAAGAGATTTTGACTTCAACTTCAAAATTTTCAAACTGATATTTGAAAATTATTACTTTAATTTTAAGGCAGACTTATATAGAAAAATTCCTTTAATTTAAACAAAACAACCTTAAAAAGTATGACTATTAGTTTGTGCTGTATTTGGTAGTCAAATTATGGTTTTGGCCACTATATTGTTGAAATCTTGTATATGCTTTTGTCCTCGTCATGTTTTTATTAGTTCGCATTTATTGATTTGGCAATGCACCTTTCGCTGATATGACTCAGAGTGCAACATTAATGGGTATGAAAAAATTGCAATGCAGTTCAAAGATAAGACAATTCGAGCTGTGGCACTCCGCTGTAGATGGATGAACCACGCAATGAACTTTTCTCGTATTATATTTCATGAATAAACTCTCATTCACCTAGTATGTTCACTATTGGTGTTGTCTACCACCCTTTCCGCTCAACAGGGGTCGCTGATTTCTAAGGAAGTGCCCAAACCAGAGGAAGATTTCCCTGACGAATTCAAGAAGTATATGGATACAGAGCTGTCTTGGTGGCATGAGGGGTATCCAGGGGGACATCCTCACTGGGTTTTCTGGAGCCGAGAGGACAACAAACCTGAACGTCCTCCGGCTTTCCCTTACGGTGAGTGACCTCTATCTCTGCCTTGAATTAAAAAGAAAACCAATTTCATCACCACATTCCTTTGTTTCATCTAGCTGAAAAAATTTATTAGTTTTTGTTCAATATATAGTCTAGAAGATGCAAGACTGTTTCCATCGAATGTTGCTGCACTTTTGTACTCTGAAGTAAACTGGCTGATTGTCACGTTACTTGGAAGTTCATTCATTTTTGACATTTTAATTATGTCTCCAATTTAATGCCAGGTGGTAATTCAGACTTCATTTCCAATACTTCGACTGTCTGTCAGGAGTTCAAAGAGGAGATCAAACTTGCGCTTCGAGAATTAATGTCCAAACCACAAGCTTATCCGTCCCGATTCAGTTTTGGGCACCCATAGAAATTGAAGGCCGGTGATACTGTAGGATTAAAAAATGATTATCGGTGATAAGTAATATGAGGATTGCTCATACTATGTTTGATTAGAATGGAATAAAGAGTAGCATAATTAATATTATATTATTATTTTATTTATTATAAAATTAATATTAATATAGTATCATATTATAATGTACTTATATAATATTATATTAACATATAATAATAATAATAATATAAAAAAGGCAAAAACAAAAACTTTAGATTATCCGCACCTCCTCTGTGGTATTATATATTTTTTATTTTGGGAAATTACATTTCAATGGATTTTGTGAAAATCATGGTGACAAAGAGACTCCAAGGTAAGCTTATATGCTCGAAATATATATATATATATTTTATTGCTTGTGATCTTGCTATTAGTTTCTGATTTGGAATCTTCCTTCTACAGTTAGCCGATCCATATTGAAGCGCGTCTGTAGGGAATACATTATCCCAAGATGGCCACCTCGCAAGCTAAAAAAGGATAATTTCTCTCTCCCTATTGAATCTGTCCATGTTGTTGATTGTGAAAAAATCCTATAGTCGAGTTCTGATCTGCCATCTAAGCACGCCTTGGCTACTTACTCACAGGCAACACAGAAAGCCACGTCGTTCAACGATGCAAGATGCATGTTAGAATGGTGGAGAAAAATAGAGAAAGAGAAGATGAAAGAATTGTAGTAGTATGTAATTTTTTATACAAAATATAGTGAAGTATACAATGAAATATAAACCTATATATAGGAGAAATCTGCCATGGAAGCAATGACAACAAGCCTAACTACATGCCTAACTTGCCTAACAAACATGCCTAATAAAAACCTAACCATGGACTACACCTAACATGTAATATTCCTTGACCATAATGTTTTCACATTATGTGTACATTAACAGCCCCCTGCAAACTCAAGATGGTAAGGTGGAGATCAAATTGAGTTTGATAACCAGATCATGAAATCGTCTTGGGGAATGAGACTTGGTGAAGATGTCAGCAGTTTGATCAGCAGAAGTCACGGAGAGAAGATGAAGTGTACCACACATAACATGCTAACGAATAAAATGACAATCAATCTCAATGTGCTTAGTACGATCATGAAACACATCATTATGAGCTATCATAATCGTACTGCGATTATCACAATGGAGAATAGTAGCACCAGAATGAGAACACCCATGTCTTGAAGCAGCCATCGAAGCCAAAGAAGTTCTTGAAGCAGCCACGGTATTCGGCTTCAGTGCTAGAATGAGCAGTAAGGGTCTGCTTCTTACTACGCCAAGAAATAAGAGAATCTCCAATAAAAAAACAGAAGCCAGTGGTAGATCGGCGATCAGTATGATCACCAGCCCAATCAGCATCAGAATAAGCATGAAGTTGTAGAAAAGAGTGTTGAGAATAATATAGGCCATGAAAAAGAGTACCCTTAACATAACGAAGAATACGGAGAACTACAGCATAGTGAGTTGAACGTGGCGAAGACAGAAATTGACTCACTAGATGAACAGCATGGGCAATGTCAGGACAAGTAACAGTGAGGTAGACAAGATTGCCAACAAGCTGCCGATAGAGAGTAGCATTAGACAGAGGCTCACCATCCAGAGGAGTGAGTCGCACATTAGCTTCTAAAGGTGTGGAAGCAGTTTTGCTATCAGTGAAACCAGCACGAGTAAGAAGATCTAAGGCATACTTGACTTGAGAGAGAAAATAACTAGTAGAAACAGAAGATATCTCAACACCAAGGAAGTAACTGAGAGGACCAAGATCTTTCATCTCAAATTGTTGGCTAAAGAAATTCTTGAGCTCAGAAATACCATTCACATCATCTCCAGTTAGAATCATATCATCCACATAGAGAAGTAGGAGAATAGTGCTGTACGGAGTTTTGCGAATAAAGAGAGTAGAATCATAATCACTAGAAGAAAAGCCAAGCTCGCTAACAGTATAACTGAATTTGGCATACTAGGCACGGGAGCTTGTTTAAGACCATATAGAGCAAGGCGAAGTTTGCAGACTTGATGTGAAGAGAGAGAAGAACCAGGAGGAGGCTGCATATAGACTTCCTCAGAGAGATCGCCGTTGAGAAATGCATTTTTGACATCTATCTGATACAAGGGCTACTATCGAACAGCAGCAATAACAATGAGACTCCGAAAAGAAGTGAGATGAGCAACAGGAGAAAAGGTCTCCTCATAGTCAATGCCATATTCTTGAGTGAAACCTTTGGCAACTAAACGAGCTTTGTAATGTTCCACAGAACCATCAGAACGAGTTTTGATCTTATAAACCCATCTACATCCAATTACAGATTTACCAGGAGGAAGCTCAACCAAGTTCCAAGTGTGAGTCTTGGTAAGAGCCTGTAACTCATCATCCATAGCTTATTGCCAAAGAGGGTTAGAACTGGTCTCGCGATAGGAGCAAGGCTCGTGATGAGCAAGAATAATAAAGAAACAATGATAATCACAGATGTGAGTAAGAGTCTTCCTTACCCGAGTAGAACGCCTGATGGTGGGCTCAGTGGATGAAGAGGGCAGAGATGGATTAGATAAGGAAGAGCTAGCAAGAAGAGCAGGATCAGCAGACCGGGACTCCACGGGATAGACTGTAATAAGCTGCACAGTAGGTGTGACATCAACATCCTCAGGAAAGAGCTCAATAGTAGGATCAGTGAAGTAAGAAGTGGAAGAAGAAGATAAATGAAAAGAAGATAAGGAGGAAAATGTTTTATGTTCCCAAAAGACAACATGACGAGAGACATGAAGACATTTAGACAGGGGATCCCAACAACGATAACCTTTGTACTCAATCCCGTAGCCTAAGAAGTAGCAGAGACGAGTGCGAGGCTGCAACTTGGTACGCTCATGAGGCTGGAGTAAGACAAAACATGTACATCCAAAAACACGAAGAGAATGATAATTAGGGGTAGTACCATACAGACGCTCATAAGGAGTGAGATTACTGAGAGGAGCTGAAGGAACAAGGTTAATAGTGTAAGCAGCAGTAAGAGCAGCTTCATCCCAAAATTGTTCAGGGCAAGAGGCAAAGATAAGAAGAGCACGGGTTGTATTAAGGAGATGACGATGTTTGCGTTCAGCACGATCATTTTGTTGTGACGTACCAGGACAAGAACGATGATGAATGGTCCCATGCTCAGGAAAAAAGGCAAGAAAAGAGTTGTCACAATATTCTTAAGCATTGTCAGACCGAAAGATCTTAATGTCATGAGAAAATTGTGTTTTGACCATTCAAGCAAAATCATAATAAGTTTGTTGAAATTGAGATCGATTTTGCAAGAGATAAATCCAAGTATATCAAGAGAAATCATCAACAAATATAACAAAATACTTGGATCCTCCCATAGTAGAAGTGGGGGAAAGACCCCAAACATCAGAGTGGACTAAATCAAAAGGAGCTAAAGAAATAGAAGTACTGTTACTAAAAGATAAAGTCGGTTGTTTAGCAAGTTGACAAGATTGACAATCAAGGTATTTATTAGGGACAGAGCCTAAAACACCTTGAGACAAAAGAAGATGTAAACGACCTATAGAAACATGACCTAAACGAGAATGCCAGATATCAAGAGAGGAGTTGGGGGCAGATGAAGTAACAGTAGAGGTAACAACAGCAGTCTAAGTCTGCAGATGAAGGTGAAGGAGCTGAAACAGTTGACCGTATTTACGGCCTATCCCAAGAGTTTGTCCCGTCTTTGAATCCTGCACAACACAACCAATAGAGGAGAAAAGGATAGTAAGGCCAAGATCACATAATTGGCCGACAGAGATAAGATTTAATGTGAGTTTAGGGATATAATAAGTTTGAGGAAGTGCAAGGTTGGAAGTGGATACATGACTAATGTGATCAATAGTCATAGGTGAGCCATCAGCAGTATAAATGACAGAAAGAGCAAATATATAGGATTTAGAAGAAAAAACAGACAAGTCAAAAGTCATATGATTACTACACCTAGAATCAAAGAACCACGAAGAAATACCTGAAGTGGTAGACAGAGCAGTAGAGGGTGGATTACCAGAGGTAGTCATGAACTATTGAAAGAATGCAAAAAGATCACTAAGACTGACCATCGAGGAGGAAGAGGGAACATCAGAATCCATAGTAGTGGCAGCTGTAGCCTTAGGGGGAAAGTCTCGGCGATTAGGATTTTTAGGACAGTCACTACGATAGTGACCAGGGCCACGCCGATGACAATGTTGGCAGATCCGAACAGGACAAGTAAAGAGACGATGATTAGTAGTATGGCAAAATGTACATTCATCATTTCGAGAGGGCGACTTGAAAGATGTCCCAGTAGATTGAGGAGAGGAGTTGCGGGAACCACCTGAAGCAGACGAACCTTGAGAAAAACCTTTAAATCGAGAATTAGAGGTGGTAAGAACTGTGTCTGTAGGTGATGATCGAAAGAGACCAAGACGAGTCTCTTCGGATAGAAGCTCAAAAATAGCCTGTTCCAAGGAAGGAAGAGGGGAGCGATGCAAAAGAGAAGCTCGAACAGGTTCAAAGACATCAGTGAGAGCCATAAAAAAACATAATGAGACACTGCCGATCTTGGTAGAGAGTAAAGTGAGCAGCATCAGCAGGACAGATCCAAGTGGGCTCAGACGGAGTCAATTGGTCCCAGAAAGTATACATTTGTGACAAAAAAGCATTGATAGACTGACCAGATTCTTGTTTGAGATGGTGCAGAGAGATTAAGAGTTGTTACTGATGAGCAAGATTAGTAGTAGTGTAGCGTTGGGTCAAAAATTCCTAGATAGAATGAGCAATATCAAAACGTCCGAATTGGAGGCTTATGGAAGGAATGGACTTATTTCGAAACCAAGTGATAATTTGATGATTTTTACTGTCCTATTCCTCAAGATGTTCAGTGTATGCTGGAGATGGTTCAGTATCACTTTTGATAGGAGCTTTAATATCACTAGTGATGTAACGCCAAAGTTTTCTTCTTTTAAGAAAATTAGACATAGCTTGAGATCATGGAATATAATTATGCCCCTCTAGAGTGATAATAATGGGTTGGGACACCTCAGAACGCTCCATAGTGTAATGACGTTGGACAACAGAATTAAAAGGAAGAAATGGGGTTTAAAAGTTTCCAATACAGAAGAAACAATAGTAAAAGAGTAGAATTAGACCAAACCGAGGGCCGAATCAGATTCAGAGGGCCTAAAATAGGCAAGAACCGGTCTAAACCGGCTTGAAAATTGCCAAAAAGAGCTTGAACTGGTCAAAGGAAGAAAAATCCGGGTTGAGCGAGTTCAACTGGATCGGAGTCAGAAAGCAAACCACGCGGCTGGGCGGCAAGGGTTGACGTCCACAGGGCTGGCACCAGTAGACGTCAGCGAGCGCGGGTGGAAATTCGCGTGATAGCGTGTGCGCGTGTGAAAAAGAGTGGGCGGCGCGTGCAAGCGCGTGCAGAATGAGTTGTGCGTGAGATTACGCACCTAACTTCAAGTGGCGCGTGTGAGAGCGTGAAGTGGGTTCTGGGGCTGAATTTTATATGGTTGGACTCTACTCTTTAAGACGAACGTGATAATATGATAAAAGTTGATATTAAGACAATTTGAATTTCGGCAAAAATACAAAAAATACCGAAGAAGTTGGATTTTGAAGCAGAAAACAGGAAATGAAGGCCGGCTGGAATGGAGATAGAGATGGAGAAAGGTCACCAGATCTTATAGCTCTGATACCATGTTAGAATGGTGGAGAAAAATAGAGAAAGAGAGGATGAAAGAATTGTAGTAGTATGTAATCTTTTGTACAAGATATAGTGAAGTATATAATGAAATATAGACCTATATATAAGAGAAATCTGCCATAGAAGCAATGATAACAAGCCTAACTACATGCCTAACTTGCCTAACAAACATGCCTAATAAAAACCTAACTATGAACTACATCTAACATGTAATATTCCTTGACCATAATATTTTCACATTATGTGTACATTAATAATGCAAATATCGTGACCATAAAGGCAAGATATGTAGATGATAATACAATTAAATTTGTGCAGTCTTTGTCATCAGGATTGGTAGACTTGCAACAAGAAGTGGCCAGGAGGTTGAACCTAAAGAATGGAACTTATGCTATGTTTGGTACAAAGGAATGAAATGGAATGACCATTCCCACTTTTATTCTCATTATCTTGTTTGATACTACTATTTAAAGGTGGAATGATCATTTTCATGAAATGATCATTCCCACATTTTGTTGGAATGACCATTTCCTATTTCAAGAGTGGGAATAGTCATTTCATTCTCACATGAAACAACATAAAACAAAACTTAGTAAAATTTTTGTTGTCAAATTTCTTTTTAAAAATATAAAACATGTTTGGTAATTATTTTTTTGATTTTAAAATTTAAAAAAATTAAAAAATTAAAAATTAAAAAAATTTAAAAAGTTAAAAATTTATAAAAATATTTAATAATTAAACCACCGCCGTGGCCACCACCCCACCATTACAAATGCTTAATGATATATAATAATTAAATAATATATTACTAATATTTTTTATAGACATAATATTAAATTTTCATATCATATACAAATTTCACTCCATTCTATTCTAACAATGTTCATTAGTCTTATCAAACAAGAGAATGAGAATGATCATTCCATTCCATTCTCATTCTCATTTCATTCCTTTCTATTCCGTTGTGCCAAACATAGCCTTATAGCGTTATGTATTAAGATGAAGACAATGAGTTGATTTTGATAGCTTGCGAAGAGGACTTGCAAAACTATATGGCCAGTTTTGGGTCGCTGGGCAGCACTTCGATCACGGTATTACTAGTGCCAAAATAGCCTAATCCCCATTGACCACCTTGAATCATGGTTATTAAGCCTTTGTTTCCTTTGTTTTTTTATTATCTGCGCATGTTTTTTATCTTTGAGTTTTTGTTTTTACTTCTATTTTCCCTATGAACATGTGTTTTCACATATATATATGTATATATATATACATATATAAATATTGATGTACTCTAAAAAGCACAGTAATTCCATTTACTGAGGTTTGTGCTATACATGAGACACTTTAGCTTTATACTAACACATGACCAAAACGCTATTTTCACCCCTCACATTGTTAAGTGGTGTGTCACCCCTAGTAACACCAACACGGTTAATACGGGCAATGTATGATCAGCTCCACTACTCACTCTCGAGTGGGTTCCAAAGTAAAACTACCCATCTTATCTCAAAATAAATGATCTCAAAAAGTACAATGCAGATCAAGGTCCAAAACAAATAATATTGTACTATGTGAATCTTGGATTGTGACAATGAGCATTTTTCTTAATTGTGGTGCCAGTTCTTTTTGTTAAGTATTTTTCCATTTCTTACAAGTTATTTCTCTTATAAAATTTTCTCTTTTATGTTTTTCAGGTCACAAAAAGTTTGAACATAGACAAATAGGTACGACACCTTTTGGTCTCATTTTGATTAACTTTTTAGGACCCTTTTCTATTAGACTCCTGGTTTTTTTAATTATATTTTATTTATTTTTTGAGTAAAAAGAAAAAGCCAAAAGTCTACACTAAAAACCATAAATGGTAGAAAATTAAATGCCAGTTAAAAGCATAAAAAAAAAAAATTAAAAACCAGAACTAAAAGCTAGCAAAATGCTGAGATCAAAATTGCTGCCATAAAATAACTCTGAATACTTAGAGAAGGCTGGACAAGACAAATGTTTTTTGAATCTTCTTGAAAAAGTATTCTAATAATCACTTGACCTGGTTCAGATGGTTCATATCTGAACCAGATCAAGTGCTAATAGTTTGGTTCACCTAATGCTCATTACCCAACTCTATAAGTTTATGGAACAGTGAGATATTATTAGCTAGATTGAGGGTTCAATTGTTCCTCATAGAGTAGAATCCTTGATTTCATTTTCATAAATATTTGAAGCAACAAAATCCAGCTAGCAGAGTACAGTACAAACTAAGTTGTCTTATTGTATCAGTCCAAAAATTAAATTAACAATAAAATAAAGAAAGAAAACAGAATGGAAAAAAAAAAAAAAAAACACTTCATGGTAAAGGATTAATTGTAGCAACCAAATGCAGGCAACATTGTTAATTAAGCAACAATTTTTAAGTAAAAAACACTTCATGATACGGATACGTGTAAGAGATTGTATTGCAAGAATAACTTTAGTAGAGGAGAAAATTAATAATGAAGAAAAAACTGAGATTTCAAGCTTCCCGAGATCATCTTGTCCAGGACGGAGTTTAGTTCTGCTCTGAAGGTAATATAAGTGCGAAAAATTGCCGTTTGGATCTGTCGGAAGAAAAAGAATTTGAACATTAGATTAGTGTTGCCTCTGTGAAACATATTGATTTCCAGTAAAAGAATTTGTAACTTTCTAGTTGCTTAGAAAGTTAACTGGATGGCAGCATTGACTTAATGGATTAAATGCAGGCATTAGCTACCTCTACTCAACTAGATAAATGTTTGATGGACAAAGCTCTTTAATTTTTGCATAATGATCCAATTCAATGTTTGCATCATTTGGGATGAGTACTGCCATAGTTTTTGGCAATGACTTCTTATAAAGATGAATTGTTGTCGTGTTCTTCTATTATGGGCTTGAACATTAGTTACTTATCAAATGATTGGGAATTCTCTTATGTGCTAAGCATTATGTAAAAAGCAATGAAAACTTCAGCTACAAAAACAAAAAAGTGTCTCTTTGCCAAACTCAAAATGGGATTCCATGGATCTCGTTCTGGGCAGTCTCGACCATTTGGGAGTTTTGTAGGGCTGATTCTTAAAGCAACTCACCTTCATGACAGGACAGATTTTCTCCTAGTAACGTTTATTTCCCCATTAGTTGGTTACAGGCAAGAAGTACAAAGGAAAGCCAGAAAGGAGTTGGGACTTTTAATTTGTTTGATTTATTTATATACATAAATATACACACACTAAAGAATGTGAAACTCTATTTCTTTAGCTTCAAGTTCCAAATCTAATCAGACTTCGAAAATGCTAAGGAAAAATGGTAGTACTCTAAATTTTCTTTTAATGCAACTCCTTGGATGTTAGTAGGAAGATGACTGTTATTAAAACAGCATTGAACTGATGATCCAATTGTTGGCTAACTGTATCATACCATATGAAGAATGGGTGAGCAAGGTTGTTGAGGTTCTTGAAACCCCGTCATCACGTCCAGGTTCAAATCCCAGGAAGCATTGTATTCCCCTACTTCCTCCTAACTGGTGGCCAAAAAAGGAAGAAAAAGAAAAAAGAATCAGTTACGAACTTACCATATAATTTGTGCTAACCCTAATGTAATCAACCTTAATATAGGCAAGAAGATGCCACCTAACTTAGTTGGTAAAGTCTCTTGATAGTCGTACCAAAGAATCGTGATCATGCTGATTTTCAGTTCAGATTAAAAGTTCCACTCCATTGCCTTGCATATTTATTTCATAGTTTATATTTGGTGATTTATACAGTAATTGCTATATTTAAAAAAAAGGGTGGCATGCATTATAAATTTTTGTTCTTGATTTGTTGTAGTTTGCAAAGACTAGGTTACAACCTCCCTAAGTTCAGCCTTGCGCACCATACCTAATTACACCCACAATCTCTTAAGATGCAACTCAAATATTGTCTTTTAAGCTATCTTTTCCTATTTTACATCTATGTTTGGGCACTAAGACTTCCTTTTTGGTTGGATTTTCAGTTTATTTTAAGTATTTGTTCCAAAATCCTACAAGCACATTGCATTATCCCTCTCAAAATAGCCAAGGAACTTGGGTCTAGATCAAAATCAGCTCATTAGTTTACAAAAGTTTCAATCAATTTATGAGACATAATCAAATCTTTAGATAATCCACACAGCCACATTGATGAGTGTAGTGAAGTGGAATGCATTATATACACTTTAAGTTATTTTATATGTGTTTGTTCTCAGTTTTGCACAGACTAGGTTATGCCCTCCTGAAGTTTGAGCTTCCACAAGTAAATCAGTATGCATCCTCCCCAATTAACATTTGCAGTGTTATATTTTAAGTTTTAAATTTTCACTGTTTAAAAATGGATGTAACTTTTTTATGAGTTTCTGTCAAACAGTAATTATTGCGCAGATTGATAGTAGAAAAGGCCTTTCCGTCTCCTTTTTCTTTTGTTATTGTTTTTAGGTGAGGGAAGGGGTCTTATTACCTATAATATGTCATGGCATCCTCACTTAACTTTTTCACACAAGCCATTGCCTCAATCACGAGAACGGTTGCCTTATGGTAAATGGTCAAAGACTAAATGCCTATAAATAAAGGAGCGTAAAAGTTCCAGACAAGTATGAGAAAGAAATAGAAAGAAAAAAACAGAGAGAAAATAGAAAGGAAGAAGCAGTATAGGTAATTTTTTAAAATTCATGTTGTATTTTTTTTTATTTTATAGTATCAATAAAGTTTTGAGTGATTCAGAAGATCTAGCCCTAATTGTTGCAGAAGAACTCATATGATAAATATTTGACAGTTCTTGAAAAACTATTCACTATATTTTATATTGAGTCCTTTTATCTGCTTTATATGTTTTTAGTTTTATAGCACGTTATCAGCATGATACTTTAAGTACTTTGTGTTATTCCTTCATTTTATGTATAATTTATCTTCATTTTGAATTCTTTACTGTTTACTCAATTTGCATGAATAATATGAACAATAATTTAACTATTGAGATGAATAGTATTTATTTCGAAATTTTGTTGCTTTATTTCTTCCAAATTTTGCATTTTTTGCCTATAATATTTATAGATTTGGAATCCATATTTCAATAGTTTTTCATGGACATGTGACTTTACTATATTTTGATATCTAGATTGAAAGTTATAATAGAGACAAATATAATTATATGATATATATATATCGTTATATCGATGAAACGCAAAGTAATGAATACTATGCATTATGAATTGATGATTATTGCAATATATGTTGATACTTTTGAATATTATTGGTACTCTTGAAGAGATTATAAAAACTACTTGTTATTGAAAACTTAAATACCTTGAGAGAACAAATTATTATCTTGTCTTGTAGATTGAGTATTTTTTCATCAGTCGACATATACAGAAAAATTTTATATTGAACAAGCTCATCCATAAAATTCTTCAATAGATATCTGATCACTTGATGTACAGCAAGATAGCTCATTTCCGTTCTAGAGAAGATAGTGACGAACTTCTTAGTCTTGAAATACCATATCTTAGTGCAAATAGGTGCTCTTATGTATCTTGCAAAAGGTATAAAACTTGATATAACATTTTATGTCGACCTATTGGCAAGATATAGTTTTGCACCAACTCAACGACATTAGAAAGAAATTAAGCATATACTGCATTATCTACAAGGGACAATTGATACAAGCTTATTCTATTCAAAGGAGCTACAACTTAAATTAATTGACTATGAAGACGTTGGCTATCTTTCTAATCCACATAAAGCTCGGTCTCAAACTGGATATGTGTTTACTTATGGTAACATAGCTCTATCTTGGCGATCAGTGAACAAGACATTAGCTGCAACTTCTGCAAATTATTCTGAGAGAATTGCAATTCATGAAGTGAGCCGAGAGTGCATTTGGTTACGATCCATGATTCAAAAAAAAGTTACGGATTATCCTCGATGATATTATATGAAGACAATGATTGTAAAGATTACAAGAGGCTACATCAAAAGATGATGGAACGAAGCATATGTCATCAAAATTCTTTTATATGCATAAAGCTCCAGAAGAGCGATAATATCAATGTCTAGTAGACAAGTTCAAGTAACAATTTGACGAACGTATTTACTAAAACACTACCAACGGAGTTTGAGAAACTATCTAATTCATACCAGAAGTATAAATGAGGGGGAGTTGCGTACTGTACTCTTTTTTCTTCGCCAATGGTTGTTCCCACAGGGTTTTTCTTGACAAGGTTTTAACGAGGCAGTTTTAACGCACCCATACTCAGTTTCAGATCACTGTACTCTTTTTCCCTCGCTAAGGTTTTTTTCTCACTGGGTTTTTCCTAACAAGGTTTTAACAAGACAATTTGAACATACCTCAAAAGTAGTCATCCAAAGGGGAGTGTTATGGCGTAGTGAATGACCTCATGGCATCCTCGCCTAACTTTTCCACAACAGTCGTCGCCTCAATTACGAGGGCGGCTGCCTCGTGATAAATGGCCCAAGGCAAAATGCTTATAAATAGAGGAGCGTAGAAGTTCCAGACGAGTATGAGAAAGAAACAGAGAAAAAATAGAAAAAAAGAAACAAAGAAAAAATAGAAAGGAAGAAACAGTATAGGTAATTTTTTAAAATTCATGTTGTATTTATTTTTGGTTTTATAGTATCAATAAAGTTTTGAATGATCCAGAAAATCTATCCCTAATTGTTTTAGAAAAACTCATATGATAAATATTTGACAGTTTCTAAAAAATTATTTACTATATTTTGTATTGAGTGCTTTTACCTACTTTATATGTTTTTAATTTTATAACATAATAAACTTTATTACAACATCTTTCTTTTTTCTGTTTCTGAAGTGTTGGGGACAGGGGCCTGGGGGGGGGGGGGGGCCCTCACCGCTGCCGCCGCCCTTGTTTTAGCTTGCGCTTATTGTCGTTAAATAATCCATGTTACAGTTACATACAAAAGGCACTGAATCGTTAATCAAATCTCATGTTACTAGACAAGATGCCTCTAATCTCTCCTATTTTGCAGGCAAAACAGGAGTTGAAAGCCACTATGACAAGCAATAGCAGTTTTAGTTTAATGCTATGACAAAGTTTTGATTTTGTTTGATCTTAATCTGGTACTAGGATTTCTCTTTTGAAATGTTCTTTCTTGAGCAATTTCATTTCATGTTCATGCATTTATTTACTTCTAATTTTCTGGCAAAAATTGGAAAGCAAATTCTGTAAAAACTCTGTAACCAGAATATCCAAAAAGAGATTTTTATTTTTTCTTTTGGTATGATCTTTTTTTTTTTTTTTTTTTTGTGGTCAATATGTTCTCAATCTTCAAAATTGGTTCCATTTGTCCTCAAGATCAACCTACAAGGCTACAATGCCATTACCTCTCTCAATTCTTGTCCTTTCGCGCTACCCCTATCCGTTTAGACCATGTTTATATTAACCATCTAAATGTCATGATAATAGTTACATATCTCTCTCTCTCTCTCTCTCTCTCTCTCTCTCTCTCTCTCTCTCTCTCTCTCTCATTATTGTATTTTATCACATCCAAGTAGATTGGCTGGAAAAATCTTAGGAAAGTTCATTTTCCACCGAAAAAAAAGAAAAAAAAAAAAAGGAAGAAGAAGATAAGCATGACTTTGGTTAAGTTTTATGAGTGAAAGCCATCGTATTTGTGTTTCGTGTGGTGCAGAATTTGATTGTTTGTAAAGATGATTCAAGAATTCTATGAACTTCAAGGCTTTTCCTTTCTTCTTAATTAGCCCCATGCTATGAACAACAAAATTAAAATAAAAAAATTGAAATGTAAGATTAAACTTAACATTATATTTGATATTTTTTCTTTGTAGTTAACGAATATCATAGTTGACACGAAAAGCTATTTGCTTGATACGTTTAAGATAAAAAAAAAAAAAAAGAAAAAGAAAAAATGGTCAACCTAATGCTTTCGAAAATTTTATCAGAAGGTTGACTGCTGTTTTAGCCATACATGAA
Source organism: Euryodendron excelsum (assembly GCA_033060915.1). Lineage (NCBI taxonomy): Eukaryota > Viridiplantae > Streptophyta > Magnoliopsida > Ericales > Pentaphylacaceae > Euryodendron > Euryodendron excelsum. Next base: position 6,704,622 of record CM065397.1, on the reverse strand, counting down.
AGACTAGTGGAAATGAATATTGAAATTTGTTATTTCTTACCCTAGTCATCATGTTCGAGTATGATAACTTAAGCCACTCCACTTCGAAAACTAAAAAAACAAGGCGGGTTATTTGGTGCAGTTTTTTTTTTTTTTCGTTTTATAAGTAAAAGAAATTAATTTTTTTTTACTTTTTTGTTTTTACAAGCTAAAGATAAACAAAAAAGTAAAAATAAAAAAATAAAAAAATAAGAAAAATTTGACTTTTTTGCTTATAAGTTAAAAAAATTTAGGCAAAAAAGTCTTACCAAACAGGTCATTTAGATTTGACCTGTATTAAGTAAAAATAATAAATAAATTATTCCCCACGGCCACTTACAAAAACATTTCCATGAAAAACTAAAAATCCATAATCTAATAATATCCTTACCTAATTCCCAATATAATTTGAAAGTGGAGTTAGTTCAGTTATAGTAGCACCTTTCATGCCCTGAGGTCATGCGTTTCTTCTCTCTTTCCCAAGGCTTTGCCCTCCACTGTCTTAAAAAAATTGCCAAGGTAATAATAGTAAGAAAAAAGCAATAAAAATAATTAAATAAAGATGCCCTTAGTGAAATGATGAACGACTCATCAAAACTGAAAGGTGTAATCATATTCTTCAAATATTGTGTTAAAAATAAATATTATAGTTTCAACAGTAAATTTTTTCTATTTGTCTGTCAGTTTTAGCTCATTATACATCATTTTATAGCTTTAAGGGATCTTATGGGGAGCCAAGGTGGGGTTGCAACATAAATTATTAAATATTATAAGAAAAAGATGGAAGAGAATAAGCAAAGGTAGATATCAAAGTCCATTCATGTTTGGGCGTGTGCGCGTATTTACTAACTTTCCCACCACTTTTCGTTTGATTAGGTTGTGTTCGGTTGGGTTACTTCAAAAAAAAAATAAAAATAACAAGCATATGTTTTAGTTCTCACTAAAATAAGCAATCCCCACAGGTATTGTTTTGAGGTTACTTAGTTTCCTCACAAGCCCTTATATCAATAATTCAGTAATTAATCAAAAATACAATTTAAGGGGAAAAAAAAGTCATATCGAATAATTAAATCGGAGAATACTGCGAAATTTAAGGCTAAGTGAAGGGAAAAAATACTAAAAATTTATCTTTCATAAATTTTGTCATATATGGGTCGTGTGGACTAATAGTGGAAGACCTTTGCCAACTTTGTCAATTCATTATTCAATTCTGATTTCTTTAATAGCATGTCAGGGTTTGAATTCCTATAGAATATGAAGTCTCTTTACCCATTCTTCTTCAATTTCAAAAATGCTAATATTGTCATCGCATGCTTATCAAAATATATTCCGACTCTGTCATTTTTCATTAAGTATAGAGAAAGAAACTTATCGAGAAAGAAAAAATGCCACCAAACTTGCTAATAGTACAATCAAGTTTGTTGTGGGAGATTGTCCTTTTAAAGAGTGTATGGGTATGCTATGGGTTTCTATTATTGTCGAGTATATTTTTAATCTTGAAAATAAGTTACAATAAGAAATTATCCAAGATTATTAGTTGTAGATAATACATAATTCAAATAATCTAAGAAGTCTTTTACAAGTCTTATTTATATATTTGTAGATAATCCTTACCCAAAAATATATTTATAGATAATTTAGGGGTATTTGAAATATATTATCATATCAAATATTCCAAATATCTCCGACTAACTTAATCCTATTGATTGATTAGTTTGTGTATCGGATATCTTTGAAAGTCAACTAACCTAATCTTATTGTTTAATTATAATTTTATTATTGATATCGTATTAATAAGGCAACTAATAACATGTGTTTTTCTGTATTTAAAAATTTTAAAATTATGAAAAAAAGAGTTGGAAGTTTAAATTTGTAAAAATCAATAAGGAAATATTTTTTTCTACATTTATTATCAATATATTTGTTAGTAACATTTTCTAATTTTTCTAATTTAATTAAGTAAAATGTGAAATGAATAGAGTGATACAAGGAAATGAAAATCCATTGTTGGTATAGATAAAGTTATGGAGGAGGCTAGCTAATGTTGATTTCAATTAGAAAAATGACTTAATTATTGTATTTATGATATTTTCTAACAAAGTATAACAATTATCAACAATACATATATTGTAAATGTAAGAATGCATGTATTTAAGATAATAATTGAAGAAATTAAGAAGATAGTCAACTGACATTTGGAATTCATATTAAATGCAAATGTATTTAAGAAGAATGTATGTATTTAAGGAAATCAAAGGACAGTCAACTAAATGCATGTGTTTAAGGAAATTAAAAATTTTATAATTCTTAGTAAATTTAGGTTCTTTGCATCTAATAATTAATTCTAAGAGGTTTAAGGGAGTTATATCTTTCGCTAATTATTAATTAACTTATATAGGGAAAAAGAAGCTTAATAATTAAAACACAAAAAATAAAAAAAATTAAAAGCAAAGTATGACAGGTGTCACCACCACAACGATAAGATAATGACTTACTTAAATTTTAGATTCATTGCATTTAAAATGAATTTAAAATTTTTTTTAAATGTAATATCTTTTCCTAATTATTGATTAACTTACATAGAAAAGAAGTTTGATAGATTAAAACACACAAAAAAAAAAAAATTAAAAGCAAAGATGCCAAGTATCCCAACCACAACGATAATGGTCTACTTATATATATTGTATACAGATATCGATGTAGATATGTATAGTTATACGTATATTATTTTTATAATGTTATAATGATTGATGACTTGTGCATTTGAATTTATAATTAAAATTTTAAAAAGATAATAGAGTTAATTTTCATTGAATTTACTAAATACATTGTATATTATAGTAGTAAATACATGATATTTTAGTATGAAGTTTAAAAAGTTAAAGCCAATACATTGATATCCAACAAAAGTGTAAAATCTATATACATTTATATCAAATACATGAACAAAATAAATACGATGCACAAACAATAAAGTGTATTTATGTCAAATACACGAACAAAACACAATGAACCAAAAATAAAATATAGTAACATGTATATAACTCTAAGGACAAAAAATACCACATATCGTTATTATAACAAGTCACATGTCACAACCACAATGATAATAATCTCTTTTTTTTATATTGTATATAGATATAAATATAAATAAATAGATATAGATATAAATTAGCTAATGTATATGAACTTCACATCTTACAATTTCAATTTATCTGGTTATACATAAAAAAGTTAAATGGAATCTCATGGGTGGCTCATCAGAGTTGGTGGGTGTTAAAGCCCCACTAGGAATCCAACAGCTTTTACTTTTGGATCTTTCAAATTTTCAACAGGAATAGCTTGGACCACACGGTTCTCCGCTAAATTTTTTTAAGGGAATTGCTATTTATAGTGTCGGCTGTGAGTTAGTCACCAGTCGTGGAGAGTCACATTAACTGGCAGGGGAGTTTAGAACTAATGTATCATTCATTAGCTGTAGAGTCATCCATAGATACATATGGCTATGGGTAACATTCTCCAAATTTTAAATGGCATTATTGTCTCGTCTGTAGGTAACATTCTCTAAATTTTAAATGACTACATTTTTTGGCAATCTTTTTGTTGTTTGATTTGATTGTTGCGTGTTAATATCAAAACTCTATTTAGAAAAATTATTTAGTATTTTTAGAGTATCATTTGCTCATACTCTTCCTCTCACATGGTGAAGGATCCCGAATAGAGAATTTAATTTCACGTGAAAAGAGAAATAAAAATGACGTAGTGCTTCTGAAACATTAAATAATTTTTCTTCTATTTTGAAAGCACCGAATAATTTCTGAATTTTTTGTTGTTTTGTTGTCTATTGTACTGTTTGCTTATTTTTTTAACTTACAAAAGCCAAAAAAAGGTCCAAAAAAAAAAAAAAACAAAAGCTTTGAACTGAAAAATGTCATAGGACAAGTGTTCATACATGTATGAAGGGAGAGACAGGATAAGACGCGTTAACGTTGACGCGTGCGCTGAAACGAAAGAAGGGGGAAAATACAAGAGAAGCCATTCGTTGGGCTGCTGATTACCTTGTCAAAGCCACTGCCCAACCAGACAATTTTATGTTCAGGTTTGCGTGTTCTCTATTCTGGAGTCTTCATATCGCTGTGCATCTGTTGCATGGCTAGACTTTTCATATGGGCTTTGATTTGATGTTGTAGATCTGAAATGCCAATATGGTGTATAATCTTTTTTTTTTTTTTTTTTTTCTAGGGGATGTCGTTGCTTCCAATTTTTGTCTTGCTGGGAATTTTCCTCTTGGTATGAACATGTGGGTTCAGTTTGCTTATCAAAAAGAGAGAAAAATGCGTGGGTACAATAAACAGCTTAGGCATTCCACCACTGTTTTGAGTACAACGTAAGTGCAGTGAAAAATCCAAAAACAGCGTTTTGTGCCAACTGAAATACTAGAAGACCATTTTCTGTTATTTTTTCTTTCATGATATTCTTCCACGCAATCAATATGATTAATTGAAGCAATTCATCATAATTTTTGCAATCACTAATTTTTAGGATGTATTATTTGAATTTGTATTTGTGCTTAATAGCTAACTCCTTGCTAAAATAGTTACATATCAATTATAATGTTGTTTCAGAATCTGATTTCTGCCTTTGTTTCTTAATTCAATACCTATTAGTTTAATTGGTTAAAGTCTCTTTTTGGCTGCCAAGAAAATGCAGAAAAAATAAAGAAAATTAAGATTGAATTTCTAGAGTTCACATTATTTGACACTGAGGATAACTTCGAATTTAATTGAACCAAATATAGCTACTTTGACTTTCTTCTTAACTCTCTGTTTGATTGAAGAGAAAAACAAGATTTCAACTTCATGTTCTATTTTATAGTCTTCCCATCTGTTTTTGATAAAACCAAATGGAGTACCAATCCTTTTGTCGATGTCAATAACTTGGGCTTTCTGTTATTGAAATTCACTTGCTTTTAGTCATGAACTATGTCGTTATGGTGACTAATCTGATGATTGGCTGTAGGGCAAGAAGAAAATATGAGAAAGAAAGGATAACAAGGCAATTGACCAATTAAACTTCTGAACTCGAATTGAAGCGCTATTTAATTACCTCCTAACATTAAATTTAAGTGAAATAAGAGCTTGACTAAACTCATGTAGCATTGAAAGATGAAAGTATATCTTTAGTTTATCTTTTGCTGGACAGTGTAAAGTCTTCCTTTCCTTTTTGTCGGACAATGTATATTTTTGTCTATATTTTGTTGTGTCATCTTTTATTGGACAGTGTTGAAGCCTTCCTCTCTTTTTCTTGGACAGTGTATGAGTCTTCCTCTCCTCGGCCCTCGCACAATGACTATATTGTACAAGAATTTATGTTCAAGAAGTTTCAAATTTTACCAATATTTGCTTGTGTATTATTCGTTAAATAGATCGTATACATGTACACATATACACTTGAGGTGGTCATTGATAAAGGCAACACATCCATTCGAAATTGCCAATGAACTAGCATAAAACCAAGCCAGACACAATGAACAAATCAAAACTGCTCGTGCCTTGCACGGGCCACTTTAACTAGTAGTTCTAAAAATTTTCTAAGCTCATCTATCTTTTCTGTTTTTACTGATTTTGGAGATTTTGAATAGTTAGAGGAGTGAGAGAAATGGGAGGTGCATCACTGCCACCAGGGTTTCGTTTCCACCCAACTGATGAGGAATTGGTTGGGTACTACCTAAAGAGAAAAGTTGAGGGACTAGAGATCGAACTTGAAGTGATTCCTGTGATTGATTTATACGAATTCGATCCATGGGAGTTGCCAGGTATTCATTCTTTAGGATATTCAGACACAAATTCTTTATATAGTTTATTGCCATCTTGTATGTTATTTTGATATTCAATGAGATATAGCCAATTCATTTATGTTTGCTGACATGGACTCTATGTAAGGAATTGGAACTAAATCTGAGGAGAATTCTATACACACATTATTGGATTGATGGTATATGAAAAAAGGCTTCAATCGTCTTTAAATTCTCATCTAGATACAATTCAGTCCATTTTCAATGTTCTTCATGCATTATTTCACACTGATATGGAAATCAATTTGTGTTGACATTATGGTTTGATACCAATTTGCATGGTAGAGAATTTATAGTGTTGGAAAGCCATTGCTATTATGTTTATGTATTTATTTTCAATGTCACTTTTTTCTCTTCAAAGCCACTTCTATCGGATTTCTGGTTTTTCAAATCACACGTCAACAGTAAAAGTTTCTCATTCCTTTCAGTTCTCTCTTCGGATTTTGTTTTGTTGGGAATTTGAGGATCCTGATATGTAAGCCCTGAATTGCAGAGAAATCACTCCTTCCCAAATGCAATATGGAATGGTTCTTCTTCTGTCCCCGGGACAGGAAATACCCAAATGGATCACGCACAAATCGTGCTGCCAGATATGGCTACTGGGAAGCCACTGGTAAAGACCAGAAGGTTGTCTGTCAGTCTGCTGTGGCTGGTTATCGTAAGACCCTAGTCTTCTATTGTGGACAAGAACCATGGGGGAAACAAACAAACTGGGTAATGCACGAGTATTGCCTCTGTGATGATCTTTCTCAAGGATCACCAAGTTTTCAGGTAAATTTAACAAAAATCATTTAATGGGGTTACTTAGATTCAAATAATCTGTAAGACATTCGAGAGTATAAAATAGCAGAGTGTTCACCGAATTTGATTTTTAGGGAGCTTTTGCTTTGTGCCGTGTCATTAAAAAGAATGAGCACCCGCAGAAGACAAGTGATGTTCATGGAAAACCCCAAGCCAAGCAGGTTGGAAGCAGTTCAAACAATGGGGATTTCACCTCAACAAGAATTTCAAGTGAGCCGATGATGATCTCTGAAAAGACAACCTTTCAAACAAGTCACCTTAACAGTGGGAGTAGCTTTTCAAGCTCTCTATGTCCAACAACACCAATTGATGAGAATGATGTTCTTAGCTTCTGGATATCACCTGATTTAATTATGACCTCTGATTCTTCAAAGGTACTTATTATTTGGTTCTCTAATTACTCATCGTCTCTACTTTTATCGCCCTAGTACGTAGAGGGAATTGAACGGTAATTATCATGGGCATATTATAAGTTCTAATTTGGATATCAAACAGTCCTCATATGCATATAGTTAGGTAAATTAATAGTTTGTGCACTAAATAGCTATTATTTTTGTACGTTGGCCATTAAAATTAGTATGAACTTTCTTGCATTTAAGTTTCCAAATTTTCCAATGGACATTTAAAAATACGATATCAGCCAATTTCTTATAGAAGTAGTCAAGCACCAGATAAGTTGCAAAGTTGTCAGAGAAAGTGGATAAATATCCTGTTTGTCGATGTCATTAATTAAGCAGCTTGAAAATACCATATTTAGTTAGCAAACAGCCAAATGGCAATTTTTTTTGTTGTAAAATGGCAAGTTGAATATATCCATCTAAAAAATTGTGCACGAATCTACATTCATTATGTGCTTAATTGCGTGGCTCTGTAATTTCTTACTTGGAGTTTCCTACATGCTTTCTGTTCTTGGCAAATACTCATCATTTCGAAGTTTAAAAAATTCCTTTGTTTTCATCCCACGCAGGAGGTAGCTCCGAAATGTTTAGATGTATATAAACACTTTTCCAAGCAAGTAAGTGGCAAACTATGGTGCAAATCTCGTATTCTATTTTTCTTAATTAAACATGGTAAGGAATATGTTTTTATAGATATCCCATTGTGACAATACTTTCAAACCAGGATGAGGCCAGTAATGAATCCTTTGCTGCTATGGATGATATCAAGGAGGTGTTGAAAGTGGTGTGTGAAGCTAATGAATTACTTTTGGCACAAGCATGGGTCCCGTGTAGTCTTTCCATGGATGTCGTCGATGATGGCATTGTTATGTCCACAATTCAGTCACCATCTTATTACATGGACGAAACCTACAAAAATTTCCTGGAAGCCTGTAAGTCATTTCACTTGCGAGAGGGACAAGGGGTTGTGGGGAGGGCTCTTTTGTCCCAAAGTCTGTTATTCTGCACGGATGTAACCCAATTCAGCATAGCTGAGTACCCCTTGGCACACTCTGCACGAAGCTATGATTTAAGGGGTTGTTTCGCAATTTACTTGCAAAGCAGTCACCTTGGAAATGATGTTTACGTACTAGAGTTCTTTCTGCCTGCAAACACCACTGGAAACCTACGTGCTTCGTTGCGCTTGATATTGGGGGCAATGAATATGTTTTTCCAAACTTCTAAGCTTTTTTCTGCAGAAAACAACTTGAGGAAAGAGTTAACAATTGAAGTTATTGATATCGTCAATGGTGAGCAACTTTGTTATACTTTAAAACCTCAAACTACTAGATCTCTGCTTCCACCTGAAGCCTTGCAAAACAGAGCAGAAATGATGCAGCCAGATTCATTAGATCAACAATCAACAGATCTTATAAACAATAAGAGGAATGTTGCTAGTGGCGAACAAAGTGATAATGAAGTTACTTCCTCACAAGAAAAGGGCAAACTAAAGACATTGGATAGACCACAGAGCAAAACTGGATTGCAAATTAGTTTAAAGGATCTCCAACAACATGCTGGAATGAAACTTGAAGATGTTGCAAAGAGATTCAAAGGTAAGCTTATATGCTCATATATATACCTATATATATATATATAGTTACTTGTGAGCTTGCTAGTAGTTTCTGATTTGGATTCTTCCTTCTGCAGTTAGCCGATCTAAATTGAAACGCGTCTGTAGGGAATACAATATCCCAAGATGGCCACCTCGCAAGCTAAAAAAGGATAATTTCTCTCTTCCTATTGAATCTGACCATGGTGTTGATTGTGAAAGAATCCTACAGTCGAGTTCTGATCTGCCATCTAAGCACGCCTCGGCTACTGTCAGTCACAGGCAACACAGAGAGCCACGGGGTTCAACTATGCAAGATGCAAATATGGTGACCATAAAGGCAAGATATGCAAATGGAATTACAATAAAGTTTCCGCTGTCTTTGTCATCGGGACTGGTAGACTTGCAACAAGAAGTGGCCAAGAGGTTGAACCTAAAGGATGGAACTTATTACATTAAGTATAAAGATGAAGACAATGAGTTGATTTTGATAGCTTGTGATTGGGACTTGCAAAATTGTATTGCCAGTTTTGGATTGCTGGGCAGCACTTCAATCACGGTATTCCTTGAGCCAAAATAGCTCGTGGCCTCCGTTCTTTTCATCAAGTAATTTCCCATTTCTTAGAAGTTAAAAAAATTTATCCTTTATATGTTTTAAGTCACAAAAAGTTTGTACATAAGGAAATTGGTACGACACTTTTGGTCTCACTTGGATTAACTTTTTATTACTTTTTTTTTAATTCGACTCCTGGGTTTTTTTTTTTTGTTACTAGATTTCATTTTTATACTTCAGTAAAAAGAAAAAAAAAAAAAAAAAGAAGCAAAAGTCTACACTAGAAACTATAAATGGTAGAAAAATAAATGCCAGTTAAAACCATCCACAAAAAATTAAAAACCAGAACTAAAAGCTAGTAAAATGTTGAGATCAAAATTGCTGCCATGAAAAACTTAATACTAACTTGGTAGGATACATTATAGAAAGGCTGGACCAGATCAAGTGCTAATAGTTTGGTTCACCTAATACTCATTAGACAAGTCTACAAGTTTATGTAACTGTGAGATATTATTAGCTAGATTGAGGGTTCAATTGTTCCTCATAAAGTTGAATTCTTGATTTCATTTTCATAAATATTTGAAGGAACAAAATCCAGCTAGCAGAGTACAGTACAGACTATGTTCTCTTATCGTATCAGTCCAAAAATTAAAATTAAAATAAAAAAAGAAAAGAGAATGATAAAAAAAAAACATTTACATGGTAAATGATCATCTAATCCAGGACAGAGTTTAGTTCATGCTCCGATGGTAATGTAAGTGCGAAAAATTGCCCATTGATCTCTTTCTATGCATTAGGGCCATTTGGGAGCTTTGTATGAGATTTTAAATTTGATCTTTTCTCACGTTTTTTTGTGACCAGTAATTATTTATGCAATGCAAAAAAATTTTACATTTGTTATTATTTATGCAATGCAAAAGAAATTTACATTTGGTGCCCTAGATGCAGAGAGGAGGCTAGTATAGGGCAAGGGAGGCCATGGTCCCTCCTAATGTTCAAGAAACTTCATTATATATGATATAAGCCAAAGTCTAAAAAAATTTTGAATAGTGAAATAGCCCCAATGCTGAAAACAAACCACATTATATTTAGTACGAATTTAGCCCCAAAGAATTCTACATAATAAAATGACTATTTTACCTGTATAATCCACATTTGGGCTAGTTTTTATTTTCTCTTTGGCCCAAGGTCTATAAATATATGTCAAATTAATTGAGATCTAAGGGTACAACTTGGAGGAAAAATTATAAGATGCTCTTCATTTTGTCTAGCCGAACGCTATTTGAATTCTACGATATGAAGTGTCGTTTAATGTCATTTTGATTGATATATTACTTAACATGCATGTATTAAAAAATTACTTTTTGATAATATTTTGCTTGTATATTTTAATTAAGTGTTATTTTTTATTTTTATATATTAATTTATTTGGTACACTAGGTGTTAACCCATGCATTGCACGGGAAATACAACTTTTTAAAAAACAATAGCAATACTATAAGTAATTAATTTATGAAAGAATATAAAAGTGAAAAATCATGTATCGAGGCGCATTCATTAAAAAATAATGTCACTATTATTTTAAATAAAAATTAAAAAAGATCATACATATAAAATAAAAATTATTTGGTGGGTGTTGATATCAACTATTATTTTAAATGCAAATTAAATACAATAAACAACTTAATCAGAATTTAGGGTTTCTTTTTAAAATAGGAAATTTAATTAGATTAGTATAAATGAATACTATACTCAAATAGAGAACTCATACATATTTATATGTATAACTTAATGCAAATTAAAGACAATAAACAACTTAATCAGAAATTTAGGGTTTCTTTTTAAAATAGGAAACTTAATTAGATTAGTATAAATGAATACAATACTCAAATAGGAAACTCATCATATTTATACGTATAACTTCAAATAAAAAACTCATATATATCTGTAAATATAAAATAATTAATAAGTACCTTCATTACATATAATTCTTTTTAAAATAGAACTTTCTGTAATAAATAGGAAACTTAATGGGATAAGTACCTCTATTGGTGTTGATAATATTCTCCTATATAATCTCATAAATTTAATACTTATCTAACAAATTGAGTGAATTTATAAGAAATTTAATAATTATCCAACCAATTACCCCTGTGACGTGGCATTTTAAAAGTATAAAAAATTTTAGAGTGCCACATAGGAGAGAGATAAATTATAGGAGTAAACACAACTTTTATATATATATATATATATGTATATATGATGTGTATATTAAATCTATCTCGACCCCAAACCTGAAATCCTAACTTTGTCCTTTTTTCTCGAGTGAGTAAGCGATGGAAATCTATTCGCCCATTACCCACACCAAAAAAGAAAAGAAAAGGACAAGCTTTCATGAAATGGTAGAAATATATTCTCTCGGATTGGGCTTGTTAATTTCAACACAACCCAGAACGGGACTTCCAAGGCCAGCGCAAGATACGTAATAGTTGGTGTGGGCTGACCCACTAATTTATTTGGGTCTAGATGGCTACTAATAGCAGCGTTTATTTCCCCATTAGTTGGTTTCAGCCAAGAAGAACAAAGGAAAGCGAGAAAAGAGTTGGGACCATAGTTAGTAAAATAGAGAACGGTAAAAGAATGGTACGTAATACGTGCGGGTTTAATATAATTATTTTTAAAAAATATGGTAAAAATATTCGGCATAAAAATGTGAGATCAAAAATATAAATATATAAGGGTATCATACCAACATTAGTTAAATAGTCGGAATAAAAAATACGGTAAATTTTATAAGCAATTTGTTCTTATACATGTTAGTAGGTAATTGTTTTGTCTCACATATAAGAATTTTATAAACTTTAATTACTAACAAACAGTTAAACTAAAGTTCTAGATAAGTAAATTTTATTTTTATTATTTTAATCTTTCAATTCTTGATATAAAAATAGGTTAATTTATCAATTTTAGTATTTTATTTATTATTTTTACTATTAATAAAAATTTATAGAATAGTATGTTTGTTTAATAGTTTAAGTATATAAAATATTAGAAACATATCACAAATAATAAAACATGATACTAGTAAAGACACATAAATCATGAGCTATATAAATTTTTTTCTATAATTGAAAAAGTCTAATGAGTTTAATGTTTAATAATTTTACTACTATAATTATATATTAAGTATACAATTAATAATGTGCTAAGATTATATCATAATTTCTAATAGAGTATTTTTCAAAAGTATTATACATAAAACATTTAACACATGGACTATACGGTCCAACTCAAAAACACGAGTATTTTCGTTAAGTTTTAGATTCGGACGAAAAACGAAAGTTTTTGTTTTTTTATATGTACGTACGAGTATTTACTAACTAGGGTTGAGACTTTAAATTTGTTTGATTTATTTATACTAGAAGAGTGGCTATACTACACCTCATTATTTTCTTCACCACTAAATAAGTTACTAGTGGTTACAATGGACCAGGAAGTGGAAAGGTGGGTTATGTGTGAAGAGAGCTATTACTATTTTATTATTGAAATGATAAGATTTCTGTGGTAATTTTTTGAACTTTTAAGATAGATTGGGAAATTTAAATAGCGTGACGAATTCTCACTAAAGCTTTTGTATTTGATTTATAATAGTACAGTCTACAAGGGTGACACACATTATGTGTATGTGTTATACTACACTCTATCATTTTATCTATGAATTGCAGTTGCAAAGAAAGAGCCAGTTGATGAGAGAGAGAGAGTGTCACCATAAATTTAGACAAGTGCAGAGAAAATAGAAATCGACTTCACTAAATTGAAAGCTTCACCAAATTTTAAGATGTTTGCTTTATAGTAGTATAAATATATAAATATACACTCACTAAAGAATGTGAAACTCTAATTTCTTCAGCTTCAAGTTCCAAAACCAATTAGACTTCGAAAATGTTAAAGGAAAAATGGTAGTACTCTAGTTTTCTTTTAATGCAACTCCTTGGATGTTAGTAGGAAGATTATTGGTATTAAAATGACATTGAACCGAACCATATGAGAAACGGGTGAGTCACGGCAGTTAAGACGCTTACAACCTCGTCATCAAGTTCAGGGTTCAAACCCTAGCAACTGCCGCTTCCCCTAACCCCTCCTAACTAATGGCCAAAAAATCAAAACGAAAAAAAAAAGACCCGGTTACCATATAATTTGTGCTATTCCTAATATAATCAATCTTTATATAGGTAAGAAGATATCAGCTAACTTAGTTGGTAAATTCTCTTGATAGTCATACCAAAGAATCGCGATCATGCTCATTTTCAGTTCAGATTAAAAGTTCCCCTCCATCTGTCTTCCATATTTATTTGATAGTTTATATTTAGTGATCTATACAGTAATTGCTATATTTAAAAGATGGGCATGCATTATAACTTTTTGTTCTTGATTTGTTTTTAGTTTGCGAAGACTTAAGTTAAAACCTCCCTAAGTTCAGCCTTGCACACCATACCTAATTACACCCACAATCTCTTAAAATGCAACTCAAATACTGTCTTTTAAGCTATCTTTTCCTATTTTACATCTGTGTTTGGGCACTAAGACTTCCTTTTTGGTTGTTTTTCAGTTTAGTTTATGTATTTGTTCCAAAATCCTACAAGCGCATTGCATAATCCCTTCAAAAAAAAGCCAAGGAACTTGCGTTTAGATCAAAATCAGTTCATTAATTTACAAATGTGTCAATTCATTTATGAGACATTATCAAATCTTTGGATAATCCATACAACCCCATTGATGAGTGTAGTGAAGAGGAATGCATTATATATATACACTTAAATTATTTTATTTATGTTCTCAGTTTTGCACAGACTAGGTTGTGCCCTCCCTAAGTTTGAGCTTCCACAAGTAAATCAGTATGCACCCTCCCCAATTAACAGTTGCAATGTTATATTTTAAGTTTTAAATTTTCACTGTTTAAAATTTGGTGGGGGAGGGGTCTTATATATTATCTATTATAAACTTTATTACAACATTTTTTTTTACTGTTTTTAAACTGTATTACCCTCCCCACCTTCACCACCGGCGGCACTGCCCCTGCTTTAGCTTGCACTTATTATCGTTTAATAGTCCATGTTACAGTAATATACAAAAAACACTGAATCGTTACTTAATCAAATGTCATATTACTAGACAAGATGGCCTCTAATCTCTCCTATTTTGCAGGCAAAGTAGGAGTTGAAAGCCACTATGACAAGCAACAACAGTTTTAGTTTGATGCGTCGACAAAGTTTTGATTTTGTTTGACCTTAATCTGGTACTAGAATCTCTTTTGAAATGTTCTCTCTACTTAGATAACTTTTTCAAATGATGAACTCCATTGAAGGTTCATGCATTTATTTTCTTCTATTTTTTTTTTTTATTTGCAAAAGTGGGACTGGATATTGTATAAAAACTCCGTAACCACGATATCATAAAAGGGATTTTTATTCTTTTCTTTTGGTATGATCTTTTGTTTTTGACAATATGTCCTGAGTCTTCAAAATAGGTTCAATATATGTCCTCAAGATCAACCTCCAATGCCACTACCTCTCTCAATTGTTGTCCTTTCCCTCTTCATAAACCCTCTCCCTTTACACCTTATATGTTTAATTACCTGAAGTTAAACCAAATCTAAATGTTATGACAGTAGTTACATATATATATATATATACATCTCTCTCTCTCTCTCCCTCTCTCTCTCTCTCTCTGAGATTACACTTGTCATCTTGTATGTTAATGATGCCAAAAAGCCCAAAGAAAATGGAAAAATAACTTCAGCATATGCATGAATCTGTGACAAAGTCACCACTTACCATTCCACTACATATGATTTTCCCCTACCCAATTAACAAACAATATCGTGATTTTGTCCATGACTAAAACCCATTGGTCAGTATGATCCTCCCAATCATCTTGCCATTTGATTCTGTTCACCATTAGTAAACCAAAGAAACTGGACCTTAATTTATAAAATGAACAAAAAAACTCATGCTGTCTTTTCTTCTTTAACTTTTGGTGGTTTCACGTGTTGTTCTTTGTTGGCCTTTAGCACAATATTTAAAGGGTGAGTGTAGTTATTTCTTGTTCTTATCATTTATTTTATTGTGTGGTGTGTAATCAAATAAAAAACAAAAATTTGAGTGCTTCTTGATGCGGGCCTGTGATCCAATAAAAACTCAGTTTTTTTCTATATATTTTTTAAATTTTTTTGTGGCCTTGCAATGCTTCAAATCTTACCAAGTTGGATTCATGTCCTACTTTCATTAGAATTTTAATTGACAACTCTCCGTTGTGTAGTTCATTAGTTATCACCTTTTAGAGAGAAAGACGAGTAGTGTCTAGTAAATTTTAATTGTTTTTTTTCTTGATTTGAATAATTGTTCCAAATTTAACACGGAAATGACTTGCTTGAAGGTCTTTAGTTTTCATGGCTGTGGGAATAAGTTTTTACTTAAGTCAACTAGTATTTAAATATTTTCATAATCATTTGGTATGAAAGCCATGAGATAAAATATTCATGATTTTCGTGAAAAATGTCGATATAGTTATATATATTCAAATCTTTGATGCATTCTTCTATGTGCGCATAGCTTTTCGACTCTTTATAGCAATAATTCCCTGCATATAACGCTCTTATGAAAATAAATCATTTTCTAACACTTTTTATGCTACATGTACTACCAAATGAAGAACTCCTGCGCAGAAGTACTTTCTCTCTCTCTCTCATAAGAATAAACTCTCCCTCACTAGATCTCTCTCTTGAGACTCGACGTATGTAACAACTGCATGGATAACTAGACTTTTCCCCTCAGAATTATGGAGCTTTCCAAAAGCTAGCTTTGATCTTAGAAGAATGATATATTCACTTAAAAACCAGCAATATGCTACATATTTATATGAAACAAAGATTTATTTCACCATATGGTATATATATATAGATATAGATTGTAATTGTCTTCACCACGCAGCCCAAGCCTATGATCAGTTTTGACCTCAATGTGGCCATTGCTCTTGGCGTCGGCATTGGCACCGGCGTCGGCGCCTTGCTCACCACAGCTCCTTGTCTCGTGCTAGATATTATGTCTTTCTTCTTTTGCCAGCACGTAAGCCGGCAAATGTGGAAGATGTCTTAAAAATAATCACGCAAGGTCGAAGTAATTAATGAATAATGCTATACAAACAGAAAAATTCATACAGAATTTATAACTAAAATGATGTGGTTAGATAAGAACGATTTTTTTTAAACAAAACACCCATCATAATAGCTCTTAATTATAATAATGCTACTGTCATGTCATTCTGATAGAGTTTTCTATACAAATTTTCTAAAAGAATAGCATTTTCCTTAATTAGTATTGATCAGTTGGGGGTGGTAATTAAAACTTGTGTTTTTCTAAAATTTATATTGAAATCTATAGTAACTTTCGACTTTAAATCAACCATTTCCACAAGAATCATTTGAGTTTTGATATTAAAAACAAATAAATAAAATTGTATATGGTTTTCCATGGGCCCTTATCTTTTGACACACGCATGCTTACATTTCTAAATGCTTTTAACTTTTCGTGAAAGTGTGCTTTTTATGTGTGTTACTTCTTTTTAGGCCCTTGTCGATCACTAACTCAAACCAAAATATCGACCCGTTTGGTTAATTTTCACAAAACTATTATAAACTCTTTTGGTAAATTATTTTTGAAATTTTTTCTAAAAACATACATCTCACTTTTAGGATGCATTTTTAAATTATAAAATTATTTTCATACGAAAATGAAAAAAATAAACAAAAAATGATAGTGTTTTTGACCTTTTATTTTTGTTTCCGAAAAACTAAAATGAAAATTTCCAAAACGATACCAAAAAGTAACCCTCTCCCTCATCATCATATCCATTTCTGTGCCTCTTCTGTTTAGTTACGGGCATATGAAATCCACGAAGAAAGATGACATCGACAGGGTTATGAATCCTGCAAGTGGAACAAATCAAATTCTATTATGTTCTGATGCCTTCGATGAAGAAAGATGATTCACGTAGCTGGTTCAATTTAGTTATGGCTTTAAGTTCTTGTTCAGTTGAGTTTCTACAAAGAGGGTGTGAATACTGAAGCCTGTATATATATCTACTTCTATCTTAGCACATTAACATGATAAACAGCATACAATATGAAATCCACTTGGACTTAATAAAACACTATAATGAATGAGAGAGAGAGAGACCACGGGTTTGGATCTTGAATTTGTCAAGTGAAAGAACCACGAGTTTTTTGTTAATCAAGTTAGCACGTTAGATCAATTTTTGACAGGTTAAAAAATATCACATCCATAGTGTTTGAAGATGGGAGAAGGTAACCAAAAAGCTATACAAGTCTCAACAATAAAAGGTATTAATTTTTGCTAAATGGTTGCTTTCATTACCAAGGCGTAACGATACATACCTCCTCAACAGTATTGATAGTGGGACACTACCACTATAGAGTTAGGAGTGGGACACTACCACCACCAAAGCATGAAGTATAGACAAGGTTTTCATTCACAATCCAAGTTTGGCAACAAGGAAATGTTACTTTAACTGTCTTTTGCCTTTCAAAAGAAAACCATCTCCATATAGGAATTGAATGGAAAAATATAACTAGGTGAGACTTTGAATCAACATTCTTATTCTTCTTAGAAGTTCCATTTATCAAACTATGACTGCAAAACACGATTGTTCTTCGTATTTAAGTCCCGTGCATTCACTTATATAACTGTATATATATATATATGATGATCCAAATATCCACTTTGAATTTTCTTACGCATGCATACACTAAATATATGTATTACTTGGTCAAAAGTGATGTTGATTTATATAGGTAAAGCCCTTTGGCAAAGGATCTGTGGCCATGTCTGGAAACTAAGAAAATTCCACAGTCCAACACTAATGACTCATATCCCACTGATCATTTGCTGCAAACATCAGCATTGTTTCGTTGGATATTGAAACAAAGCCAATTAGATTATCCATTGATGGAATTGAACCTGAAGTATGATTTGTTGTTTGAGGCCGACAGTGACCGGTTATAGTCCAGGTTTACAAACACTCTTCTTCAAACTCATTGGCTTCTTCTCCTTTGTGGTGGTGCCCCAGCTAGGCGAATAATATTTTTAAAACCCAAAAAAATTGCACAAACAGACAAGTTGTCTGCAACTCCATGCTCAATTAGGTCATTCATCCTTTTTAACCATAAGCAAAACACTGTAATGATCCTAATATTCAAACTCACTTATCAAATATATATATAGATCACATTTTAGGATTACAAGGCACCAAAAAATTATGAACATTTTTGTTTTTCCTTTTATGGTGGATTGTGTCATGTTATTGAGAATGATCAGATCATTATCAAGGAGAGAATCATAAAGATGTGACAGAATATTGATGGTCTACCATATTAGTGCGAACCTGACATTTGTGGGTTAATAATGAGAGCCAAAGCCACCCATTAAATTCGGCCATTTTCCCAGTAACTCAACACCACAAGTTTCTTCAGGAGTGGGGTGCCACCCCCTTACACTCTTTCTGTTTTCCAAGTAGAGTCCCTAGAAGTGGAGCTGGTGTTTGTTAGATTTTAGCTTTTGTTTTCAGTAGCAAAGAAGATCAAAAGTCTAGATGACAATATGACCAAAAAAACAGTAAGGAATTAATGTCGTATGAAAAAAATCTTACATAAAAAAAGGGTAAAAGTCAAAACTAAAAGATAGTAAAAAGGCTGATCCAAACAAAGTCACTCAGACTCAACTTGGTTTCGATTAGATAATGGATTTATTACATGTAATAGCGCATGCTTTTGTTGGATCAGCAGATCTGATTTTAGGTAAAGATTTGAAACATAAATGGAAGCACTGTGACCATGTTTTGTGTTTGTTTAAGTTTAATAAACAATCATTAATCTTTTTAATGGTAGACAGAGACTTGGCCAGCCATTCTGATGGAGAAATATAGGAATAGCCCTCTAAATTATCATCATTTCAATTAGGTCATGACAGTAACAAGCTTCCAATTTTGTTTATTAACTAATTAGATTTGTCAGAATTAACCCTACCTTTTTTATTTGTTTTTTCCTGCTATTGGTAATAATTTTGTGCTAAATTTTCCAGTGAACTAACTAAATATTAAACAGAAAAGTTTCTGAGCATCCATTTCAGGAATGTGAAGCTTTCTGCTAGACTCTCCATATACAAGACAGAGAAAGCTCCCACCTTTTATCTTCTTATACCTAAATGGGAACATTTCTCCTGAGCCTTTTCTGATGGGGGCTGTAAACAAATTGTCACATCATCACATGCTACTCATGCAAAGGTTGGAATATGCTATATATATTCATGGTGAACTTCAATGATTGCTGGAATTTAGGTCAGAAAGCGGCATTATGCAAGTTTTATGACATTCTGTCTGAGTTGCTGGAAAAATCTAAGGTTCTCATTTTACAGAGGAAATAAAAAAAAACAAAAAAAAAAAAAAAAGAAGAAGAAGTTAAGTTTGACTTTAGTTAGGTTTTATGAGTGAAAACTGTCATACTTGTGTTTTGTGTGGTGCAGAATTTGATTGTTTGGGAGATGACAAAGGGATTCTATGAACTTCAAGGTTTTACCTTTTTCCTTACTTTCTAGGGTACAGAAAAGGGAAAGAAATGCCCCAAACGTTTCAATTTCTCCCAAAACAAGCAAGCAAAATTCTCATAGTAATATTATATTAGGATCTTGGAATATTTGTGGAGGGAAAGAAAAAGTAATATATATATATATAAATGAACAGAAAATGAAGCAAAAGAAGATGAACTTCTTCATTTATTTATTTGTGTCTGTGTTAGGGCTTGGATAAGAAAGTGAATAGATGTCTGTCAAAAAAAATTTTTGTCTGATTACCATACAAAATAAATATATATAAGTAATTTAATTTCACTTGATAAATTTAAGATCCAAATATAACACAAAGTTTCCTGATTGTCATCAAATGAGGAAAATCTTACGCACTTCACATTGTGGACAATTCCGATGGAACTCTTAGTGGTTATAAAAAAGAAAAAAAAAAACCTGAAGTTTTGGCACAATTAAGGTGCTGATTGGGTTGCTCTCTTTAATAGTTAAATTAGTTTTCCCTTAAGTTCTTAACTCCTTGCTTTGACTATAAAGAGACTAAAACAATCCCAATAACGAAACAACACTATCTTAGTAAAGAAAACAAGCAAATGAGAGAACTGATAGTTTGGAAAAGTTGGGTAGGGTCCCTACTTATAATGTGTAAATATTGTTGACAGAATATAATTTAGACATAAACTTTGCCAGGTATTAGAACCTTTGAATTTGAGAGTATGATTGTTATACGCACAGAATTGACAGTCCTCGAATTGGTTATTAAATGAAGCATTCGTACAATATAAAAGTTTTTGTATTATGATCTAGGTATTGTGAGTTTGAAATACAAAAACAATCTCTCAAATGCAAACGTAAGGCTGTATATCAACCCAAGACCTCCAAGCAATAGAAACCTCATACATTGGTAATCAGGGCAAATGTACAGGGCGGCTGTAGTATGTGATGAGTAGGGGCAGCTGTGTTCACTGACTTAGCAATTTCTACTATTTTTTCAAAAAAATTTATATATATTTATGTGATTTTAGGTTGTAAATATAGTGTATTACCTCCTTTGAATTTACAAACACCTACTTTGGTCCTACTAAATATATAAACACCTATCTTTGCCCCTCGCTAAATTTATTATCCTGTAACAAAACAAACAAAAAAAAAGATTTACTAACACCTGCATTTTTTAAACTAAATTTCACTAATCCCTCATTATTTAGTCAAATAAACAACACAATAATTTTTATATTTTATATGTCTATTCTAGAAAAATATTCAAACCCCCAAACTTTAACATTTTTATTTTATCTATCAATGCCTCATGAGTCATGACTCAAACCCCCAAATCATAGAGGGCTTTTTTTGCTATGAAAATTGTAAAGAATAGGTTTCGCAACCGAATGGGTAATAGTTGATGAATGATAGTTTGATTATATATTGAGAAAGACGTTTTTAATAGCATGACATACATTTTTTGCATTATATAAAAAGTTGTAGAGGCTATTTGTAAATCAAAATTATGAAGTTGTGAAGAAATTATAGAGCCATCTTTTGATTGTATAAGTGATCATAATTTTATTGAGTGGTATAGTTTTTTGTATACAGCCTTTGTACAAAGGCGAACCCCCCCTTTCGTTTTGGTGTCTTTAAGGCAATTGTCTCTTTAAATATCAAATAGAATGTATTGTCAATTAGTAAACAATTTCGCAAATGACTCTATATAAGTTTCGCCCCCACTAAATGAAAATCCTGAATTTGCCCTCGCATATGTAAATCCTATGAGCTCAACAAGAGTAACACTACAACCACTGCCTTTTTTCACCATATTTTCTTGCTGTTGAAATATGTGTTAATAAATATAAGTGGATCTACTTGCTCATGTCTAGTAGATATAAAATAAAAAATAAAAAGTACTGTGAGAAATGGCGTTTTGATAAGGTAGATGTATAGAAGGGGAATAAGCCATCTCCTTCATCCACACATGGCCCTCTTGGATGCCTCTGCATGGCGGTATCTCTTTTTCCTCCCTACCTTCTTGAGGTGTATTGTGTTCGAACTTAGGACGAATTTGGGGGCTTTCTAATCGAGGTAGATAGAGCTCAACCAGTTTTGGGTATGAGTTAGGGTTGATTTGAGGTGCACATTGGTTTCTTTCATTTCAGTTCAGCAAATTTATTTATGTTAGTTGTACAACCAATTTAATAATTTGATAAGAACTTTGTGTATGATTTTAACTTAAAATAGATCAATCTTGTAATAGAGAAAATACTATAGAAAAATACTACACAATTCTTTTTGTGTAGCACATCAATGGACGTCTTTTTCAATCTTATCAAACATATATGGCAAGAAAAAAAAATTCTATAATTGTTGTTCTTGTTTCAGGTGCAAGCAAACAACTCTTAAAGAAGAAACCTAACATTTTTAGCTACAATACAATGCCTCCTCAAGCTTGTAGAGATCCCGTGTACGGTAACTGTCAAACTAAGTAAGATATTTGTGCAAATAATTGCATGTGAGTCCATGCAACTTATCATGTATTGATTTCTTATGTTTTAGAGATATGTGTTTGGCTGTCAAGAAAATTTGAGAAAGTTAAAAAAAAAATTAAAAAATTGGAACTTACATCCGTTTACAATCTGATCAAGACATATATATATATATAAATATTTGGCTACCACATGTGACAGATGAACAAAAATGCCGCTTCACTATGTGGATTATTTTGTAATTCATATCTTAAATAAACAGTACCTCTTCCGAATTTATATTAGACAAATGTAATTAATTAATTATGCAGAAGAGCCTGAAGATGAATTTAGAACATGTTTTGGTTGGCATTGTGCTGCAGAACTAATGTATGAAATGACAGAACTAATGTATGAAATGACATAGCTTCTTGTCCTACATTGTTCTTGATCATGTCCATGGAAAAACATCTGCTGTATATCCTAAGATCAAATTTGTGTTATTATATATCAGAGCAATCATACAAATTGAGCTTCAGAACATCTTTGGCATTGTGCTGTAGAACTAATGTATGAAATGACATAGCTTCTTGTCCTACATTGTTCTTGACCATGTCCATGGAAAAAATTTGCTGTATGTCCTAAGGTCAACTTTGTGTTATTATTTCTCAGAGCAATGATACAAATTGAGCTTGAGAACATCTAATTCAATGTATTTTAATGCTTTCTCATAATAGATTTTAAGATACTGTTCATACAAACTTTTAATAAGTAGAATTTATATCAAATTATAATATGGAAGAACAAAGGCCACAGAAACTGTATTAAGCTATCCAGCAGTACTTTATTCATTTAACTTTTACTGTAGGCCAGGAATAATATTTACTTTCCTTTGTTTTTGTTTTTTTTTATGTTAAACAAAGAGGGTGGAAAAGAAAAGGTAATTAAGCATATTAGAATGTATGAGGATGATGTCCTAGCAACTTGAGGTATAAAATATTTCAAAGAAGTGTGCATCATTTGCTTAATAATTCCAACATTATTCACTAAGAGATAGATCCTCATAATGCAATTTTTCCACCAAGGGGAGGGGAACTGACATCAATTGGCTCAATTCTGGTATCTTATCCTTCATATAATTGAGCAGCAAAGTTATAAAGTTGTTAGATGCAAACCCAAAAACATAATCATGTAATTATTAACCAATATATTCCAGAAGATAACTTCAGTGGTCAATAGCATCACCTTCTTATTCCTGTTTGAAAGATTATATCTTGTTTGATACTACTGTAAAAACTCCACCCAGAAAACACTTGAAAGTTTTAGATGTTTGTGGTGCTGCTGGTGCATGCTTCATCCATGCATGAGCATGTGAATTTGCCACTTTTCTCTTGCAAAGTTGTGTCTAAGCCATGTTAAAAAATGATATTGGAGATTTTGCATGTTGGCAACCATCACTAAGTTACACTAGAATATAATCCCATAATAATTGAATGTTAATATATATATATATATATATGGGTGTTTTTTGAGTATTGAATGCTAATATAATAATTGAATCATCTATATGTTTATAAACAATGAGTAACATAGATCGGGCTTTAAATTGGTTCGGGTCCTAAAGGATGCTACTTGAAAATCAAACCGAGGTTTAAACCTTTCAAAACCCAAAAAACTTTGACAAACTCAAACTAAACCTCGACAAACTCATAAATTTATCGAGTTTGTTCCATCCTTTGGTTTTTCAGTGTTTTTATGCACCATAATAGCATTTGCTAAGAGTTAGTTGTTGCCCCCACTTCAAGACAAGACAAAAAAAAAATCAAAAACAAAAAAGGTAATTTGTTTGGTGAAATCAAATAATAAGAAGATTGAAATATTAATACCTTGCATGGGTAGCCAAATACAAACAAAAAAACAAGAAAAAAGCCAATGCTGCATGTTATGCACAAATGAAGAAGTTGGAGCCTAAGGTGTCCAGTCAAGGAATCTACATTTGAAACTATAAAGACAAAATTCTTAAGAGAACACAGGAAAAGATTGTCTCAGGTCAAAATCAAACCAACCCAGTGAGAGACATTACTGTGGATACAAGGGGAGGGTCCCCAATTTTGGCTCTCAGAAAAATTATCCACCCAATCACTTTCTAAAGTCCCAACAATTTGCATCTTCACAGTGTTTTATGGATCGATGATGATTTGGCCATATGGGACCTACACCTTACGTTGATAAATCTCCACCGTTCATCTCACCCTCTCAACCTCTATATATTCACCTCTCCTCCCTATGATTTTGTCACAACTTCTTCTGCCTTAAAACGCCAACTTCTCTCTCCTCTCTTCCAACACCATCTTGTCTGCCCAATTCCCAATTTTTCTGATTCTAATCAACTTCAATGGCTTGCTTAGAGGTCATGCAGAAGAAGGTCAGTGATCAATCATCACATCATTTTCTGTTTCTCACTCTAAACAGAAAGAAGCCTATACATCATATGGACACTCATATCCTTTCTCTCTCTCTCAAGAGCCTCAATTATGCCATGGCAGATGTGCCTGTTACCCTTATTATTATTATTTTGGCTACTCACCCCAAAGAAACTCTGGTGCATTTACACAGCACACTCGATAATCTTGTTGTGCTGACATGAATAATTTCATTTAATTATTTTACTAATTTTTGCTCTGATTTTCAATTTTTTTTTTTTGGGGGGTTTCAGGGGGATTTCAAGGGAGAAGGAGAGAGTACTCTTGATGGAACTGTTGATCTGCATGGCCGTCCTGCAATTCGTGAAAGAACTGGACAATGGGGCGCTGGAATTATAATCCTCTGTAAGCCCCTCACAACACACACACATCGAAATTCCCAATAAAATTTTGGTTTAAAGAATTCTTGATACCTTAGTCTACTTATCTTCATAAACTAATTGTTTGGGAAGATATGATAGTCTGTTTATCTATGCATATATATATATATATATAAGCCCAGACACATATAATACATTTTTTATGCATATATATGAACACAAAATTTTCATATTCAGTTTTGAGCTGTTCTAAGTACATTCAACAGAGTCATGTTCAGGGAGGATTCTTGTGAGGATATTTTGTCTTGAGTTTAAATTAAACAAATAAATTTATTTTTGAAAAATGAAATATATGTATGTATATATATGTTATTTGCATTTCCTTTTCCTTTTTGTTTTTTTTCGTTTTTTGTTTTTTTTGTTTTTTGTCTTTGTTCGTATGGTCCTAAAAGTTACTACACAATCACTTTCAGAATATACCAACTTTTATATGCTAGTAGCATCTTTCTTTACTCTGGACTTAACCTTAACGCAGATGGGAATATAATTATATATCTAATCATGCCTGCGTATATACCCTTCTGGCCTTCTCGAAATCATAAACCCAAGTTTTCTTTGGTTTATCTCATTCAAGATCTTCTTCTCCGGACTCCCCCAAAAACAGAGGAAGAGAGAGAAAATGAACTGTAAAAATTTTGTTTGGAGTGTCTCTCTTAGGTGGAGACAGTTTCATTCAGAGGAACGTGTAACATTTGTCTGTCAGAACTATACAAGTGTTGAAGCCTTCTTACATGCCGGGGGACCTAAAAATAACAGCTTGGTTAGAGAGAGAAAGTAAAGTGTTGTTCAGAGAGAGAGAGAGAGAGAGAGAGACTCTAGTTTGGTTGGGCTTTGCCAGCACCAGAGTCTACTACACGACAGTGAGAGGAAGATGTAGCGAGAGAAAGGAGGGAGGGAGGAGAGGTGGGGGCGCGAAAAGCATGCAATGTGAGGGAGACGTGACTGACACGTAATCAGTGTATCATTTGCATGACGTGGGTGAGTGCCACGTGTTATCTTATTCAACTGACCTTCGTGTGGGACACTCATAATTCGCATCTGGGTCATTAATGAAAGTAATTACTACCATCTCAAGCTGATCACTGTATTAATTGTTTCCTCTTAAAATAAAAATAAAAACAGTATTAATTCTCTTGGATTTTTCTTAGCTACCCACCTCTCAAAATCGCAGCCCTCGGATCAAAAAAGAAAAAAAAATATAACCATGGATGAATATCTTATCAAAACAAGCGGGCCGGTTCGAGGTGACTTTGGGGAAAAAGCAGTCCCCAAAAGCGAGACTATGTGCTGTTTAGTAAGGTTTAAAAGTTAAGTTTTTTTAAGTTGTTGGTAAAAAAATTAAATTTTTTTAATTTTTTTGTTTTTTTAATTTTAGTTTAGATTAAAATAAACAAAAAAAACAAAAAAATCAATTTTTTTTATTTTTTGTTTGTAAGCTTCAAAAAAGTAAGCAAAAAAGGTGATGCCAAACGCAACCTATATTATTACCAACCTGTGATTCATAATTAATATAAATGTGATCGAAAAACAAGTGTTTTGAAGACCAATTTACAAAGGTCTGAGAGTGATCAGAATGCCAATCCGTTGAGAGTGGCTAAGGTACCGGTATTCAAAACTACTATTTGGTACCGAATTTGTTCTCAATTGTTTCAGCAAAAAGTTTTGTTTTTTTATTTATTTATAGATAAAGTTGTTCTTTTTATTTTTTCCGTCCAATTCAATAACGTTTGGTCTTGTTTGGATCAGTTTATAAATTATAAGTTGGTTTATTTAAGGAGCTTATGATTTTTATACTATTTTTTTCAATAAAAGGTCAAAACTTCAAAAGCATAACTAAAAAAAGAAATAAATTAAATTTTGGTTGAAAAAAAAAACCTACAAAAAATAAAACACAAACTACTTGAATAAGGGTGTAAGCTAATTCGAACGACAATTTTATGTATAGAAATCAGGGTTCATAAGTCTCCCATATTCCTTAAAAATAAGACCCCTTTAAGTGTGTGCGTGTGGAAGTGAACTTCTTTGATTTTGGTGCAGTTTTGTGTTATTTTCATAAAGATCATAATATTAACTGTATATATAAACTTTTTAACACTAGTAGCTCCACATCAGTAAGAGAATAGAACATGTATACATGTATAGGCTATACATATCACTTTTCATAATGATCTGAAATCACATAAAAAACATGTATATACATATATAGAAGCATGCATATATGTTGGACCCTTTGTATATATATTCCTTTTATTTGGAAAGCATTGCCTAGTCAATTACTTCTTGTTCAAATTCAAGTTTTGGGTATGATAGTATCTCCATGATTTGTCAAAAACAAAAAAAAAAAAAAATAGCTAGAATTTTGGGGAGAGAGGGTATCTAAGTCAGTGTGCACTTCTCGTTTTTGTTTATGAATCAATCAGTGAATCAAGGTTTGGCTACGCTTGCTTTCTTCGGCGTCGGAGTGAACTTGGTGCTGTTCTTGACAAGGGTGCTACAACAAGACAATGCTGAAGCTGCCAATAATGTTAGCAAATGGACCGGAACCGTGTATATCTTCTCTCTTGTCGGGGCTTTCCTCAGTGATTCCTACTGGGGAAGATACAGAACCTGCGCCATCTTTCAAGTCATCTTTGTCATAGTAAGTATTTTTTTTTTTTTTTTTTTGCATTCTTGTACGAATCGATTGTAGCCTAAAGCAACAAATAGAACATTGGCTTGTTCTTATTACCTTCTATTTATACCCATATGCACTTTGTTATAGGGTTTGATATCATTAGCGCTAGCATCGCACCTTTTCTTGCTCAATCCAAGAGGCTGTGGGGATCAAACGATCAAATGTGGGACTCATTCGAGCTGGGAGATTGGGTTATTCTATCTGTCTATCTACATGATTGCTCTTGGAAACGGAGGGTACCAACCTAATATTGCTACCTTCGGGGCTGATCAATTCGACGAAGGAGACCCTAAGGAGGGACACTCAAAGGTGTCCTTTTTCAGTTACTTTTACCTAGCTTTGAACCTTGGTTCGCTCTTCTCGAACACCATATTAGGATATTTTGAGGATGAAGGAATGTGGGCTCTTGGATTTTGGGCGTCTGCTTTATCTGCTTTTGCTGCACTGGTTCTGTTTCTTGGTGGCACCTCAAGGTACAGGCACTTCAAGCCCACCGGCAACCCTCTTAACAGGTTTTGCCAAGTGATCGTCGCTGCAGCAAAGAAATGGAGGGTTGAGATGTCGCCAGGTGAAAAGAACTTGTATGTAGTGAATGAAGAGGAGATCAGTTCTTGTGGTAGAAAGATACTTCACACTGAAGGATTCAAGTAAGCTAAAAACATTACCATTCGTTCATGAAATATATCCAATTCCAGTGTAAACTCATGTTCATCCGTATGGTGCAGATTCTTGGATAAAGCAGCATTCATTACATCGAGGGATTTGAATAACGAGAAGCAGGGCCTGCACAACTCGTGGCGGCTCTGCCCCATTTCGCAAGTTGAAGAGGTGAAATGCATATTGAGATTACTACCGATTTGGCTATGCACCATAATATACTCGGTGGTTTTCACCCAAATGGCTTCGCTATTCGTTGAGCAAGGTGCAGCAATGAAGTGTACAATTTCGAACTTCCGAATCCCTCCTGCCAGCATGTCTAGCTTCGACATCCTTAGTGTAGCCGCCTTCATTTTCGTCTACCGCCGAGTTCTTGATCCGCTCGTTAGCAGAATCAAGAAAACCGGTTCCAAAGGTCTTACCGAGCTTCAAAGGATGGGAATTGGAATCGTCATAGCGATAACGGCAATGGTTTCTGCCGGAATCGTGGAGTGCTATAGACTCAAGTATGCTCGGAAAGACTGCACTCACTGTGATGGCTCGAGCTCGCTGAGCATCTTCTGGCAAGTCCCTCAGTATGCTTTGATAGGAGCCTCCGAAGTTTTCATGTACGTTGGCCAATTGGAGTTCTTCAATGCACAAGCGCCGGACGGACTGAAGAGCTTTGGAAGCGCGCTCTGCATGACATCAATTTCGCTTGGAAACTATGTGAGTAGCTTGCTTGTGACCATGGTCATGAAGATATCGACAGAAGACCACATGCCTGGATGGATCCCGGGAAATCTGAACAAGGGTCATCTGGATAGGTTTTACTTCCTCCTGGCAGGCTTGACAACTATAGATTTAGTTGTTTACATTGTGTGTGCTAAGTGGTACAAGAACATCAAACTTGAAGGTAAATACATTGAAAGTTCCGAGGAAGACGACCTTTCTGATGTATGAGATGAAATGCAGGTTCTGTTAGAGGGATATATGCAAGAATATATAAATAAAAGGGGGAGATATGAGATTTGTTAGAGACAGGTTTGCAGAGACTAAAATTGGAAAGAAACTAGGCAGTTGTGTGTGAGAGTAAGAGAAGCCCTTTTCAGTGAACTCTCTTACACCTCTTTTTCTCCAACTCCAAAGTGAATTCAGTCTGTCAACAGGAAGTACAGGAGAGGTGGGTTGCCTTTGATTTTCTGGGTTCTTTCAGATCTTAATTCCGATCTCATTTTCATATTCTGGTTCTATTGATAGCCATAGAATTAACTTGTGTTTGTAGGGAGTTTCAACCGTCTGTCAACACATTTCACGCACATGAGTCCTGTAGTACTCTTGGAGACTAATAATGGAACCTCTTTTCCCGAGATTTCATCATGTTATATGCGATTTCGGGCATGCTTACTTTAATGGTTGTAAGAATTTGACTAAAAGTTATCACTATGATCATTAACAGAGCAATCTTCCTTTCTCCCTAAGGACAGACTCTGTTAGGTATGCCTTTTATATGGTTTTCAGGTCCTTGTGAATGTGTTCATTCAGACTCTCAAATTACAAAGATTGAAAACTTTATACATACATATATATATATATATGATTTGTTGTCTTTGTGGGTATGCTTAATCATAAACATAAACCAAATGTCTGAAAAGAAATATGAAGATGCAGCAACTAAAGTACCAAATGAAGAAATTGATATTTCGATGCTCTGCTACTTCAGCATCTGAACTCTCTAGAGATGATTAGCTTAGGAAGAACAAATTAATCATCCTTTTGGGAATTCAATAATTATAACAATAAACCAAGTCAAAAGTCACAATTGAACTGCAGGAGCTTGCTGGGGGCACAATTCAGAGCCTCTGGATATGATATACCACCCTTCTTCCCCAGGATGGTATATCCCATGAATTCATGGGATTAGCAGTCCAACTTACTGCTAATCCCGTGGCATTTTCCCATTCCAAACAGGGATATGCGGGGTTCATGGGATTGACAATCCAATCCCACCCCTCATACGCCCAAACAAGCGTAGCCTCAAAGGTAAGCTTGTCAATTAAGTTCAACTTAAAAACTACAACTCCTTGAGAATGTTTTTTCAGATTTCTCAAAGTGAAAACTCAAGTACTCCCTCATTCTGATTTGTCCTAAAGACCTCCTCTGTTCAGTTTTGCTCCCCTTGCAACACACTTCCAATCAAGTCAAATAATCCAGGTTGGTTAAAACAGGATTGGTTTTCTAAATGCAACAGAGAAGAGGAGAGGTGAGAACAGATAGGTTCCTATGATTCATTCATGGCCAATTTCTGATGGCAAATGTCTAAGGCAAAGAAGAACTAGTCATTTAAATTCAAGGCTTAGTCCAAAGAATCCGTTGTTCTCATACCACTACCTCAGCCTAAGTCCATTCAAGTTGCCTTTTGGACTTAATGTCGAGGATAGATGACCATAAATGGCAATGAAATACTTTTTTCTTGAGGTAATTCATGAAGAACAAAAGCAGATTCTACAAGATATTCTGTAATTATGTTTCAACAAAAGAGAGTTCAAACCAGTAATCATAGGGCTGTGCTAGAAATGTAATGTAAATCCTCTGCTAAGTTCATTAAAGTTCAACAAATCGATGCAACTAAGAATCACTCCTTTTCTTCAAATCTGGTTTGAATTTCATTGACAGGAGCAGGTCAAGCATATCTATAAAGTGGCTCTATGGGCAGTCAAGAATGTTTTGTAAGAATAACCAATGCTTAAGGTCCGTGGATAAATGGGAATGAGTAAAGACAGGAAAGTTCAAAACTACAAAATGCGCCAAGGGAATGAGTAAGAAAGTGCTAGCATCCCCAATGATAATTAGCGCATGGTAGACCGAGATGGTATTAGTCAACTGCATAGAACATTACCAGCAAGGACAAACTTCTATGGTATCGGTGCAAAATATAAATCAAAAGAACGGATTTAGATGAGAAAAAGTTCCTTAGGTTTTTTTTTTTTTTTTTATGGTGGGTGGGGTGAGCAACAGTTAGGGGTTAAAGGGGCAGGGCAACAGACCCTGTGAAGGGGAGGTGAGTTGAATCCACCACCAGAGGTGTCGGTGGGGCCGCCTCTATCCATTGAAAGATCCTACGATTCAAAGACTTAATGAAAGACATTGCTCCATATAGCATTAATGCAAAAAACATGATTCATAAAAAAACATGATTCACAAAAGAACCCAAAAATTGGACAATGGCAGTGCCATTGGCAATGAGAATAAAGATATATAACACTTCACGTGTCAAAATACACAAACAATTGGTTGCAAAATTTTAGGGAATGACCGTTAGGCTACAACAAAAATCTTTAAAAGGAAAATGCTCCTGCTTAAATATTACTCAACAAAATAATGTCTATTTAGAAAATATCTCTTCACAGGAACGCTAATCAGCTTGGAACCTTACGAACTTGGATGTGGTGAGTAGATTCCCGGCGCCAGATAGGTTGCGCCCCACTTTGGACGAGGGTGACGTGCTCTCCCTCCTTTAACAGACTTTTACTCTAAACCATGGACAAAGTACAGAAAAACTTACCAATTTAGCTAGATAGGGTAACAACTTAAGTGGAACAAGAAAATTATCTGGTGAGAATCACTAACCTGTAGCAGTTTTAGAGCTCGAGAAAAGGTCTCCTCTGCATCATCTGAAAACTGCATATATATGGGCATCACACCATGATAAAGAACCAGCCTCTGCTTAACCCTTTCTCTGCAATATATGAACATGTATCATCAAAACTGAAAATAAGACAGAAAATAGTTTTGCTAACTTGTAAAGCATTCTGTCTAAGACAATACAAACCGAGGGAAGTAAGCATAAGATATATATGCATTAAAAGACTTGGATAAGTAAACCATTCAAGCACTAAAACATTGAAGGATATTCGTAGAGGAACACTAGAAGTATAAATAATATGTGCTTGCAACTGAACCAAATATGTGGACAAGGATTCCAATGTGAGAGGAGTCAAGTATATATAATGCCTATCACTGCTGCTGCATCTCTATTGCATCCCACCGCTCTCCTTCCTTCTGTCTTTGTCTCCAAAATATGACCTGTGTTCTGCTTCAAAAGCTAATCTTACGACTGCAGTAAAAAAGACATCTTCAGTTTTTGTGTTTGAAAACTTTACACCTACAGCAGAAACAGTTGGGCTCTCTCTCTCTCTCTCTCTCTCCCCTGAGTTGGCCAGTAGCTCCCGCCACCTAGCCCCAATGGTGCCAGGCAGCTCGCCTTTATTTCATTGACTCCACTCCATTCTGGGTGAGGATAGGAACACCCAGCACAAACCAGCCTATTGCCAATATGTTATGATAACCAGTGCACAGAATTGACAGCATAAGAGGAAATGTCAAAGCAGTATCAATAGAAAAGTTCCAGTTCCATTTATCTTTAATGTTTAAAATGCAAGACAAATGCAAACTTGGGTAGTCTACTCAAGCAGTTCACTTCTGCTTCCTTTTTATGACAGAGAAAGAATCCGACAATTCCCTATAACCTGAAATGAAAATATCTGACTTGCCCATCATAAACGATGTGCACAATTTGATTACACCGACCAGAAGTGATAATTAAACCAAACAAGCACACGATATCTACTATGAATTTATGATATTCTTCAAAAATCTACTTAAAGCATCAAAAGTAAGTTTTAATATCACATATAAAAAAAAAAATGGTTGATTAAATACATGAGATGAGGAAATCTAAGTAACAAGAAAAATCTGCCATTGGAACACAATTCTTCCAGCCCATCAATTCCCTTTAATTATAGGGTAAATTACCCAGACCTCTCCTGAGGTTCATTAAAAACCAAGACAGCTACCCCCATCTTCTAGAAATTACACTAACCTCCCTGTGCATGGGCAGTGGTGGGACGGGCAGGCTATGCATTGGTGCCTTGGTGGTGGTGCCATGGTGAGGTGGACTAGGGGTTTTTGATGGTGTGTTTGAGGCATGTGATGAGTTGATGGTGGTGATAGAAGTGGGGGTGGTCAGTGGGCTTGGGAGTGCGAGGATGAGGGAAATGGGGGGTTCAGGTGCCAGGGAAGTGGGAAGTAGGGTGGGTGGTGGCTGTCGTGAGAGGTGTAGGAGGAGGAGAGGTAGAGGGAGGGATGATAGAGAGATAAAAATCAGTGGTTGACAGGAGGAGGTGGTGGTTGGCAGGGTTGCAGAGGAGGGTTGGCTGATGCCGACCAGTGAAAGGGAGGGTGGGAAGGAAAAAGAAAGAGAGGGAAGACATGGTGTGAAGCCAAAGAGTGGGGGTAGTAGAGGGAGGAGAGAGAAAAGGGAGAAAGGGAGGAGTGTGTCAGTTGTGGACAAGTGTCAATTATTTGTTGTCAATAATTTAGTAATCTACTTACTAATTATATAGTTTTTTTGGTCATTTCACTAGCGTTAAGGGGACTTCGCCATTACATAAACATGTTAGTTGACACCAACAAAATATGTTAGTTTTTCTAACAGTTGTCTAATGGCAATGGGAATCTGTTATAAAATTTTAAAAGCACCGAAGCTCTGTGTAAGTTTCAGAATGTGGGAGAGTTGTCTTGGTTTTCAATAAACCTTGGGGAGGTCAGTGTAATTTATCCTTAATTATAACATTTTGAATGCATATTTGATACTGATACATTGGTAGGTCAGCATGTCAACCATTCTAATACTACGAGGCATGTCACATGTCTGTAAGTAGCCAATATAAATGTCATAATGCAAGTTACACAAACTTCAAGAAATGAAAATCATATAATTTGCAAAGAGCATTTCATGTCATGGTGCTATCTGGACTCACTCATTTGTGAAGGCAAAGATTGTCGAGGAAGGCCGACAATGGCTTAGAAGTATAGCCATGGAACCTGTTCTTGTGAAGACAATGATGGGAGTTGCAAGGGTGTTTGCCATTGTGGTGGCATGAAAAGCAAACATTCCACCCATATGACTCTGTAACTAAAGAAAAAGAAAAGTTCATAAAAATATGTAATCTTATTTCGGAGAAAGAATTATAACTAAAAACCAATAACTAACGCTCAAGACAATGTAATAAAATCCTTGATTTTAGCACTCATTCAGTGCAGAGAAATTAAGTGCTAATTCTACATATCCAATAAATTCTAGCACAAGTAAAACAATGTATCAGTTCTTTATAAGAATTATGGGAATGAGAAAAGAAACATTGGGAGAATCAGTTGGTAACATAAAAATTTTTGAAATTTTTTGAAATTAAAATCTCTTTTATGTGAAAATAAGTGACATTAGTGTACGAGGAATACCATATTATTGATCTGATAACCGTTCCTTAAAAAATAATGGTGCCTTGGCTTTCTATGTAGTAGAGATGCACACCTTATAGGCAGCAGATCGAACTGGAGGATTAGTACTAATTACTAGACTTGTCTCAGTCCTCAATGCCACAGTATGCATTACTTTGACCGCTTTCAATGGATACCTTGAATCATTTCATAATATGAGATTAGCAAATCACAAGGAAGTGACAAACATCATATTTAGGTTGCCACAATGGAAAATCTCAAAAATCATTTCTGATACACTATGAAAAAATAAAAACATTCTTAAAATTCCAAAAGCAAATCAGACTAAATAGATCCTTAATTTGCTATGACAATGCTAAAGATGAAAGATTAGAGCAGTGTGTGTATATATACATAGAATTTTCCTCAAAAAGAAAGAGAATATTTCAAGCAAGCACCTAGTTACTTTCCTCAAAAGAAAGAGAATATTTCAACCAAGCGAGAAGTGTGAACCAAGGTAACTTACTTTCCATGGGCAGTTTCTCCTGAAAGCATGATTGCATCAGCGCCTTCTCGCACTGCAATTGCAATGTCAGAAACTTCTGCCCTTGTTGGGGTTGGATGATCAATCATGCTTTCCAGCATGTTTGTTGCAACAATAACTGGTTTCTGCATGTTGCGACACCTTCTGATGATGTCTTCCTGTTTACAGAAGGACATGGCAATTATTTAATTCTCATACTGATTCTGGAACCAGATACACTAAAAATGAAGAACTGACATGGCAGCTGACAGCATTTTACCTAATCTGGTATGAAGAGCTTATTATAGGAACCAGAGAGACTTTCTAGCATGTGCACACAAGGAAAATATGCCTTCTATGTCTATGTTTCTACCATTTTTTCCCTCTTCTACTAGTGTTGAAGGCATGTGCTTGAGTACACTATTGACTAACATCTTTTTTAACAACCGTTGTGCCATCCTTTGAATCAAGAAGCTTGGAAGAACGTAAGATGCACTACCTCTTGGTCAGTTCCTTCCTGCTCTCTTCTCTTCAATTCAATTTCCCTCTGAACTATGCATCACAAGTCCTCCTGTTTATTTGATTGCTATCAAACTATCCTTCAACTTGCTATCACTATTCCTTGTTAGGCAGACCAACCCCTACTTGTTACGCTATAATGCTTAGTGTCCGCATTGAAAAACTATTTTTTTTTTTCTCAAGCTTCCCATAAACATAGCCTTGATTTGCATTCTCTTTTAATTTTTCTCTAGTCCTCAGTCATGGTTTGTTATACTGAATGCTGCTTCATGCAATTTTAAGTCTTTTGGAAGTAGGTAATATCTCAAGTTCAAACATATCTTTCATCTATCTCCCTTACTCTACTGGTAATTAAAAACTTTCAAATGGACCAATGCTATTTGCATCAGAGGATTAGAAACTAATTTTTATGCGGTATGATTAAACCTACTCGGCCCAAACAATTCAACTTCATAGTAATAGACTTCCATAACATAATTAGTAGTACTTTTCGGTAGTTTTACAAATTAGTAGTGCTTTGATATATATATATATATATATATATCAAATTAGCAGTAAATTTATATATGTATATATAAATTTCAACAGGATCCAACTATTGTAGGCATTCAACTTAGTAATAATCCGATGATCACAAAACACTCCCAATTCAGTTTTCCAACCATCTTGTTCTAAGTCTATGGGTCACATCCTCCTCAACCTCTCATTCTTGATGGATAATTTGTCTAATGTATCGACAATGATCACTCTTAGGTATCTACTGGGTATCAACTTTTTTGCAATGATAATTCCTACTTCCAGTTTTACTGAAGTTATCCAAACTACTCCATCACGTAAAGGCTTCCGAACTTCAACAGGTATTGCATTTGGCCCTACAGCTTTTCTTATTTCTTATTTTCATTTGGCCCTACAGCTTTTAGTATCTTTTAAAAGAACCTGTAACTTATATTGTCATAGATTAATGAAGTTCTCCTGAAATTAAGCTTCTTGAGTTGTTTTCATTAGATATCCTTTGATCTCATCTTTCTTAACTAAGACTCTGGTATCCTCATTCTAATACACTAAGAATAGTTTACATCCGTGTCTTTTATTTTTCCTATCCTAGCAACTCTCTCTCTCTCTCTCTCTCTCTCTCTCTCTCTCTCTCTCTCTCTCTCTCCCTTTTTGTAGTTAACTTAAGATATAGATTTTCACAAGTCTTTTTCAGTCTTTTGTTTAGCCTCCCAAACCGCCTTTTTTACTTCCCTTTTAGCTAATTATACCTATATTCCTCCATATATGTAAATTTTTATGACAATTTCTTTTTGTTTTGACTGCCTTTTTGACTGCCTTTTAACATCTTCATTCCACCACCAAGTTTCTGTAGAATAGAGCCCATTTCTCTTAAAATTCTCCAAAAAAAGCATGCATGCTACACTTCTAATACAAGTACCCATCTCACGCAACATATAGGTTTTATGACAAATTTTTTTTTTTTTTTTTTTTGACTGCCTTTTAACCTCTTTACCACCAGGTTTCTGTATAAGAGTTCCCAGTTCTCTAAAATTCTCCCAAAAAAAAACCTTTGCTGCACTTTTAATACAAGTACCCATCTCACACCACATAAAGTTAGTCTCATATAAATAAAACAAATGTACATGTCTTGCACATGTAGAAAATACAAGCAAAAACTATCAAATCTTCATTTGTTATTTTGTACAACATCTCTTTTTTCTTTTCTTTTGTTTCTTTCCTTCTTTTTATTTTTATTTTGCATAGACAAGGGGATTTATGCTTAATGCCTGGTCAAAAATAGCCCATAATTACCCTGATGTGTAATGAAACTGTCTCTCTTAATGTGTAAAATTATATCCTCCCCCCTAAGGAATCACCCTCACTCATAGTTCGGGTGGAAAGAGTTATAATAGAACTGGACATCTTTGTGGTACTTCTATCTAAGATAAATACCAAACACATAATTAAATTTTTAAAGTCAGGTGGCCATATTTAATTGTTAGACCAACTTGTGTCTTTTGCGACGAGTAACACCACTTTGTTTTCTAACCTACTTGCAAGGTTTCTAGAGACAAGTGGCCTTTTCTCATTTTTCCCTTGAGATGCACATTTTTTGGTCACTGAGGACAAGAAATTTAGTGGCTGGCATAAAGTTTTGGCTTCCAACAAATGCCTCCATTATAGTCCTAGATATTATGCATGGACTCTACTAAAGTTGTAAGTAGCTGTGACAAACACTCAATACTTCAGTAAGGATATGGGATATGTCCGATATGTCTAATAAGACATGCACCCAACAAGTATACACCAGTACTCGAGTTTACTACATAACAAT
Organism: Euryodendron excelsum; assembly: GCA_033060915.1. Classification (NCBI taxonomy): domain Eukaryota; kingdom Viridiplantae; phylum Streptophyta; class Magnoliopsida; order Ericales; family Pentaphylacaceae; genus Euryodendron; species Euryodendron excelsum. Next base: position 6,666,476 of record CM065397.1, on the reverse strand, counting down.
GCATAATACTTTTATTTATGCTTACATATAAATAATAATAAAAAGCGCTTGAACCATTCAGCCATGGATGCTTCTTTTATTTATGCATAGAATGTTGTATTCTAGTATGTAAACACTATTTTACCCAAAAAAATATATATTAAAAGAAATATAAAATATAGTTGTGTCCTAGTGACTTAGGACATGAAAATTAGATAGATCTTATATTTAGACACATAGCTGCACCCAACACCCGTACTCGCATCCACATAATATAGCCCTTAGTGAATAATAGTCTACCCAAGCAACCACCCAATGACCCTTTTGTCCTCACAAACCCTAAACCTTTCATCCTATAACCCTGGCTGTAATTTCCCGATTCTACTCCCTCAAACCCTTATTTCCAATTACATTTTACCAGTCACTTCAAACAACAATGAGCCTTAAACCTCAAAACAGCACACCCCATACTTAATCCTCAAATCCTAAAGATTAAAGCCCACTACACTATCATTTAATTGTAGTCAACCTTAATTTCCTAACTAAAAGGCCTGTTCCTATCACACAAAGAAGATCTAGGTAAGAGATGCACTTCCTCGGCAATGAAAAAAAAATACCTCTACTTCCATAGTTTCATTTGGTATTTTGGCCTAAATTCCTTGACTCCTCAATACCCAATCAAATCCTCTTTTTTGACAATTGCACTTCTATAGACTCCTTTCCCGCTGCTAATGGAGAGCAAGAAACAAAATCAAATGATTGTTTTTTAATTAGCGCCCCACACCCCCTCCCCCCACCCCAACCAAAAAAAAAAAAAAAGAAATAATATGCACGGACAGGAACAAAAACAAAATAGGAAAAGGAAAAAAGGAAAAAGAAAGAAAAAAAAATTATCTGTTCTGATCCTTCAATTGGTTTAAGAAAAAAAAAACAATAAAAAATAAAAGAAAAAGGCCAAACGAAAGCCACAAACAAAAGCCAAATGGGTAATACAATAGGGCAAACCATTCTTGCCTCTCCAAGAGCCAGTATTCCTTGAAGTTGGTTTAAGAAACACAATATTTACAATGCTTAGGACTATATATATATTAGCATTTGTGTGTGTGCATGTGTGTGTGAGAGAGAGAGAGAGATAGAGAGAGAGAGAAACAAAACTTGTTAGAATCAAAATCACCTGCAATAAAGGGACTTCCTCAATTGGAAGTTCAGCTCCAAGATCTCCACGAGCCACCATTGCCTGTCAGCAATTACAATCACATGCTGAGCAATATGACAATTATCAAGCTGACGATACACCCAAAAATCTAACACAGCAATATGAAATTGATGTACCTACAGCAAATAATTTTCACCTTAAATATGACCAAGAAATGAACATGTGAGCTAGTATCAGATAATAGTGAACAGAAACACCATTATGCATGTAAAATTACTTCAACATACTCTAAGAGTATAGGAAGAATATTGCTGTGCATAACATAGATAGAAGAATACACCGTAATGAACCAGTAAGATACAGGTCTATGAGAAGCAATTGAATGAATAAAGGAAAAGACTGGATAAGATTTTTGGGTACAATGTCCTACATACAATCACATATACATGATGCTCTAGGTTAAAGAACTTAATAATGAACATGGAATTCCTACAATCATTTTTAGTTTATTCAATATTACTTTAAAACCGTTCTTTAATGGAATCTAAATTTTTCAAGTGAATGCAACAAAACAAAATAAGTCATCTGAGAAAAGTATGAACATAAACTGCAACATGAATCCAAGAACAGAAAGCAACACAATAAGTCATCTGAGAAATGTAGTCCCCATGGAAGTGCAATGAAAATGAGCTCCTCATTTGACAAAATGTCCACAGAAGGATTTGTAGGCCAAGAAACCCAAAAAGGAAAAGCATATTGGTACCTATTTTTGCTCCATCTGTTTTGATGTATAATTTTTTACACCTAAAAAGGGTTTTCATTTTAAATCATTAACAAAAGAAAAGTCGTCTTCCTTCTAATTTCCAAGTATTTGGTTGAAGCTGTGAAAATATACTTGCTACTTCAAAGAAAAATGCACCACAAGAACTTTTGAAACCATGCATATGTGTGAAAATACAGACACTTGATATAGTCATCATACTTATAGGCATACAGGTACATATTTTACTGAGCCTATCTGTGCATATGTGCATACACACACACACATACATATATGCACATATTGCACACACAGACACATATATACAAAAACACATACAAGTCCGTACACATGTTTCTACATGCAAGTGAGCACACATGCACCTGTGCTAGGCGCTGCTCGTTTATATGTATGTATACATATTTCTATCTTTGGGCCCATGAATCTTGCTTGTTTATTAGGAAATCCACTTTTGGGCAAAGAACATAAATACAAAAATCAAAGAAAAACAAAACCAAAGTCATTCCCAAGTTCTGTAAGCTTTTCTTGTCCCTTTTTTTTATATTTTTTTCTTCATTTTGTGGATCAATTGCAAGCCACTTTTATTATCCTTCCAAGATTTATTGAAACATTCTACAAGCAACCAAATGTGTGAAAGTGCTTAAAACATTCTGCAGAAGTTTCCCAATGGGACAAATAGAACATTCAACGAAGTGAAAGAATACGGTAAAGAGAATAAAGGGCAGAAGGAGGCGGTACCCCTACTCTCTCTGTACTCTATCAACATGCACACATTCAAAATAGTTTCAAGAAAACTCGCACTCAATCAGTATCCTGTAGGAGGAAAAAAAATATGTATTCGCTCATTAATTTTGCTAAGCCATCCAACTTTGTGCAAAAAGAAGAGAACAAAATAGAAAGGAAGAGAAGCATGTAGAAAAGACAAAAGAAAAGGGATAAAATGACATTAAAAAAAAAGAGGTATGTCATCACTAATAAAAGAAATTCGTGACAAAGTCCTCCAGCATGTAAGATGAGGTTGATATGTTTAGATCCTTGAATTGTCCTTTTGACTGGGCACTTAGCTTGTGACTTATGAGCATAGCAGCAGATTTCTCAGCAAAGAGATGATTCCACAAGGATTTTTGTATGACTTTTTTGGCTATATAGGAGATTCCTTCCTCTTTTGGCTATTGACCAGTCAGGGTCTACTTCTTCTAATTTGTATTCATTTGCTTTCTCATAAATTAGTTCCTCAAAAAAACATAGCTTAAAGAAATCAAATACATGCAAGACTAATAGATGAAAATTCCACTTCGAAATTCTTTATGACTAAAAATAATAAATAAATAACAGATGACTGGCACCTGAATGAAAAGTTCACCATCACCAGCCCTCTCCCCACCCCCCGCCATAAAAGGCATAAAAAGCAAAGGATGGCAAGTATAAACAGGTTACAAGAAACACAATACAAGTACCAGAACTAACCCCATCTGATGCAGAAAGTATTGAATGAAGATTTGGTATAGCATCTGCACTTTCAATTTTTACAATCACATGAATATCTGCATTGCATCCTGCAGAAGAAGTTTGTAAAAGTTTAGTGAAAAAAATGGACCAAGTTATCCCTTAAGATTATATCTCAATATTCATATGAAAATGAAACAAAAACTTTACTCCTGAGATAATCTTTCAACTCATGGACCACTAGGGCATCCTTCACAAAAGAAACAGCATAGAAATCAACTTTGTTGTCCGCCCCAAACTTGATATCTTCCCAGTCTTTGTCTATAGACGTGGCACAAGCAGGAGGCAAAATATTAGATACTACATGCCCTTTTGAAAACATAAGAGAAGTAAACTGAAAAGAAAGACTGCAAATCAACAGTGATACAAGAGAAGAACTAAACAAACCTGTTATTGAAGGCAGAGTTGCACTTTTGCCACGCACATTTAAATGCCGCCTTGATTTTAGTTCTCCACCATCAATTACTTCACATTTAACCACATCCTTTGTCTTTGATTTCACAACAAATGACATCATCCCACCTAGTACGGAGGCATACTCATTAACTCTGATTTTCAAGTAAATCTAATTCTGGAGCTATTGGTTCACAGAAAAACTTCCTTAAAATTGTCGTGATTCAAGATGCTGGAGAGTCAATACAAGGAAAACACTATGAAGATGATGACAAAAACTAACCAGGCAACTGAGATCATGGATACAACATAATTTAGGAGTTGCTTACTTACTTGAGATTAATGCAACTGTACAAAATACAAAGTGCAAACTCAGGTACAGGGTAGAAATTTTAAAATGATAGGAGTTCACCTATTCTATAAAAGGTGTCATAGAAATGCACTTCAACTTTCTTTGCCTAAGAGAAATGAGCTGAACACCAACATAATTCAGTCACTCAATGAAGTTACTCTACTCAACTCAACAATAGCTTGTCCAATTGCTTACAGCCAGCAAAGTTTTTAACAGTCCTTTATAATTGCTACTTCTCTTAGTAGTAAACAAATGTATAAAATAACCCAGTTAAAAGAACTAAGAAAAATAGCCCAAAAAATCTGAATCCAGTTATGGAAGCCAAAAGTTCACAGAACTCCTAGACATATCTAAGACACTTTTTTGCCATCACTTTTGCAAGTATGATCAATTGAGATTGTTTGTATGTGTTAAACTCAATTCTTATGAGATCTGAAATAACTAAACTCCTGGATGCCAGCATATATGTAAAACAAGCATAAAAATCTAAGCATGGGGCTGTTAATGCATCTCAGTCAACTGCTATTGAGGGCATACATACTTACCATCAACCAGTAGCATGTCCCCAGCGGCCACATCATTTACAAAGTCATCATAATTCACACTGACAGTATTTTCTGTGCTGACTCCCCTTTTAATAGTAAAATTGAACTCTTGCCCCTCCTTGAGCATGATTGGTTGAGGTACATCTCCACTTCTGACCTCAGGACCCTGCAGCAAGAAGATTTGAACATAATATGATGATTGATTGCACTTGCGGAATTATAAATTGTAAACAAACATATTGGAGAAGATAAATATTTTTGAGTGAGTTAATTCAGAAAAGGGCAAACTAAATATTTTTGAGTGAGTTAATTCAGAAAAGGGCAAACATGAACAATTCATGTTTAATCAGTAAAACTAGAGAGAACAACCCTTTCAAATGGTTCCTTATAGAGAGAGAGAGAGAGAGAGAGAGAGAGAGAGAGAGTAAAATCAAAAAAGAGGGACCCTAGCACTGTTTCCTAATGACTCCACATTGAACTCACTCATTCTTGACCTAATTTACCTAGTATGAATAGGTCCATTAACTTTAGCTTCCATCTACCGGTCAAGTGAGGACATTGATCACTGGCACCAATAGGTACTGCTGACACGATAATGCAGTTGATAATTGGCAATGTATGAACTGCTGACACTTGTTTTCTTTTTTTGATAAGTAAATACTTTGTATTAAAAAACATGCGCCATATAAGGAGGCAAAACCTTTACAACCACTGCCATATGCAAAATCCCACTGCCATAAACTGCTTACATATGTTCTGTTGATTTGTAGGATTGTGTACATACTACAGGGTTTGAAGTTGTCTTTTGAAGAAGAAGAAGAAGAGGAAGAACATGAAAATGGGACAGGGACCAGAGAGAGAGAGAGAGGACTTCGCACATATAGGTGAAGAAAGAAAAACCAGCAATAAATATACATTAGGAGTTTGAATTTGTTTAGGACTTCAGACTTTTACTTATATTTTAGAATATGCCTCTATGTGAGTTATTTATATAGCACTTGGATGTAGATATTATTAAGATCGGCATTGATTTTGAATATAAGTTGGATAATTTACTCTCCTCTCTTGCTTCTCTCTCGGAACTCTCTCCCTCATTTTCTTCTCTTTTTTGTTCTTTCCTTTTTTCTCTTTTCTTCTCTCTTCTTTGTCTCTTCTATTATTCTCCTTCTCCTTGCTCCTGGTTGTACATCACATCCATTTTCACAACCTGAAACTATTAGATTCGTCTGATACCAAAGGCCATCCAGAATGCCATAAGCAAAAGATGGCTGCTTTTTGGGACGTGTGGAAGTCATCCATTTCACAAAGCAAAACAGGCAGGCTACAAATACCAAGGATTTCTCCCCTTAGAAGGGAATGAGGTCTCTGGGGATGCTTTCTTGTTCATTTAGAGGGGTTCTTCAGGCTAGAAATTCCATAAAAGACAAAAGATACCCTAACAACAACTGGAAACGAGGCCATTTTTGTCGAGTATAGCAATATGGCTAAATGCCTCCAATAAGTGTTAGCCCTCCCCATTGCAACTGAATGCCAAATGGATTTCCCGTATTATATGTCTATATAGCCCTATAATGTTGTCTACTGCAATTTTAGCTATCAAAGGTATTATATATGCAAGGATCAAAATTTCGTTTCGAGGGGTCGTTTCGGTTGGCTCGAAAACAGAAACGTTTCGGAAATATTTCGGAAATGTTTCGGAATGTTTCGGAAACAATTCAAAAGTGACAAATATTAAAATAGTAAAATACAATCTTTTGTATAAAAATTGTACACCTTTTATAAAAATTTTAAATTCGGGTTAATACAACTTATTATTTAGGTATATAGCATTGTGTTTTGGTGCATTTTTCTACGTTTCAGTGTGTTTTGATTGTAATAATAGTGTTTCGTTATTCCACTAGTGTTTCGTTTCGATCCCGGAAACGGAAACATTTCGGCCGTTTCGGTGGAAACCAATGAAAATTTTGTTCCTTGTATATATGCCCCCTCTTACATGTAAATTGACATAAAAACCAATTAACCAACATACCTTGGTGTCCAGCATTATGGCCACTACTTTGTCTTCAAATTGAGCATTGTACTCTTTAACCAGATCAATAGTCTTCTGATGTGATGCATGGTCCCCATGTGACATATTTAATCGTGCCACATTCATTCCAGCTTCTGCTAGTTTCCATATCATTTCCCTTGAGCTTGTGGAAGGACCTATTGTACACACAACCTTTGTTTTCCTTTGGGCATTTGACGTCGTCCTTGCCTGCCCCACCATATCACTAGACTGAAGCTCAAAAGGAGAGTTCAATTTGTCCTAAAAAGATGAAAACATTGGGGTTAAAAATAAAGAGAATACTCTCAAAAGAGAATAAAACATAAAGAATGCATACGATGAAGATAGACGGAATATAAATAAATAATCAATGTACAGTCCACACCAGTGAAGGAGCTCGACATAAATTAATCCCATGAATTCAAAATTATTTGCAACTTGAGATCACAAAGATTTTGACAATTGCAAGTCCCACGAAGAAAGAAGAGGTTCTTAAAAGGCCTTGTTTATCTATTACACAATATTATATGCTAAGACTTATCTCTTTGCAAATTTTGCTAAGGCTTAGAAGTCCCTCCCAGTTACATTTCGTAATCTCAGTCAAACAAACTCAGTAGAATTCTATTTTTTATAAAGAAGAAAAGAAAATGGAAAAGAAAAAGCCTCAATTGACAGATGAAATTACACAAGCTAAGGTGTACACATTACAAATGTATACAACCACAGTCAAAACATGAAGGAAACTAAATCATATCCAGATTCAAGACTGTCATCATCCTGGTGGTTATTAAGCTTCCAACAATAGAAGCATCTAAACTTCCTACCACACCAGGAAATAACTTTTTTGCTTACCAAAGGAAAGGGAAACAGATATTTTTCACATCTGAAAGGATAGGAATTTGCTGATATCAGCATCCACTGTCTGACATCAGCAATCCCGAGGAAATTTAGTTGTTTTGACCAGGTTCAACCATATCCCAAGATATGTAATGGAAGTTCGAACATGCTGTGAAGTTTCCATTTTAATCAAAAGCTCTAACACTGGATTGCAAATTAAAAGATCAAGAGGAGGAAAATGAGAGAGAATAAGAGAAAAGAGAAAAAACATAAGAACCGTTAGAAAAGATACAGAGTGTGATCCATAACTAGTGATCCTTATTTTGTTTTCCAGTTTTTTTTTTTTTTTTTTATATGTATATTATTTTCCAGTTTAAAGTGGAAAGATGTATTACCTATAACTCAAGCATGCATTATAGATATTTATACAAAATAAATTTGCTAAAAAGCACTTAGTCACTACCCAATAAAATGGAAAGATACAGTAGCGATCAATTCATTTAGTCACTCATGCATGTATTAAGGAACATTAGAATGAACAAAGGGTGTGTAAATCCATAACTAGTGATAGTAACTGTGTTTTCCGGTAAAAAGTGGAAAGATATAATATCCTATAACTCATGCATGTATTGTAAATAATTACATTAAAAAAAATTTTAAAAAGCATTTAGTCATCGCTACCAAATAAAGGCAACTCAAGCATCCGACACCATGGATTCACATGTAATTGCAAGCATAAGAATATGTGGGAAATGAATTCCCATTAACAGGGCAATCAGAGGCAGAGCCCAAAAGGCAGGTAAGGGGTCCAAGTCTCCCACCTCATGATGCACACATACGTGCATTGCCCATGCATAGGGCAATGCGGTTACCTGGTAGCAGCATAGGGCAATGCGGTTACCTGGTAGCAGCATCGATTAGTATGCAACTATCAATCTTCAAAGGATGGTTCAACTAATCAGTCCACAAAGTGGCATTTATGAATATGTTATGGGGCACCTTGGTTTGCTTAGTTGTACATGCTGGTTGAGGATGTAAATAGGTTAATATTGACAGATTTAGAGAATGTCGGGATTCAAATTATAAAATCATGGGGCCACATGATTGCAAAGATCCTTGCGAATAAATCCGTATGGGGATGAATAAGAGCATCCAGTGGAATTTTCCTCCACTTTGAATGAAGTTTTAGAGGCAACAAGTTTCACTCCAATTGAACCAATTTGATATTCTGTTCTCTCCAACAAGAATCACTCCAACTGAACCACTAATCTGATACTAAATTCTATAAATCTTAGCATTTAACAGAATCCTATTACACCAAATGAATAAAACCCAAACAATTCCAATACAGAAACAATTTCAATACAGACAGACAATTCCCAATTTATTTCACGACTTCTGAATTACTTCTCGTAATTATAGAATAACCAGACAATCCATTCATTTTCTTCACATGCATCGGTTTTCTTGCATAGTAACAAGGAGTTATTTTGCAAATAACTCCTTGTTCGCAACTATCTTAAAGCTAATAATCAATGAATACCGGAAACCACCAAATGGGTTGAAAACTTTTGTACCACTGCCTATGACCATTCCAAGCTACAATGATATATACATATGCATGTACGTGTAGGTGGCTATATATATTGATATTATTATATATATGCAAATAAACTACGTATAAATTCAAGCATATATGTGCATGTACACACATTTATGGAGTGGACGAGATTGAGGGCTCTGATCCTAAATTAGAATCTCGGCAAAATCCAAAGTAACAATACCTACAAAGAACTACACATACCCTTACCACTCTATATCAAATGAATCCAAAGAGGGAATAGAAGAAGTGGAAATAGAGTCTCACAGAAGCATTAAGAGGACCGTTCTGGGACGAAAGATCAGCTCTTTGACTCTGCTCGGTGAAGATTGCGCGAACGGCGAAGATTTCCTTGAGCATGCATCTTTTCCGGCTTCGCGATTCAGGGAAGAACTCGCCTAAGTATTTCGTCGATGAGAATCGATCAGAGAGCTTAATCGCGTCGGGCTTCAATGCGGACATTCCCGTCGGAAGATTAATCGTAGCCATTTTGAGAACAAAATCCAAATACAAAACAGAGAGTTTTAGAGGGAGAAAGAGCGAGAGCGGGACGTGGATGGACTAGAAAAGAAGAAATAGAGTAGGAAAGGACGGGGCCAAAAACGGAACTCCGGAGAGAAACAGCGACAGTAGAGAGAGAATGATATATATATATAGAGAGAGAGAGAGAGAGAGAGAGAGAGAGAGAGAGGCTTTATAGAAGCTTTTGTGGTTAATTACAAGGAAAGCAGGCGAGGCGGAGCGTGAGAGAGACTCTTGACAGTATGTGGCGTGTATTTTTGTGGAGAGAGAGAGAGAAGTGGTCCAGTCCAACTGTCCAGATGCTGTGCTCTCTTGTTCCTTTGAACGAAACTCACTCCCCTCTCCTCGTCGCCTCTGTCTCTCTCTCTCCCTCTAGAGCAATGGTGTTGCACTCGCACCACGAGTGCGTGTACAACACTTTCCACACCACTTCTAACTAGAGGTGGCCATGCGACGGAAAATCTGATAACTCCGTCTATAAATTTTGAAAATTTTTTTTTAGGTCCTGTTAGCTTAATGGATGGACTTTAAAATTGGTCTGACCTAAAATATATATAAAATAATATTTTTTATATTTTAATATATATGTATATATATAAATTAAATTTTATATTATTTAATATTACTTTTAAAAAATAAAAATTATTTATTAAATAAAATTTAAATTAAATGAGAGGGCTTAAACGAGCTTGAGAATGCATTCTTCGTAATTGAGCAGTCTTGAGATTTAATTTTAAGCCGGATAAAATTTATTTCTAATGTTAATCTGACCCGCCTCTTATCCACCCCTACTCTCAATGGAGTTACAATCTATTTGGAACTTAAGGAGAGGAAGAAAGAGAAAGATAAAATAATAATTTCTCTTCTTTTTCATTGATTAGTTTCTTATTTAGGAAGAAAAATAAATAAAGAGAGAACAAACATAAGAGAATGTTATTTATCTTTTCACTTGTCTTTATTTTTCTTCCTCTTTTATTTTTAATAGTTATTTTGTTATTTTCTTCTCTTTTTACTTTGAGTTCAAATAAGAGAGTGCAATTTTTTTTCTACTTTCCCTTCATTTGAGCACGTTTGCTTCAAAAGATAAAGACTGCTTGATTAGAGGTCTAATTTTGTGTTAAATTTTATCCTATATTTAATAAAAGAAAATTAGATCAAGATAAGAAATCTAAACACAAATTAGACTCACTTTTAGTTAATTTTTATCTTTTTTTTGCCATGCCTGTTATTCTAAAAACGATTAAGCTGACAAAGGGGTTTGGTGAATAACAGGTGAACAATCCAACTTCTAAAACCTGGACAAAAAAAAAAATTGTGAATTTCAAACCTAAGCGAACCCAACTTCTCAATTTCTAGGATAACAAAAAAAATAACAAAAAAAGTGGGCCTCTTATTTAGAAGCAAGCTTTTTGTAAGTATGCCTTTAGATTAAAAGTGTGTTTGGATGACTACTTAAAAATGGTACAAATTATAAGCTTAAGTTATTTTCTAAAAGCACTTATTTTAAGTGGCTTTTTACAAAAATGTGTTTTAACATTTAAATAGTTTTTTAGAGTCGAGTTAAATAGGAAAAGTGGCTTTTTAAGCCACTTTTTGGAACAAATCAAATACTATTTTAAAAAGTTATAAATATAAGTTATAAATTACTTAAAAAAAAAAGTAGATAAATCCTAACACACCCTAAGCTTTTCTTTATGTATCATTTGTTTTGATTTATAACTTTTTTATGAACTTTTATCTTTTAGCTACTTAAAAAAGTAAAAAGCCCCTGAAAACCTGAAAAGTTAATTAGACATAAAAAATTGTCATATTTTAGAAGTTTTCAGATTTTTAAATGTTCTTGATTTTATTAATTAGCCCATGCTTTATTGGATGAATATTGGTCTGTTCTTTACGCGCTCGAGACGCTAGCGTTGACACTCTTATTCGCTAGGGCATTTCACCGTTAGGAAAATAGACCCCTCTCTGTCATGCGATGTTAACGATCTCACCTCCTTTCAAACCTTTGTCGTCCGATGCACTTTTCCATCTAACGGTACAAATTTCAAAAATTCAACTAATTACAACTTAGGAAGGTAAAATCCAATCTTTATACTGTATTAGACTATATTATAGCTCATTCGGAAGGGCTCCGGATAGTTTGGTTTTGAGGCGTAACGTTGTGGTTGTTCTCTCTACCGACCGGAGAGATTTTAGCTCAACTCGATTGGACACGTTAAAAGTTCATTAAAGACCAACTTGTTATGAGAAAAATTATATTTAAACAAAAATATTTTGTCTCGTAGGAAGTAATAAAAATTGATGGTTGTTGATAAATTATATTGGGTCCTAGAGGGAAATATGTAAATTGTCAAGTCACATTCATATCAGAGTACCAAACCTTGGCATATTATATTTTGTCAAATTTGTTGGAACACCAACTAGCGTGCTGCATATATATATATATATATATATATTTACATATTTGAAATTCGAAAGCAAAAGAGAGAGAGAGATAATAGTGTTCAAATCTCAAGAAATTTATCATACATAATCACATTTTTCATTCATCTTCTTACTCTTAAAAATAACAAGCACTTAAAAATAAGCAAGTCCGACGTGTTTTATTAGCATGCACCCAATTACCTTGTCACTTAACATGAAAAATAAGATTATATAAAATACTTATTTTCATGTTTAAACTATATAAAAAATTGAACACAAGCATGTGATATTACCCTTTATACGGTTAATTAGCAAGATTTTCTCTCTTTTTTTTGTGTGTAAAAGCTTGTTTATTGACATATACTTCCTTTAAATTCACTATCAAGAAATAAGAATAAATATAAAACGATTTTCCCTAGGTTATGTAAACTTTTTTAAAAAAATTATAGGCTTAAAAATTATTTATAGTAAAGTTATATTACCAAAATTATATTTGTATCATATTTACTAGCAATGAATCTGTGCTATATACACGGATGTGGAGAATAAATTTTAAACATAATTTTTTTATCCAAATAAATAATTAAATTTTTTCTTAAAGGTTATACTACCAATACAAGTTGTATTAAATATGATATTATTTAGTTTAGGAAACTAAAGACAATCAATTAATTATATTAAAAATCCTTAGAATGTGATATATAAAATATATATACTTAAGTGTTTACTAAGAAGCCATATTCATTTATAACTTTGTTAAGTGCATAAGTCTGCTTGTTGTAAATGAATTATACATTGAGTGCATTAGTTTAATCCCTTAAGACAGAAAATTTATTGAGAAATAATTTGATATTTAAGTTAGAAATATGTAATTTATTATTAAATATATAATATACTAAGTAGGATAGAATTTTCAATTTAGGTTTATTAAAAAAAATTAACATTAAATTTTTAATTATAAGAACCCAGTTCTTAAAACTTTTTAACTTTATCCATTCATAGTTTAATTAGGCTAGCAAACTATTTTCACAGCGGTTATGGATGTTTAAATTACACTTAACTCAAACTACACATCATAGAATTAAGGATGCCGGTAAGTTTGACTGAATTAATAGAGGTAAGCATCTTCCTTAAAAATAATTTAATTTTATGTATAATTTTTTAGCATGTAAGGGTTTATTAGATTTGTTGGGGGAATAAATAATTATTGATGACATTAACTCCATTTGAAAATGTTAACCAAGCCCTAACTTAGCCCAAACATGATCATTTATACCATGTTTTTTTTTTTTTGTCACAATGGTTGTCCTATACACTGTTAAGCTTTCTAGATATATATTTAAATTGTTAAATGAAAATACTTGAACTACTTATTGTTTTTTTATTGTTTGTTATATGTTTTTAAAAGATTTAATTTATTATTGTGATATACAATAATATAAAGATACTAAAAAATTAAAATAGAGAAAGTTAAAGAATATCTTCATACTAACATTAGCGCAATTAGAAAATTTATCTCGGATTAAATCAGGCTACTAAATCTAGACAACTTAGTCACTTTTATTTTAATTTCATACTTAAAACTTAAATGTATATACCAATTATTCATTATTAAGAAGCAAATAAATATAATAACTTAAATTTCATTAGGTTTTGCCAAGAATTTGATTTTCGTTGTTATTATCTTTAAACATTTCTTAAGAGGGGTGATTGATGGGTAATAAAAATATTAACAATTTTGTTCCATTTGTATTTTTAATTATAGAAATTTAAAATTATTTTTTATATTTTTAATTAAAGATTCTATGTAAAGTTCATAATTGAAAGATTTTTGAAAAACTTACTATATAGACTAAGTAACAAAAAAAAAATTTTAAAATAAAAAATAAATTTGAAACAAATTAATAATATCATAGGGTGTATATTTATATTTTAGTAATTAAAAATTGTGAAAAAATCGGATTTGGAAAAACTACACAATATATTACCATATAATATGGAGAATAGATAGTATTCGATAGATTCCTCTTTAGTTCTCGATATTCTGTAATTCTCTTATCATTATGGAAAATATACGTAATGGCCAATCAAACCTCACCTTGGGTTTTGCTCATCTCACTTTCCACAGTCCGAAAGACAGGGAGATGACTGACTGCGATCGATACGAAACGTAGAGAGAGAGAGAGAGAGAGAGAGAGAGATTGGGGTGTTGAAATTTGGGAGAGATTTTTCAGAGAAGGGAGAGCGGGGAAGATGAAGCTTTCGCTGAAAGTCCAAGATCAGCATGAGAACCCTCAATCGCACCGCAACGACCAGCATAACCCACTCCTACTCCGAGCCAAAGTACCCATAACCGTCTTCGGCCTCCCCTTCCTCTCCGGTGTCGCCGCCACCGACACCTCCGACCTCTCCTTGTCTCTCCGCACCAGCTTCCCCTCTGGGCCTTCCCTCAAGCTCTCCTACACCCCCACTTCCTCCTGTTCCACCACCACCCTCCTCCACTACTTCACCTCTCACTCTCACCCTCAAATCCGGCGTCAGCCTCTTCGGCTCCCCACACAATTCCCCTCTCATCATTTCCGCCAACTTCAACATCTCCCCTCAAAACCCTATCCCTAACCCCACTTTCTCTCTCCAAATTAAGCCTCAATTCGGTGATTTCTCTCTCCGCAAAACCACCCACTCTTCCCCTAACCCTAACCCTAAAGCCAACGTTGAGGCCACTTCAATGGGTTTTGTGCCGCTGGAGAGGCCATTGACGTGGAAGGACTTGACTATGGAGTCTTCATATAAAGCCTCACTTTTATCGGGAATTGCTGTCACGGCAAAGACAGATTTGCCGGTGACGAAGCGGTTGGCGATGAATTTCCGGTGGGGCGTCAATTTTCCGGCTGATATTAGGAAACAGTTGCCATTCCTGACT
This sequence comes from Euryodendron excelsum, assembly GCA_033060915.1. NCBI lineage: Eukaryota > Viridiplantae > Streptophyta > Magnoliopsida > Ericales > Pentaphylacaceae > Euryodendron > Euryodendron excelsum. Next base: position 6,651,411 of record CM065397.1, on the reverse strand, counting down.
GTGAATAAGATTGGTATAGAGAGGGTTGATGAGGTGAAGGAAGTGAAGAAGGTGGAGGTGAAAAATAGTGATGGTAATGGTGGCGATTTGGAGCTATTGAAGGGCTTGTGTCTTTCGGTGGGAAGAGAATTGGAGGTTTTGCAGAAGGAGAACAGAGAGATAAAGCAGAGCTTGGAGGACATGAGATTTGGAAAGTTGGTGGGGCAGGGGTGGGCTTATCAAGGGCATAGTGATTGTGTTGCGAAGAAGGCACCACCTGTGATTGAGAATTCCGGTGACTTTGAGCAGTGGAAGAGCAAGAAGAGTGTCGGGGAAGAGAATGGGCGGAAAGAATCGAAGAAGAATGTGAATCAGGCGAGTGATTTGGAGAGTGAATTGCAGAGAGCTATAAAGGCTGCTTCCTCTTAATTGAGGTTTGATTTTATATGTAATTGTTTAATGATAATATTATTGCCATGCCAGCATCCCAAGATTATGGCCTGTTTAATGAGTATAGAATTTGCCATATTATTCTCTTTTTGGTGGGAGAAAATTTGGCATTCCTTATATGGAAGTTTGATTTGGTTAACTTGTTAGATATTTCCAAGCAATCATGAAATCTGCAGGAAACATTGCTTTAGTTTTGAAGCTCTTTGAATTTTGTTTCTTCTCTTTGATGGTGATTTTGTGTACGAATAATTGTAAGTGGCAGTATCTCATTGAACAAACACTTCCTAGTTTGGCTCTCAACTCATCTGTCTGTATAACTAAGTCGCAACAAACGTGAAAATTTTTGTGTTTAATCTATCATTTGAGAGGAATATTGTCAGGTTCTCCAGATATGTGACTATGAGAGGGGTGTGTCTTGGACTGAATGTCCATTAGTGTCAAAACTCTTCATCTTTTAGGCTCCATTTGGTGCTCAGAAATGATAGGGGAAAAGGGAAAGGAAAGGAAAATTAGAAGTATTGGTTTCTCTCTTACTTTATTCCTTACTTGAATAAAAGTTTAGTTCAAAATTTCCAAGAATTGCTAAGACAATTTGTTTCTTCCATCTTATTCATGGTAACCAAACACGGGAATTTTCTTTGCTTTCCCTCACCAAATCCATGACCCAGATGGAGCCCTCGAGAATTTCCTTCTTGCATAGAAAGGCTGAAGGTTTTTCCCCTCCTTTACTTCTTGGGAGTGGGGATGAGGGAGATTACATAGGAAAAAGACTTGAAGACATATAAGGGGGACATAAATACAAGTTTTCTGTCTCCTTATTCCGCATGTTTAAAGCACCTCAACTTCAGTGTCTTCTTTTTTGGTTGTTGTTAAGTGGCTACATTTATCCAGATTGAGCTCTCTCTATTGTATAAAAATATTTCATCCCTAAGAATGCATTGATTCAGAAAAATATATCATTCTGCAGTTCATTTGTATCTTTGCACCATTCATTAAAGGGTGGTTATGGATCGTTCAGAGAGGTTTTTTTTATTTTTTATTTTGTTCTGGGAGCCAAACATGAACAAGTAGGCTGTTATCTCCATCAATGATGGATCACGATTTTACTCACAGGTTGTTGAGTTGCAGGCACTAATTGTGCTTTTCATGGGAGCCAAAACAGAGTCAATTCTGCACCTTAATGTCTTTTCTGCTACTATGCCTCACAGAAATTGCTAGTGCTTCGATGTTGATATCAACCCTCTTGCTCGAAATGTTTTACTTTTCATGGGAGCCAAAACAGAGTCAATTCTGCACCTTAATGTCTTTTCTGCTACTATGCCTCACAGAAATTGCTAGTGCTTCGATGTTGATATCAACTCTCTGCTCTGTTCTACAGGGAGCCAAAAAGAGTTTCTGCTTTTCTACTACTATTACTCGGAGGAGGTTGAGTTGCAGGCACTAATTGTGCTTTTCATGATAAAACAGATAATCTGCAAATGTCCTGCTCTTGCTCCAAAATTTTACTTATACGTTTCTTGCTCCAAATGTTTGACTTATCGGTACATAAATTTGATCGATATTTAGGGAAAAAAGTGTTCTTTACAGTACACACAGGACATCTGCTCAATGACTTTCTAGGACATCCCTTTCATTAGGTACTGGTGCTAATCCCTGATTAAGCTCTGTTGCATCTCTGTTGTTGGATGGAAGTGCAGCCGCATTGTCAGGCTTACCTGATGGTCTCCTCCATGTAAATATGTATGCTGAGAATTTTTCTTTGTCAAGAGTTGGAACATTCTCACCAGGTAAATGGATGTATTGGATGATAATACCTGTTAATAGCTTGCATCAGGATATACATGAATTGCTCTTAAAAATGTATAGGAAGAGATTCGAACTGGCTGAGCATACAAACGGGAGTGGAAGAAGGTGGATTGTATTCCTCCAAAGCAAATCACCAAATTTTATTATTCTGTAAATTAAAGTTTTATTTAGTTCAGCCACAACCGAATTATTTAAAATCAGTTTTCTTAATTCGATGATGCATTTAGGTTAAAAACAACTTGAAGAAGAAAGCCCACTCTGGGAGAAATAATTCAGTGTTCTTTGAGCACCCATGGCTTTCTGAGAGTGGGTTCTCAACTAGTCTATACCCTACCTAGCAGGTTGGGGAAATAATTCATGGCCATGGTCACCCCATGGCCTGACAGCCCACTTAACTCATTCATTATTTATAGGGCTTAAAATTTTTTTTAGAGCTGATTAATTTAATGGGACCTGAAAATTGTGTTTGAATCTTGATCCGGCCCGGCCGAAAGTATATAGAAAATAATGTATTTTAATATTTTAATATATTTATGTATTTAAAGTTTATATTATTTAACATTATTTTTGAAAAAAAAATATTTATAAATTAAGTAGGTGGGCTTGAGAATTATAATTTTTATTTTGGGCTAGCTTGGAATTTGGTTTTAAGCACAATGGAAATTTTTTTTAGTGAAAGCTAGGTCTGAGCCCGTCCCGGCCTGACCAATGACCAATGTCCACCCCTACTAGCAGGTGAGAACCAACTACTTTGTGAGAGTTAGAGCAAGGATGACGTGATACTCCAGAAACAATGAAAATTTTTTTCAAACTAAGGATAATAGTTATATATTTATAATGGGTAACCCCACTATAAAACTTCTAAATGACAGTAGTTAAATCTGAGTTTTTTTTTTTAGAATAATACTTTTTTGAAAAATAATTCCTAATGTAATACTCTCTCAAAAATCATTCCCAATATAATACTTTTCTTGCCACATATGCTGATAAGATAGGAATTGAATGCCATATTGGATTTAAGGATTTTTAATATTTCACAAGTCATTACACACTATCCAAATGGTTTCTGGAACACCAGATCTGGAGTCGCTTGAAAATACAGCGACATGGTTGAAATGTTATCTGGAACACAATTCTGATTAATTTTGAAGCGCCAACTAAATTGTGAACTTGGAGGACCCGTTTTTGTCTCTGTTGATGGAACTTCACCGTTGTGGCCCGAGGTTTGAGAATGGCGATCTGAAGTTGTTTTGGCCTTTGTAATTGTATCAAATAAAACTCTCCAGAGTAGTTGTTTTAGAATGTTACAAAAGAAAAAGGAAAAAGAAAAAAAAAAATCAACGTGGCATTCACTTTCTACCGTAGCAACATATGTTGCAAGAAAAACGTTATTTTAAGAATTATTTTTGAATGAGTATTAGAGAGAGAATTATTTTTAAAAAGAGTATTATATTGGTAACAAGCTCTATTAGACCTATTTTGCCACTATAAAATTGTCCTCCTATAGAGCATGCCACAAGGCAGGGTCACATTCAACTCACCCTTACGATCAACTGTAAATCGTAGGTACCAATTTAGCTGAAGACATGAGCGAGAGTCAAACTCATAGCCTTTGATTCTATAGGTTCATACCCGTTTGGTTACGGTTTCGATTTCTACTTTTTAAAATTTAACAGAATTATGTTTGGCAGATTGATTTCAGAAACTGTTTCTGTTAAAATTGCGTTTGGTAAACTAATTTCAGAATTTGTTTTTGAGAAAGTTTTTAGAAAATACTCCAATTTTAGAAATTATTAAAAATTTGTTTTCTAAATTTTCAGAACTATTTTCATAAAAAAATAAAAATGATGGTGTTTTTAATGGTCTTTTTTTTTATTATTTTCAAGAACAAAGAAAACAAGCAATTTTTTAATGTTTTGATTCCGAAAACACGGAAAGTGAAACCGAAACTAGAGCCAAGTCCAGTAACAAAACAGAGCTAGTTCTAGCTCCACACCGCTGGGATACTATGGGTTAACTTCTTTAGTGCTCAGAAAGAGAGATAGATATGGTTCTCATAGAGGGGAAGAGTTGGCCACTGACAGTTTTGGGGATAGGCCGTTACTACACAGACGACGGTGATGGGTCTAAGAACTTATTGGGCTGCTGTTTGGTTTGGGGTCAGTGTGTGGCCCGCGTCACATCTTCGGTTGTAGATTAAATTTTAATGGGCCGGGATCAGCTTAGGTCCGGATTGGACTCGAAGGTCAGATGGACCAAGGAAATTTTGATCTATGCAATTGCAGTAATAAAATGAAGAACTTCACGAAATATATCAGAGAAATTCAATAGCAGCATTGTCATAGCATAAAAAATGGGTCACGGTGCCGATCGTTAAAGCATCGACAGTGTTGCGCCAAACAAAGTGAAAAATGGAGAGAACTTCGCCTTCAACAGCAGCATCAAGCGGCGGCGGCGGTGGTGGCGGAAGGGCGGCAAGCAGCAGTAGAGAAGGGTCAGCAAAAGCGTTGGTGGCTGATCAAATCTCTCAGGCCGTTCAATCCACCTCCAATCTCCTCCACCTCATGCAACAATCCTCTCCTTCCCAGGCACCCCTCTCTCTCTCTCTCTCTCTCTCTCTCTCTCCCTCCCTCATATTCTCTTATTCTTTCTTGACCTCTATGAAATATCAGTTTAATTCTGTCGTTTGAGTCATTCTTGAAGAAATCGGGACCATTTGATTTTTGTGCTGATTGTATTCCTTTGACTGTTCTGATTTTCCAATTAGGGTTTTTCTTAGGGTTATGCCATATATCTAATGCTATGGAAGAGTGAATGTGAGTGTGTGTTGGGAAAAGACTTAACAGGGGAATCAATTTGTAATTTTGTTGTTGGATTCCTTGAGATTGCCTTTGCCATGTCTACTGTTTTCGATCATTCATATCCTATTGTCTCATTTGCAGGCCCACTTAATAAAGCTTCCAAAGAACCTTTTGGCTAAAGCCTCTACTATTAAGAACACTGAGCAGGTACATAGTTCCTCTGAATGATAATGAGCTTCAACGAGGGATGCCTCTTGTAATTGGTTCCCTAATATTTGTTTCTGTCTTATTTGATGCAGATGTTAGAGCAGATGCCTCGGGTAATTTCATCTTTGGATGCACATATGGACCATGGATTACAAAGGTTGCTTTCCTGTATCCCTTTGTCATTTTATATTGTATCGTTTACATTGATAAGGCTTCTACTTGCCATGCGACCCAAAAGAAAAAAAAAAAAAAAAAAAAGTGAAAAAAAAATTTTAAAAAAGCAATCTAGTTTTAATATGAAACCATTTCTTTGGAGGTCCCTATTTATGGGTGTGGGTGTGGGTGTGGGTGTGTGTGTGTGAGTGTGTGTGTGAGAGTGTGTGTGTGTGTGTGAGTGAGAGAGAGAGAGAGAGAGAGAGAGAGAGAGAGAGAGCATACGAAGATAAGTAAGACCAGAAAACTGAATTTTGCAAAACTGTATGCTCATGATATTTGATGCATCATAGTCTGCTCCAGGGCTTTGAAACTATAATGCTTTATGTGAATATGTTGATCTTCTGCTAGTTCTGTTTTGTTTGTTTCTTTTATCTTCAAAGGTTTTTTTTTTCCCCTCTATATGGAATAATGATATTAGGTTTGGACCCTGGAGTAAATGGTTCTATTCCCTTTCATTTGTTCTTTGTCCTTATTCTATCTCTTTGTTTTTGGATCCTATTCCACATTCTAGGGGTCTGATTTTTTGGAGTTAAAAAGTGTGCCCATAAATGCATTTACATGATGCATGAATAATTTTGGCAGCTAAGAAATTGAAACAATAGTGCTATTTGAAATGTTTTTACATTGTACATTCTTGGTCATGTATCTTCGTTACATATGCTCAATTTTTGGTTGTGGTTGGGTGACAAAAATCATTAATTAACTCCTTAAAACTAATGAAGTTGTTAAAACTCTGGTGGAATTCGTGTATCAATTAACCATTGTGAATGTTCTATTATGTTTGCTTAAGATAGTGGAATGAAATTGGCAAACACAGCTTTGTCTCAAGACTTCTGGTCATCTCCAGCTGAATCTAATATATCAATTTTACACCAATGTTAATGCATTAATTTGCATAAAGGCCTGTTGATTAGCTTGTCAAGTGCTTGCCAACACGAAAGGTGTGCTGAATGGTGCTGAAAACACTTTTAACTGAGACCACCTTTATTGATTCTTGAAACATGCAGAAAGATTGTGTCTTATTGATCTTATTTCTACTCCAACTGAATGTGAGCTTCTATTTGTGTTGCATAAAGCACTAATGAAGCACGTGCAGCAATGTCCTAGTGTCTTCTAGTGCGAAACTACATTTTTTATTCTCTTCTCACTTGCAAAGAGCAATGAAGTATTTTGAGTTAAGTGCCCCATTCCTGCTCCACCGTCTGATGGTTCCACTTTGCTGTGAGCACTGAGCACTTGTATGATGAAAAACAAAGTGGAGACTGAATAAAGCTGGTTGCTATAACCAAATATATTTAAATTTGAAAAAGAAAGGTTGCATCCTAGTAAAAAGGATGTTTGATTAAAATTCTCATACTTCAGTTGAGATTGCAACTCTGTTGAGGAGGAGTCAGATTTTTTCCCCTTCCTTTCTTTTTCTTCTTCCTTTTTTTTCTTTTTCGGTTGAGAAAAAGGAGAAATCAGATGTGCAAGGTTCTACTTTGAGTTCCTTGTTCCTCGAGATATAAAAAGTTGGTCCAAAACCAGAAATGATTGTTGGGAAATTACTTGGCAGATCAAGATGTACTTGGAATAACTTCTTAAGATGAGTCGCATGACTTGCATATATTTCAGCCTTGTCAAGCTTGGACCTGCCAAGCCCATATACTTCTTGATGGAGTAATATAGTGGTTTACTGGGATCAATCATTACATTGCATGGCGCATGAAGTAGTTTTTTTGGGATTAAGGCTGAGGTTTTTTGTTCTTTTAAATTGACAAAAAAGAAGGAAAACCCACTTTTGTTCCCTGATAATTGATAGTCCATGTGGTTTTTTACTGGGAAAGTTATTTGGCCTATTGTCTCGGCTCACTTGGGATTCAATTCTTGCAGTGTTCCTCATCTTAAAACTGTAATCCAGCTTCTCACAAATATTGAAAGCTGCCAGCTCAAGTCTTTGACCAAAGCTCCACACTCTCAAGAGGTATTAACAACTTTTCTTTATCTTCTGCTTCTTCTTCTTTCTGTGTGTGCATGCTCGCGTGTGCAGTGCATCTGATAAGGACTCTAAATTATCTGATTAAGTTATAAAAAAAAAAAAAAAAACTGTTCCGAAACCCTGCCAAGAATATCTTTCTTAACAAATAGTTCTTTGTTTCCTATTGTTATCATGTTTTAATTTTTTCTATAACCCCATTTTCATTTTCAATGTCTTTTCCAGGAACCAAAACTGGCTGACCAACTGTCAGAGGCAGGGTAAACAACAAATCCAGTCTGTGCAATCATTTTGTTGAACGCCTGGAAACAGCTGGTTAACACCATATATGGACTTGAGGCTGGTCTTATATTTCTCTGTGTTGTTGATGTGTTGTTGATGAGTTCACATCAATTGATGTAGTGGTTGTGGTGTACATAAATTGTTATTGTTTCACTAAAGAATTTGTCCAGTCTTGGTTCTTCAAACTATTTTCTCCACCCCTACTTACTTTTTTGGTCAATTTGATACGTCAGGTTGAGAATATAGACTATAGACTCTTTACTTCAGAAAATAGACTTAAAAAGAGTTTTGGCAGTTTGTCCATTTCAAGCTTGGACCATGACAGAACCCATTGTTTGATAAGGTGGTCACATCAGTTAATATGTGGTTTGAGAGTAGATGGTATTAGTTCTTTCCAAAGCATATGTGAACCACCTTCCACCTCAATCCTCAAAGCATTGGAAAAGTGAGTCTATTTTTTTTTTTTTGTTTGTTCTTTTTCTTGATGAACGGGTGGATATCCCAGCCTTAACGCACTACAACTAATCTCAGGGCATGTGAACGCACTACAACTAACCTCAGGGCATGTGGAGGGTTTCGTCCTGCGGCTTGTCTGCTTCAATGTGGAAACAAATTTCTCTCTCATTTGCTTACTTTGCCTAATTTTGCTTCTATCTTTTTTTCCCTTCTAAATTAGATCGTCGATGAGTTAAAAAAAACATGCACGCGCACATGCAAACACACACATTTCGCTCTGTACTTTCACTCCAAAATAAACACTCCTAAAAAAAAAAAAAGAAGGAAAAAAAAGACAAGAAGGTTAAACAAAACCAGCATGGTCTTACAAAATTGTTTCTGTAGATACAAATTTTTTAGTGCTATGTTTGGATGTAAAAAAAAAGGGAAAAGAAATTAGAAATAAAATTATTTGTCCCACATGTTTTTACAGGTAATAAACAAAAATATGTATTATTTTATATACCTAGTCATTTTCTTTTTATTTTCAACCCAACCAAACAACGGTAAAAAAATTAAGTTTTAACTCATTACATTTTTTTGTCACGCTTCTACAATTTTCTTTTCTCTGCGGAGAAAGAATTTAAAAATGGGTTAAATATTACTCTTTTTTACGGCGGTATACCTTGTAAAGTTGTAATATTCAAAAGAATGAAAAGAAAAAAACAAAAAATCGGGTCAGTTTGAAAGTGTTGTCAGTTTTTATTTTTTTGTTGTGTATCATAGGTGTGTGTTTTTTGTATTTATTTTTTATAATCTAGTGATGACATTTATAGTTACTGTTTTATTAATAGTACAAGACTAACGTTTTAAAAACAGAAATCACTTATTTTACTGTTTTTTTTTGTTTTTTTGTTTTGAAAAAAATAAAAAACGAAATCAGAAAACACTTACCAAACGGCGTCGTTGCATGGCTGCCAACCGTGCAGAGCCCTTCGCCCACGAAACGAAATCCGCGTTGTGACAGAGACAGCGAAGCTCCATACAAACAAAAAAGAACAGAAAGCTCGAGAAAAAGCTCTCTCTCTCTCTCCCTCTCTCTCAATCGAAGAAACAGAACGACGAGCTCTAGCCCTGTCTTACGGCTATACATCCATACATATATCTATATCGATAGATATCTATAGTTCTTTCTGTATATGGCTTCTATGGTTTTGCCTTCGCCTTCGTCTTCTTCAACGTCATCATATTCTTCTCTCTCATCATCTCTGTTTTCTCGTTGCTCTCTCAGCCGCCGAAGTTTCCTTCCCAACGAGTCTCGCTCTCGAACCTGCTCTGTAAACGGCGCCGTAAGTTTTTCTACTCATTCTTGACATTATCTGTGTAAAAATATTTTGAACTTGTTGGAATTTTCGTTTGGCTGCTGAGAAATTGAAGGAAAAGGACCAATAAAACTTTCGCACATTCGTTTTACACCGCTTGGTTCATTGGTCACTGTGGTGTGCAAGTTCTTGAGTCACCAGTGCCAAATGATGAGGAATAAAAAACAAAAAAAATTGTCTGTAATTGTCTTCCATTTTCTCAGCAACCGAGCAAATATTTTGTTTTGTTTTGATCTGTCTTTCTGTTTTTAATTTCATTGTATGCTTCAAAATGGGTTCAATCCTTTAAATTTACTTCTTTTATCGTCCACCAAAAAGCGTGGGAATAATGTTTTTATTAGAACAAATGTCTTGGTTCAGTCAAATTTTGAAATAATTGTTATGCATATGGAGGTTATATTCAAACCCAAAGTTCGTGTTTTTTTTTTCTTCTCAGTGAATATATAAGTTGGTTAACCTTCATAAATTGTTAATATGGGTATTTTCTTGTTTTCAGAAATGTGATCTTAGTGAACGATTGAATGGAAAGCCATGCGTTCCAATACTTAATGAAGGATCACTGTCCAAGTTCTTGGCATCCAATCGCCTGGAGAGTGCAGTGAATAGAAACAATAACAGGTTGAAAATATTCTCTGGCACGTCGAATCCTTCTCTTTCTCAGGTAAAAAGCCTTTTTTCACTATTTCACCTAATATCATTGCAACATTAGGCGTTTTGGATTTCAAAATTAATGCAATCATAGCTGTTGTTGAGAATAGTTAGTTTAGAGGATTTGACACTGCAGAAGATTCAGATATTACTTCTTGTACATTGTCCGTCATAGGGAGTATCTTATTCAGCTTGAGAAGCCTTGAATCTGAGGATCATGAGGTTGAATACATGAGACCTTTTCACCACTCTGCTCAATCTAGGGCTGGCTTCCGAAGAAAAAAAAATATGAAAGTATGATATTAATCTGCAGATGAAAAAATAAAGTGACCCAAAGATTTGAGTGCCATGCCTGACATTTGCATTTTCCATGAACCTCACGTTAATCAATTTAAGAAGCGCCAAAGAACAGAACTGGACTGCTTCACTCCTAAATTGTCTAAAGGCTGCTTTGATAAGAGCCCACATATACTTCTAAACATGGATGCAATAAAATTTACAGCCAATCATTGTTTTTGGAGCCTGAGACCAATGTCTTAGTTGCAGGAGGATTGCTAGCTTCTGTTCTTATAAGGGAAAAGAAGTCGTCCTAAATTTAACTCCATCTAGGGACATTATGAATGTTAAAAATATGTGAATATATCCCAATCAGGATTTTTCTTAGGAAATGGTCAACTGTTATATCAAATAATTGTTGCACAAATTCTCTTGTTTTGTTTTGTGTGTTTGTTTATCTGGTGTCACTTATAGTATTAAGAGTTTGATATTTTAGGAGGAACCTTGAAGTCATCCTCAGTTGCACCTTCAAAACTTACGTAAGTCAATGTAGTTTTTGTAAGTAGGATTGTTCTTGATTCTTTACAAGGATTCTGATGAAATGCTATTTTCTTTTGCCCATTGTTGAGGATACTGGTTTCATATCCTTGTGCATGACGTCCTCATTATCTTAATTTCACTTCTTCTCATTGACTTTAAAGTTATTCTAGGCCCCTTCCCAAAAAAACAAAATTGAAGAAATAGATGCAGAGATGTTTGATTGTCTATATTCACTCGTGCTAATGGTTGTGTTATAGTATGAATTTGTTATTTTGTGCTAGACAATTTTCTTCAATTTTCTAAACCTCCTACTTTTTTGTTTGATAACTTATTCTCATCTTATCACATAGGAAATTGCTTGGTACATGGGCCTTGATCTGGGAAAAATCAAAATAAAGCGGTTTGCTGATGGCGAGATTTATGTTCAGTTGCAAGAAAGTGTTAGAGGATGCGATGTGTACTTGGTGCAGCCCACCTGCCCTCCAGCAAACGAAAATCTCATGGAGCTTTTAATTATGATAGATGCTTGTCGAAGGGCATCAGCTAAAAATATTACTGCTGTGATTCCGTACTTTGGATATGCCAGAGCTGATAGAAAGGCAAGTTTAATTTAAGGTGCAGATTAGATGAACATTTTTGTGAGAGATTTGTTGTCTGAGTATAGGTGGAGATCACTGACTTTAAGCATAGGATATCCAACAGACATGTACATCATGAGGATTTATTTTTTGATGAGCCATTGTCAAGTGATCTTCAAGGGTGAGGCATGAGGCTAACCATGATGAGCAATTGCTCAACCACTCTTTCCCCCTTTGCATCCCCCGAACCCAACCAAAAATAAAATAAAATTGGTCCACAGGGTGGTCACATTTATCCTATGTTTTGAGTATTCTGCTAGGAGTGTCCATGAATTCATTGTCTTCATTTGTACTTCTGTCTTCAGACACAAGGGCGTGAATCCATTGCTGCCAAACTTGTAGCAAACCTAATTACAGAAGCAGGTGCAGATCGTGTTCTTGCTTGTGATCTTCATTCCGGGCAGTCCATGGGCTACTTTGATATTCCAGTGGATCATGTGTACTGTCAGGTAATGAGTCCCTAGCATCGCATCCTTTGCCTCATCGGTTTTATATTCATTGATTGTGAAATTATTGTTTATTTATTTACTCTTTTTTTTTTTTTTTTTTGCATGCACAAGCCTGTGATTCTTGATTATCTTGCTAGCAAGACCATTTGCTCTAATGATTTGGTTGTGGTCTCACCTGATGTTGGAGGAGTTGCTAGAGCACGTGCTTTTGCAAAAAAATTATCTGATGCACCTTTAGCAATTGTGGATAAAAGACGTTATGGGCACAATCTTGCTGAGGTAACTTCAGTTCCTGGATTTTGCAATGATTTCTTTCCCATTCTCTTGCCTTCTCCAGCATCCTTGTTTGGGGCCTTGAGCAACTTGCTGATTTATGCTCCATTAAACAAATTTTTTTGGGATTTATTTCAAGAGATCCTCAGATTTGTTGCTATATTGATCATAGAGAAGTCTTGCCCCCTGGCATGTCAGTACATGTGATACAGGTGCAGGCATGACAGTAAATGTTAGATCCAAAACATGGATCAGTCCAACTATTCTTGTAATGCTCTCTTTCTATAACATGTAATCTGTGTGCATGAAAACTGTCATCTGTTCTAATACTGAGCCACCTTGGATGTATGTATGTCAGCTGTCTGCGGTTCTGTACCCTAAGCTAGATGATATTAGCTATCAGCCCACAATAGGACTTGAAACTAGGGGCCTTGGAGTTGACTGACGGCAAGAACCCTAAATGAAACTCGATGCTGATGACTGTCATCCATTAGTCACACAATATTTATGGTGGTCTGGTTGTAAAACAGACTGTTATCTGATGGGATAGTTGTGCCCTTGTGCTTTCTCCTTTTTGAAGTGCAGGGATTGGATCGATTATTTACAATTAAGTGTTAAGATGTCAGTGGAAAGAATTGTTGCAGCTCATCGTTTGTTATTTTTTCTCATGAAATTGTCTTCATGTCCATTATTGTATGTTTTAAATGTTACTGTGCAGGTGATGAATCTCATTGGCGATGTTAAAGGAAAAGTTGCAGTTATGGTGGATGACATGATTGACACTGCTGGTGAGTTAAAGTCATCAAGATGTCAGAATCTACATTATAGGTCACTAATTAGGAATTGAATACAAAATGTGAAAATTTGAAAGGGAAAAAAACTTGCTTATCGTGCTGTTTTCAGTGAAGTTGATTCCTCATGTCATGGGCAAATTTCCAACCACTTTATGCTCCAAAAATTCTAAACTACATTTGCATTTACGTTTGATTGTTACTAATTGCCCATCTTAACTTGTTCCCTCTCTCAAGTTTTCTTATTTTTCAGCACAACTTATCCCGGGTTTAGTGGTTATATGTTTTGTGTATATATATATCCATGAGAATATCGCATATAAAATCAGTTTTTGTGAGTGCATGACCGTCTGTTATCATGTCCAGTTGATATGCATCTTGCTCTCCACTTAGCTTTAAATTTTTGGTCCCACTTGTTATTTTGTCCTTCGGATTGTTCTCGGGCTTACAGTCCATGTTATGGGAAGTACTTTTTATATTTTGTAGTTCTCCAAAAAATAATTGCTCCATGAGATGATGTTTCCAATTGTTATCTCAGGAAAAAGTTCCTTTTTTGAAGAAAGCACAAAGGTGTTTTTGTTTCTAGACTCTAAATAGCTACTTTGAATTTTCTCAGTGAACTAGTAAATTACTGCTGGGTTGCAGGTACTATTGCAAAAGGTGCAGCTCTGTTACATGAAGAGGGGGCCAGGGAAGTCTATGCTTGCAGCACTCATGCTGTTTTTAGGTATGGATCCATGGTGTTTGATCTGTGCTTTAATCTCTCTAAATTCATGCCGAAAAGCTTTTGTGTTTTCAAAAATTTATTATTCCATATTTTGATCAAAGTTCAGTTTCTTGATTGCTTTGGAGAAAAGGAAATTAGGATGTAGGGTTGTAACTATTGATGTGGCATTACTAACAAAGAAACGGGGAGGGGGCACCCTTTTTATAGGTTCCACAGACCGTATGGGGAGTGCCTAAGCATGAGTTAGGTGACCAGTATGAATGCATAACGGCTTTGGGCAAGCAACTACTCTAAAGGCTACCATGACAACAGCTCTTATTGGTGAATGTACATAGATGGGGAACTATCTAGATTCGTCTAGTTTAGTGGCTTATTAGGAATCTTGTAAGTAAGCATATTGGCTTTGTTGTCTTGCATCATAACGTACACTATCAAGCCCGTAATTGTTCTAAGATCTATAACAGCTTGTTATCTATATTTCTGTGAAAAGAAAAAGAAAGGTGATAGTATAGGATGATGCATGTTATACTTACCTGTTACGAACTGGTGTGATCTTATTTAATGTCTTTTTCTTTACAGCCCTCCTGCAATTGAAAGGTTGTCTAGCGGCCTGTTTCAAGAGGTCATCATTACAAACACAATACCAATGATGGAGAAGAACTACTTCCCGCAGTTGACAGTTCTTTCAGTCGCAAACCTACTGGGTGAAACCATTTGGCGTGTTCACGATGATTGTTCAGTGAGTAGCATCTTTCAGTGACATTGATTCTTGTATGTTGACTGGTAGCCTCCCCCACCGTATGCGTTGGTGGAAAGATTCAGGTCTCCTCTCTCATTCTGTCCGATTCCTTCCCTTATACACCTTTCCATTAAGGGTCAAAGCACCTTGCCTCCTTCAGTTTATCAGCAATTCAAGCCAGCAGAACTGCTAGGAGAGCTGGTGTTTTCTCATTTGTTTCACATTCCTTTGTTTAGAGTATTGACCTGGAGCTTCTTAACTTTATCATATTAGGCATTCTCACTAAAAACCCATTATTAGATTGTAGTTTTAGAAAGATCTCGTTTATGATAGGGACATACTTTAGAAAACATATATGGTTTGTAAAACCATTATTCAATGATAAGTTATGTAAGTTCCTTTTTTATACTAGGGCATGGTCCTTAGATTTATTATTATTTATTTATATATTTATGATGATTCAATGTGATTAAGGTTTCGGGCGTTGAGAGGGAAAATCCTTCGCAGTTTCAACTAAGAATTTGGGATTGAGTTCTGCCTTCCTCTTGAACTTGAATATGAAATTTTGGATGTTAAAGCTCCCCAAGAGCCCTTACCCCTCTAATTTTCACTTTAAAGTGGACTAAATTGTGCTTAAGCATCAGTATGTTAAAATTATTATTACCGTAAAATATGTTCATTAGGTAGTTGATATTGGTTATAATGCATTTGGCCATCTCTTCAAAAACTTGAATACAAATTCTTTTCTGTTATTATTTATAAATTATAAGAGTGGTTATGAATATAAAATTTTGCTTAGAATTTGGTAAAGCATTTGGATGGCAAACGCATTTTAAATCGTCCAAATCGGATCTTAATTTAAAATTAGATCGACAATCAGAGACTTAAAATCATGTTTCCTTCCAAAGAATCAAGTAAGAATCGTAATATGATGTTGTGCAGATCAATTCATAGTGTTATACTATTATTTAAGGTGGCCTAGTGAAACTTTATTAACATATCTTCAATTATTTTTCTAGGTCAAGATTAATTTTTATGATCTCAAGATTTTTTTCACCAGCTAATTCTTTACTGGGCATCTAGGCGAACCCGCTGGGTTAACTCAGTGTAAAGAATGCTAATTAGATCAAAACTAGAGGGACACTTTTTGTTGTTTTGGATGTTCAGAGAAAAGGTAATGAGGGGCGACAACTGTAGTTTTTCTGGCTCGACGGGACCAAAATAATCCTTATTCTGTTGGGCTTTTAGAGAAGAGTGACCGTAGTTAAATCCAACTCGTCTCACACTAGAGATGTCAATGGACCAGGTGGGGCAAAGGTTGGAATCTCTATCTCCGTCTCCATTCACATATGAGAATTAATTTGGACATTTATCCTCCCTTCACGAATATAAGTCTGTCTTTATTCTCACCTTCACCTCCACCTCTACTTTCGTCTTTGCCTTGGGCTCCTCTCCTAATCCAAACCCAAGCTCAAGCCTAATTTTTTTTTTTTTTTGGTAAAAAAAAAACAAACAACATAAAGCCTAATAAAAGAAAAAAAAGAACTAAAATATCAAGAATATTAATTGTATTATGGTCTCCACTTGACGATAAAATAAAATTAATGTCCAAATATTTTAGGTTGCATATAAATCAAAATAGTGTTATTATACTGTCAAAATAAATAAAATTAAAAATAACAAAGTAAAAGCTCATCCAACAAATAATATTAAAAAGCTATTAAACATAAGTTGGATACCAATCAATACAAAACCTAATGATAATTTTACTAGTATACCATACATAAAAAACTAAAACGGCCTATATAAAAATTAAATAAATAAATTACAAAAAAGCGAGAAAGCGAGATGAAAGAAAAACTTAATTCATCCTCGTCTCCGTCTCCATCTCCATCTCCACATGAATTTTTATTTTGACCTTTATCTTAGACTCCATTCTCATTTTGTATCTTCCATTCTCACCTCAAACAAAACGAATGCAATCGAATCTCAACTTTTTTTCAATCCATTGTCATCCCTAGTTACACTATATGTGAAGACCAATTTGACTACCACCTCTGTGAGGAGAGCTTTACTAATGTTGAAAATAAAACTAAAATTAAATTATATAGAGGTATGGTTTACAAGCTGAGTAAATAAAAAGAAAATATATTCATTTCCGATAATAAAAAAAAACAAAGAAAAAGAAAAAAAATTCTCGACTCACAGGCGTAGTAGGGTTGAAGGTCACCGTAACTGTAGCATGATTAGCATCACTCTTTTGCTTTAGCGATTAGGGTTTCCCTACTGCGTGCCTATAAAAACTTCGCAGCCTCC
Source organism: Euryodendron excelsum (assembly GCA_033060915.1). Lineage (NCBI taxonomy): Eukaryota > Viridiplantae > Streptophyta > Magnoliopsida > Ericales > Pentaphylacaceae > Euryodendron > Euryodendron excelsum. The sequence goes on along the minus strand of CM065397.1, from coordinate 6,634,481 downwards.
TTCACGCTCCCACCGGACTCTCTCTCTCTCTCTCTGAAATGCCTCCGATATATGTATGTCGGTGTATGAAAATGCAGATTTCTGTGTTATGTTATTGTGTGCGTATATGTATATACGGAGATTTCTGTGCTATGTTCTTTCTTGTGTTTTTCCGAATAAATGTGCTGTGAAGATCTGATTTTGTGTACCAGAGACGGATCTCTCAAGAGTCCATCTGTGACGGCAACACAATCCTCTAAGAAGTTCTGAGCACTCTCGCTGCTTGTTTTCATGACTTCTTTTTCTATTAGTTTATTTATCTGTATATTGTGTTCTATCCTTAAAAAAAAAAAAAGTTGTAAATTTTTGCTCTTTCATATGCTTCTAGTTCTTTTTTTTTGTAGCTGATTAGAACTTAATTTGTGGTTTTGAAGATTGGGAGTGAAAGATAAAGCGAGGTGACGATAGAAATTCATTAGTCTGTCAATCCACTGATGCAGTGTGATGTTAATTGTGAATCCCGACAGGTTCTGATCGCTTTCTCTCTCTCTCTCTCTTCCCACTTCACACCCACTATTCACACGCACACTCTCCTCTTCATGTATACAATCTGTCTATTTACGTACAATATATTTCGTGTGTCTTTTTTTCGTTTATGGGCAAAGGATGAATCTCAGTAACAAATGGGTAATTTGCGTCTGAATTACTACATTGATGCTAAATCACCTTGGAGAACTGATGCCTTTAATATCTGATTTATATTCATTTGCTTTTAATTTGATTTTCTCCTGATAATATGTTTGATTTTGGTACTTCAATTTCCTTCTGTACAATTTCTGATAATTTGCACTATGTGATTGTAGTTGGCTTTGTATTTTTAGCAATGTGATTTTCTCAATAGCATAGTTTGGAAAAATTATTCGGTGCTCCAAGAGCTGTCCTTGCTCCACTGGACACAATGCTTGTGGATGGTAAAACACTAACATATCATAAGCATTGTGTCGGGTGGAGTAAGGTCATGTGGTGCTGAATAATTTCTTCATACTTTGGTATAAAATGTTTGTAATCTCATTATACTGGGTCAATGATATCTCTTGATGATGTACTTTAATGGCACAGCTCATTTGGGCATGTAGTGTGATATGCATTCTTTTGGGTGTACTCATGCTAAATGATTGAGCGATGATGTTCTATTGAGATTCTGTGATAGTTGAAATTTGTTAGGGATTATGGTGAATTTCAAGTCATTATAGGATTTTTGGCTGTTTTGGGAGTTCAAACTTTAGCTTTCTTCCACTTGTAATGTCATGAGCGAGTTCAAATTCATTTTTTGAAGTAATTAAATTGTATTCAGAGGAGTGATAAGTTAAACTTTGACTTGTGTGTGGAATCAAATAAAGTGCATGCTCTTAAGGAAAATTCTTTAAAATTTAGTTAATATTAATTTGAGAGACATACTAGTGCCAAAGTAATAGTGGCTTTTGTTAAGGCAATGTACAATTATTTAATCGCTAGTAATTACAAAGGTGTGAGTGTTATTGTTGAAGCAACATATCTAGCATTCAAAACAATTGTACATTGTTTTGACAAAAGTTATTATTACTTTGAATCTTTGACAATAAGATGGTAGTTTGAGTAAAATGCGTCGCGATTTTTTAGAAAATTTTGGATAATTTAAATCCTTTTAAGTCCACATAATTCACAATTTTGACATTATTATAGGTTGAAAATGGTCTTGGGTTTGCAACACTACTTCCTTAATCCTAGCAACTCTATGCTGAGATGATATTAGGTGGGCTTGCGAAAGACCTTAATAGTTGCAGCTCTTATATATGCTGAGAAGGTACATGGTGGTTCACAAAAGAACTTGTATTGATATGCAGTGGGAATACTTTGGTATTAATTACAATAGCATGTTAAAATCATCTTTATTTTCTGTTAGTTACCTAATTTGTTTTTATTTTGATAAAGAGGAGGTGGTTTGTTGGGTCTTTGAAGAGTTAACGTCCTATAAGTTTCTCTTTTGGCGTGTAATTGATCTGTGTTGTTAGCCGTCTCTTGGTGGGTGTAGCAAGTTTTGTAATTGTTAAGATATCTTTCTTTGTCGAAATTTGAGATTATTTCCCTTAGAAATGCAAATATGTTTGGTGTTGTTACTATCTATCATTATTATCATTATGAGATGATTATTGTTGTATTGGTTAAATTTTTCATAGTAAATCTTATATATGTATATATATAATTGCTCTATGGACATAAATCAGGAGGATAAGTGAAATGCTACATTTATAGCCCTAATGGTTGTCTACAACCCTCCTTTCACATGGATTGATTAAACAATGTGAGAGAGGGGATGTGGCTATAACCTTTTAAGGTGTTTAAATTTAGTATTAAACAAATAGAAAAAGCAAAATGACAGTGGGCACACCACTAGTGTTAAGTCTTACATTTGATGATTCAAAGGAAAAATTATTAGGTCCTATAAGAGGATTACGTGACCTTTCTCCTTCTCTCACAATACTTAGTAGATGGGATTATGTGATCTTTTTTCTCTTCTCACAATACTTAGTAGATGCACCCACGGTATTGTGAAAGGAAGAGGAAGGTTGCGTGACCATCCAAGAAGACTAAATAATACTTCTTTATTCAGAGTGATTCTCTCTCACTTGAAAGAAGTTTGGCATAAGTCATGGATGAAATATTGTGTGCAAAATCTGCCAAATGACAATGTAAGAGAGGGGCTATGGCTATAACCTTTTAAGGTGTTTAAATTTAGTATTAAACAAATAGAAAAAGCAAAATGACAGTGGGCACACCACTAGTGTTAAGTCTTTCATTTGATGATTCAGAGGAAAAATTATTAGGTTCTACAAGAGGATTACGTGCGTGACCTTTCGCTTCCTCTCACAATACTTAGTAGATAGACTCACGGTATTGTGAGAAGAAGAGGAAGGTTGTGCTGACTGTCCAAGAGGACTAAATAATACTTCTTTATTCAGAGTGATTCTCTCTCACTTGAAAGAAGTTTGGCATAAGTCATGGATGAAATATTGTGTGCAAAATCTGCTCTAAGGGTGGTGATGGGTTGGTATTTTTGCTTTTCCATGGCTATCTTTTTCCTTATTAATATGTATGGCTATTGGGAATTTGTCTCTTGATTTTTGTGCTTTGATTTGCTTAATGTAATTTGTTATTAGTTGTATATGCCACTTGTTTGTTCAATGAAGATGAACAAGTTGTAAAAGAGTGATTTCTCTTCGGTCATTTTACTTGGAAATGTAGACAGAGAAGGCAGAAGTCAAAGAGCACTTTTTGCATTGGAATTGTCCATTTTCGACATAGAAATTGTGAGGTTGATTGAGCAACTGAAGATAGAAATTGTAATGTTCTCTGAGGTTCTGGCATGCCTTTGTGGCTTGTAAGTGCCTTTGTTAATCAATTCTTGGGTTAATCAGGTTTCATGTAGTAGTATTGACACATCCATAGCTAATATTTTTGATGATATTATTTAGAAAATTTTTAGTATGCTCTATTTTGTGATAGATTCACAGCCCTCTCTCTCACATGGTGGGCTTCCATCTTATCTGTTTCACTATGTGAGAGGAAAGGTTGTGGATCCATTACAGAGGACTGGATTTAGCAGCTTTTGTTTTGTAATATCATCAAGAAGTTAGCTACAATGTCTGCTTGGCTCATGATCTGGATGTGAAGTCTACAATTTATAGTTGTTATGTATGTGTTGTTACCTGTTCTCAACCTAACGAAAATACAAGTAAGAAAATGGAAAACCAATTATTGATTATTTTTCTTTGCTAAGTAATTGTATTGGTACTTTCTTGATTTTGTTTTGGGGTATTGAGTGGAGGCTTGTTCTGTGAAGAAGTCGATAGCTTTATTGCCAGGACTTTCACTCAACAAACCAGTATAAAGCACTAAAAAATGCTTTGAAGGTGGAATTTCACATTAAAGCTCAATGGAAACTGATCACGTGTTGGTCAAATATTCCTCCTATTCTCTGGGGAAGTTTGACCCGGCTAAGTGTTCGGTCATTGCGATTGATCTTCATTTGATTTTGTTCTCTCTTTCAAGCCAAACAGCATCACACAAGCTCTTTCAATGACATCATGGGTTGGAGGGCCTTTCTGAGCTTGTTTCGGGGGTGTCCGAACTTTCTTGAAAACAGGTTGAGAGAAACTGAGGCAATTTTTCCCAGAAACAATGACAGAGATATGGGAAAGGCAATCCCCTTGCACCTGAACTCTTGGAAGAATTCTTCATTCCAAAGCACTTACATGGATGCAGAAATGGGCATTTCATGAAAATGAGGAACTGAATTTTTGAAGGGAACCTAATCGATCCAAGGTCCATTGAAAGAAATCACAAGTGGCTTGGAAGATGGAAGGGAAATCGCAAATCCATTGCAAAATGTAACTCCTGATAATTCTTAATTGCAGAGCTTTGAAATCAACATCATGATTGACTAGATGACAAAATGGATTACTAAAGAAAACCAAATAATTTCCAGATAATGGAGAAAATGATTGTTCACAATGTTTGTAAATAGTATGATATAACTAACAATTTGTTTTGCTGAAATAACTAAAGGAAATTTCTGCCTTTGAGCATAGCGGAACTAGGTCAAGTTATACCTAGTGCAAGGTCTCCATTTAGTAAATTAACTTCTATCAAATCTGAACAAGGGAAGTACAAATTTGTTTGGAACACATGCATATTTTCCTTTTCACTGGGTGATTGTCATATGATCCAATAGGCTTTTACCATCAAGTTTGCTGCTTGTGACCAATCTGACAAAATCCTCATGGCTGATAGTCTTGTATTTAGCTCCATTCTCTTTCACAAGATCAGGGGAAGGGCCAAGCATGGCCTTAATGTTTGGACTATGGAATGCAGCAATGGAAAGCCTTTCCTTTTCTGGGTTCACCACAGCTCTGTGCTCAATGCTAATGTATTCTCCATTACTCAATATCTGCATTGGAATTCAAAGCAATGAAGACTTGTATCAAGGTACAACTTGAAGGTAATTTTTTGTGTCTTTTTACTGTTGATTTACCTCCATAATGTCCCCAATGTTGATGATAATTGATCCTGGAAGAGGTTTAATGGGTACCCATTTGCCATTTTTCTTGATCTGCAGTCCCTGCACTTCATTGACTTGAATCAGCAGGGTCAGTCCAGTGGCATCAGAATGTGGTGTGAGTCCCATGACCTTGTTTGCACGAACACAAGGTGGATAATAGTTCATTCTTATTCCTTGTACACCATCCTCATACAAGCCTGTGAGTTCATCTGGCTCGACCCCGAGGTTTTTGGCCATTAACCTTAAGAGGCTAATTGATACTCTTTGCATCTCCGATGAGTACTCATCCAATGTTGATCTGATATTAAATACGTACGTTATGTGTAAAATTTAGGTCTGGTTTTACAATGTTGAACATGGTGCTTTTTTACAATGCTTTATAAATGTACCTAAATGCTGCAGGAGTGGAAGGCCAGAATCTCATGTTTCTTTGAGGGATTGGTAGGGGGAGGAGGAAGAGCATGTCACCCCAGTCAAGCTTTTGATCTTCAGATACAACAAAGGCTTGGCCATAGCCTTCAATATTATTTGGCTCTTGTGCATAGGCCATCTTTTCCTCTAGTGGCAGCTTGAAGAAATCCTCTGTGACTGCCTTCATTTCCTCAATTGCTTTTGATACCCCATGATTGATCAACTGCTTCACCATCACAATCAACTCCTATTAAACTGAGTGTGTCTCATCAAAGATAATAATAACAGAAGTTAGAGTGAAATATTTCATTTAGAGTGAAATATTTCAATGAGCTCAAACCTGAAAGAAGCCCCATTCTTTACATGCTTGATGAAGTTTTGCCAATTCATCATCAGCCTGGCCTATTTGGTTGCTGCCAAGCTTGCTCATGTCGATCACCGGAATCTGCCGAGACACGTCGACTGAAACTTCGTCGAGATCAACCTCCGGCCGGATGTACCGGAGTGGGATTTCTTTCGAGTTCTTGGAGGCAAGTGCTTGTACATTCTCAACAGGGAGAGAGCCACCCAAGTCCTTTATCCTGACCACCTCACCCTCCATTGTTCTACAGTGATGAGCTCAATTCTTCTCTCATTGTTAAGCCCTCCTTTTAATCAACATTTCTTGTGAGGTTTGCATTGGGATTCACGCAATACAATTCTCATTGGTTTGGGGACTCCATGATTACGTATCCAAATATATAGTGATTAGGATTTGTATGTATATGCTTGGATTGGTATCTCAGGGCAGTTAAGGGGGTCCACAGACTGGTAAGAATTGGACCTCTTAACTAATTCATCTCTTTGTCAAGATGTCTTGTCTCTATAGTATATTTTGTTATAATAACTATGGCGACCGCGAAAAGTAGAAGAAAGCAATTACAATATCATGTTAATTAGTTAATATAGTTAATGCCAGAGAGATTGAAACCCAGACTTGTGTAGCAGGTTGCAATCACTCCAACCACCGGTGCTCACCCTCTCCTCAATTAGTACTCAACTCATTGTAATGAGGAAAAGCTAATTGTCACCAGCTTAATCGCAACTTTTTGCTTATGTCCTTGAAGCTCAATTGTTTGAAATATAAACTTTTCCAAGCTTCTTTTGTTTATACTTCTCGTATCTTTACGTAGAAGGGAATTGTTGTTCTTTTAGACCACCCACAGATGTGGCAAGAAAATTCATCAGAATATACGTTTAAGCCAAAACAAGTAAAAAAAAGTTATAAGTCAAAATTAAAAGTCGTTTAAAAAAAAACAGTAAAAAAAAGTCATAAGTCAAAATTAAAAATCGTTAAAAAGTTACATCCAAACTGAGTTGCAAGACTAATCACTAAGTTGAAAGAATGTAATTCCCAAAATACCGCATCATGAGAGGCCTATAAATTGAAGTCTTTTGAGTTCATCTAGCTAGGTGTTTACAAACCTACAATTTTTCCTAATTTCTCCCTGCTCTCCAGTGAGTAAATTGATGCTTCCCATCTTGATCATTGAATTGGCAAATGCAGCAAAGAAAAGTTCTTGATCAGTGGCATAAGCCCACACGTGCTTTCTTATCTCTCCTTCAAGATCTTGAGTGACCAACACATTATCAGACTCTAACAAGCCATATCCCTGAATAATGTTTTGGAAGTAATGGTTGTCAAACCTAGCCGGAGTCATTGAATCGAGCGGCACAAATGCATTATCTCTCCCGGATTTGGGACATATGGACCGTAGGATCCTTCGGAAGGTTGTGCCTCTCTTGTAATGATATAGTTGTTCTTCAGGGTTCTCCTCATAGATCCTTTGCCTGAAACTTAAACATCTAGCCTTTCCCATTGTGTGGCTACCTGTCAATACTCCCTTGTTACATGCCAATGTATCATAAGAAAGTTGAGGAAAGACTATGTTTGGTTGCTAAGAAAATGATGTCAAGAAGAGAACAAAATAAATAGTACAAGGAACCTTGAAACAATGTTTCAAAACAATTGCAAATGGTTTTATGTTTTCTCTCTTTTTATTTCATTTTCTTGGGAACCAAACAGAACATTTTGTAACTGGTCACCCTTTCTCTCAGTTAAAAAATTGCACATATCTCATGAAATGGTGATGTTAGAGTGATTACCTGATAAAGCAACTAAGTCTCCAGTGTCAAGACCCTGTTGCTGGAAATTGGCAATGAGAGCCTCCAGAGAGGAATTTGGAGCAGGTATGAATTTGTTGGCTCCATCCAAGCTTGCTTTTATAGAGTCTCTCCTTCCTAAATGAACATTCCATCTGGGTCCACCTCTCTTTTTGAGAGAAAAAAAATGAACAAATGTCATTTAGCAGATCATAATCACCTTAGATGCTATGTCATCTCATTTCTTAAATTTTTTTTCTCTCAATCTTAGGACCCATTTGGTATAGCTTTTTTCAAACTTTTTTGGATTTTTTTTCTGACTTATAAGTAAGAAAGCTGAAATTTTTTTTTATTTTTTTTGCTTTTTTTTTGCTTATCTTGGCTTATAAAAGCAAAAAAAAAAAAAACTAAATTTAAGCTCTATTGAATGGAGCCTTAGATAGGGGCGAACTCATGTCTGTCCGAACGGGGTAATTTTTTTTTACCGACTCATTTAAAAATGAACTTTGCCCGACCGAAACCAAAATCCAATACCCATTTGATTCATTGGTGAGTTCCTCAGCTTTTGTTTACTATTATTCTTTGCTTTTTTCCTCCTATAGAAAAATTGGAATTGCATATGTATGTTGTAACTGCTATCGATAGATGTATCTCGCAATTGCTTGTATTTTATGGAAAAATTTTGTATTCAATTCTTGAATATATATTTTTCTTAATTGTTGTTGATATATTTTTTCCTCCACATTGTCTTATTTAATTCTTGAACTAAATGTTATATTGTTTTAAAATTTATGAACATTTGCTTGCAATTTATTTTTATACGGTTATGAAGAGACACTTTAAGAAAAGAACACTTGAAAAATTCATTTGAACATTGCTTTGTGTAAAAAACATTTAATATAAATATATAGAGTTTTGAATATTATCATATTCTTTGCATTTCTTGAAATATATCATTGTATTTATAAATAATTATTTAATAGTATTTTCTGCTTTCACTAAAAAAAATTTCTGAATCCGTTACTAGCCTTAGACATAAGATTGTGGGACTCACATTAATAAATTTATGAAGACCCATTTACTTTTAGACACATGACATGAGACTCACATTAATAAGTGCACGGTGTAGCATTTTTCATGTCAATATAAGTATTTATTATTTCTGATGTATCAAAAAATATTTATTTATATATATATATATAGTAACTATTACAGACCTTCTACCACGAAATGACTTCCAATGCAACCAAGAGCAAATGTACGATGGAGAGAGATATATAGAGAAAAGAAATATACCGAAACAACGGCATCGCGAGCGGCAAGGGCTAATATATCAGCACAAGAAACTGAGTAGGGACATGCATCTTCCAAGATGTATTTGATCTCGTCGATGACCTCAAATCCTCGGAGGGAGTTTATATTAGGACCAGCTTGTTTTTCACTTACGATGCTTGCAGAGTTGTCCAGCAGAACCGATGCATCACATCCCTGCAGCATTAACCCAACAAGAAAATTTGAAAGCAAAACTCTCAATCAAGACATTAATGGGGAAGAATGTGAATTGTAGCAGCAGCACTCGGTGAAGGAGCCAATAAATATATATATATATATATATATGGTGCAAAAGTAGAAACTTGAACTTATAAAGCAGGAGAACTCAAGTTCCATTTAAAAGACAATCGCTTTCAAAAGCTGCATACATAAATGAATAAGATTGCAGGAACCCAAACTAGGGTCTAAACCCACTTTGCCAAGATCAGCACCATAAAAGGCCTTTTTTTTTTTTTTTTTTTATTAATGCCAGAACAGTTTAGGTTTATAAAACGGAGAGAACCTCCATCTCATATTGTAATGTTTAAATCTTAGTGACAGTAGTTGATACTCGTCTCATTTTCTCAACATGCAAGTAATCGAGAACCTCTTGGTGGAATCCAATCCCACTCATAACGGTTTAGGTTTACAAAAATACCTATAACTACGTATATAGTTTGGCGGATTTAGATTCTCTTTATTTCAAATGGAGAGGATCCAATTACTAGTATAGCAGCACTAGCTTTAACCTAAGGTTATAAGTACCCCTCAAGCTTGAACTGAAGTGGTTTCTGCATCATACTGATTATCTTCATCAGATTATGAAACGTAAAACTCCACCCTATATATGTATCTATATAAGTTTCATATATGAGAGAGAGAGAGAGAGAGAGAGAGAGAGAGAGAGAGGCTTCACCATGACAAAACAATCGTGAAAATGCAAGCGAAGGAGTGAGGCAGCCATTCGAGGATCTCTAAGAACTGCAATTTCCACATTGCGCTGCACAATCTCTTCTACCAGTGGGCATGTTTCTTTGTAGTAGTCAAGAACCAGAGGTCCATTATCACTTAAACTTCCCATGCCATGGAAAATCAAAACTAGCATGACTAACCATATTCCTAGTGAATCCATAATTGAAAACAGCAAAAATTAAAACACAAGGGAATGTGGACTAGTTTTTACAAGTAGGCATATATATATATATATATATATGCATACACGTAAGTGCAGCAAAGACGTGAGTTACTTGTACGGATTCTTCTGATGTTTCTTTGTCTGTAATTCAAACCAACTTTATCTTGAAGAAATTCCTTTCGGGCACTTAATCAAAGTGGATGCAACTAACTCAAACTAACTGTTTCCTTTATCAAATATCTATGTACAAGAATTAGACATAATCATGGGACATGTTACTAAGCAGCAGCTGGACCCTTAGATCAAAGTGCAAGGCACTTTTGGGATTGTGCTTGAGTCACCAAGTTGACTATAACCTAATAAAAACTCTATGTTTGCCATAGAAAGTGTCAACATTTCTCACCTAGGATTCAATCCAAAACCGCCTTTTTTTTTTTTTGGTCTTCTGGGTACAACAAAACCACATCGAGAAAATATGTAATAAACAATATCAAATCAGCAAAGCAGGAACCTGACAGGATTAGAATTGAACTAAATTATTGGATTAGGACAGATTCTAATCACTTACTTCCAAGTTTGTTCTTCCTCCCAATGGGGTTAGAAAGAAGGGTATTAAGTTGCGGAAATGCTATTCTTCCAAAAGAAGTATGCAAAAAAAATCCCACAGAATTATGTGACATGCTTTGTTTTAAATCACATTATTTTGATGATAAATTCTGTATAAAATATAAAATACCTTGAAGACGGATTAAATTTTCTTGTTTATGTACTTTGTAGTTATTCATCACAGGTTGTGTATTGTGTGATTTATGACACTTAATTTGCATAGAGTGCATTGATAATGCTTGACCCATAACCCAAAAACTAACCAACATAGGGTTTTCGTTGTAGGTTAAATGATTCTTCTTTGTTTACTTGTTTTGTTTGGCTCTGAATTCCTTGTGGGAAAACCAAAACTAAATGAATAAATAACAGAATGGAGGCATATCTACTTGCAGCTGAGTAAAGAAGTTGGCAAAAATATGCTAGCTTTCATATTAGTACAATCAGATGAGGCACCTGAGAAAGACTCCAAAGAAATTGATAGCCAACCAACTTACTGAGAAGTACAAGACAGAAAGGTCCACAAAATCAGTCAGTTACAAGCAACCCCCACCAAAAGAGAAGGAAGAACAAAGATTGTGAAAGAAATAAGGAAAAAGAACAAAAAGAATCCCACCATGTACAAACCCAAGTTTCCAATTAATCGAAACTAGATCCAAACCAACAATTATTACTGTGTTCTCCATATTGTCGTATACCTTCACCCCCGAACAGTTTAATTCCTCACTATCTCAAAAATTCGATTTGAACTTAAAAACTTTACAGAAATCATGTCTTCTGGGTATTAACTCTTCTCTGACACTGTTGACCCTGCTGAAGTCTTGAAAATGTGTGAACTTGCATACTCATTTGCTGGTTCTGTGTATGAGGGCTGAAACCAGGAGGAATATGAAAACCACTTGCTTCATAAGCTAAAATCTTCCCCTGTCGAAAGAATTAACGTTTCTATTATGGAAGTAATATACACACTGATTGAGAAAAAAAAAAAGAAGTCATCCACAAAAATGTAACTAAACGGGGAGAGAGAGAGAGAGAGAGAGAGAGAGAGAGAGAGAGATGTATCTAAACTGATTTACTAATTGACAAATCTGACTTAAATGTTCAACCCAAGGCATTCTTTTTTGCTGGTGTGTGCGATCTCTAAATCAACGTTTTGGTAACATTAGGCTGTGACAAATTATTTTCACTTGGTACATTATAGTACTTTAGATAACAATGCGTTTGTGATGTATAGACAGACTCCAGATCAATTATATGTATTTTTTTCATCCAGTTGTGTAAGATCTCCAAGCATTAAAGCCAAGAAGGACAATGGTATGTATGATATGCTCCCAATTTGTTATGCTTGCTAGATTACCTGTTATCTGCTAAAGTTCTAATTCTCCATCTTCATCGAGGAAAATCTCGGGATGGACTGCCGCAGTTGTCAAATTGAGAGCCTTTTGGAGCTTCCGATGGTCAAAAACTTCAACTTCAACCAAGAAATTTGAACTCACAGGTCGATGATCCGAAAGCCTTATGTCTGCTCGTCTGTAAGAAAGCTGTTTTATTCCTTTCCCCAGCCATAGTATACGATCACACCTGCATAATACACCAAGTGTATATTAACTGGTTGCCTCACCCCCAATAGTGGGGCAAAGATTTTGCAAAGTAAAGTTATGCTATAACAATAACATTAAAATGCAGGGGAACACAACTCCAGACCACGCACAATAGTTGCCAGTTTTTTGTAAAATCAAGTCACTTATATGTCATCTGAGCTAGAACCAGAACTGTTTATGAAGTCAAACTGAATTGAGATGAGGTATTCTACCAGCTAAGTTTCAAGTTCACTCTTGGAATATAAGAACATGGTGCACGTACAAAACTGTGCAAACCATAGCCCAACAATGACCACGAAGAGGAAAAGGTGAGGCGAGAAACCTTGACATGGCATATTTGATGCTTGGAACAAAAGGGAAATATGTACCACATATATGTCATGTTTCCCCTGCTAATCTCTGTTCCTCAATTTCAGGATTCCTAATCTTGTCGATTCCAAGAAAAATAGTGCTTACCATGCAGGAGATCTCTTCTTCTCCCCTTCTTTTGGGTTTTCACCAACATATCTATCTGAGTTGATTTCATACTTGTAAGTGGGTGGGAAGGTTATTGGCCCCTCCTGCCATCCATCAAATACATGCCCGCTGCGGAGTTCTTTGCTCAGCTGCTACATCCATTGTTTCCATCCGTCACTATTTCAAAATTAATATGTATACATCATGGCAAAGAGGAAGAGGGAGGGAGGGACTCCCCTGCCCCCCTTCCATCAAACTATGATATAAAAGAGAGAGAGAGAGAGAGAGAGAGAGAGAGAGAGAGAGAGAACAAAAGAATAGCCAGTCGATCCTGATAATGACAAAGTCATGACCAAAAAACACAAGACTTCATACACATTAACTGTCATTTTTTAACAAAAGAGCCCTAGCCACAGCAATTTGACTATCATAAGCTGAACAATCCAAATGTAAGAATTCTTCATTATAGATTCTGAAAAGGAAAATGCCTTGAGAAGTGAAGTTAAGTTTTACCACTCAGGGCCCAATATTACACTCTTTCCATGAATCCACAGTACCAAATACTCTTCTAAACTATATCATATGGACAGACCTGGATCACACCCCAAGGTTCCAGATCAGATCGATAATTTAATTGGTCCGTGGTTTTATCAAAAGTGGAACACTGTTCACAAAAATCAGGCCAAATAAAAAATTTAGTGGTATGAGCCTCACCTGGTCACTTTTCAGAAGTTCATCCCACTGTTTCTTGGCCACAAGCTTACTTACCTCGGTGTCCAACATATTGAGACGATAATTCAAATCCCCAAACCAGAATATCCGGCTGTATACAGAAGCACTCAATCACACATTCATGTTCAACATAAATTTTAGAATACAATAAGAAAAAAGAAATAATTAAAGGCCTAGTTGGCTGCTCAAGGCCTATAAAATGTTTCATTCTTATCTCCATCTCTGTGATCATTTTTAAATGATAAAATCTATATCCACTGAAAGAGTAGAACTTTGATTTTCTTATATCAGAGTAAAAAAGAACCCCTGCCCATGTCATCCTTACAGATGTGCGTTAAGGAAGAGAAAAAATAAAAAAAATAGAAAGGCACAAAATTAGTAAGAACCATTTTTCTTGTAAGGCACAATTTTCTCCTGTTTTGCCTTGGAATGAGGAATATATCTATTGCATTTTTCATTTTGAAGTAGGTTTTAAAAGCTAGAGAAAGATTTTGGCTCATTGAGTTAGATTCTTTCTTCCTTTTTTGGTTTCCACAACTTTAATGTGCCTGTTGGTTGTAGAAAATCTTATTACTGCATTTCAATGCAATGAAACCTTTTTCAGAACCAAAAAAAAATCCCGTCTCGTATTTAAATCGAAATATACAGATACAAGCATAAGCTATGCATTTGTGAATTTTCAGGCCAAAAGAAAAAATATATGTGAAAGTAGGAGATGATGGAATTGAGTAACTGTAAACCGTAGGCATGGTAATTACTAAACAAACTTCAATTTAAAAACAATGACAGTTCATGATTTGTCCAAATAAACTTCAACATAAAATCAAGCCTGCAAAGTTTGTCTTATTTAAGTGAATATGCTTACTCATGAGATGGAATTGTCTGTGGTTGATCAGTATCAAGGACAGATGAGAAACAAGTTCGTCTTAAGATCTCGTGCACATCAGAGTTACGCCTCTGTTCGTCCCCTTCCTTTTGACCAGAGGTCAAATGAGAACAGACAAAGCAAAGCCGTGTTTGAAAAAGAGACATGCTAACAGAAACAGAACCCTGTAACAGAGACCATTTATTAGTTTGACATCCACTAAATGTCAATGCAAATATGTTCTATTAAGTGCCAATGTAATTGTGCCAGTGCAGCTGCCAGTTGCCAATCAAACTCCAACCCATCCAAATATGGACAGAAATACTTTGTTTACCAGAAGGCAAAATAACTGAATTACAAAAACTCCTTTCATTGTTGGTTAGATAAAGTAGCATGCTCACACGGACTAATGCAGCAGAATTTATCCACCATAGGCTGGTGGTTGCAATGAAAGCAGGAAATGAAAAAGGTAATTTACAGGATCTTAATTTTCACGATCATTGAGATTTTATTTTTAATTTCCACCCATGTACCCCACAGTGAGTCAGAAATCAGTCATAATTATAGAGGATGGTTGGTGGAACACAAAGGAGCCATGCTGATGTGCTTGACAAATAGGTCGGTGCACCGTTAGCATGAATAGAAAGCAATACCTTGTTACCCATGTAGCCCATAAGCCCAACTCCAACAGGAGAGACTTTCAAATTGTTAATATGTCTCCTCAACCTTCTGCGCACCCAAACCGATACATATATCCCTACCATCTGCTTGCTGATGATTCGGACATACTTAGGACGTGACTTCACTCCATCTTTCAAAAGTTCATTTTCATGTTGCACATCTGAAAATGGACCTGATAGTTCTAGAAAGGTATCCTCGTCCTCTTCAGAAAATTGGTCAGAGACATCAGAGAGAGAATCAAGATTTTCAGGTCTCTCTTCTTGATCCATCGCAATCAGTCCAAGGTCTCCAGAGCTATGATGCGATCTTTTCAGTCCAGCACCATTGCATGCAACATTTAAAGGACTGAAAATCAGAGGATTCTCCATCTGATCAGAGCCAACTCTTGCAGAACTGCTCAATACTCTCCGTAATTTGAAACTAGAAGAAAGAACTTGAGGTGTTGTGTCCAAGGATTGTTCAGGCCAGTCCAATCTACTGTCACTATCAATTCCATATAATCTCTTCAACTGAAGTTTCTTCCCCAAACCAGCAATTCCATTTAGTTTATGTATGTCAAAGTCACTAACATTAGTGGTTTCTATAGCCCCTTCACCCAATAGCTCAAATGCAGGATCATCAATCTCATCTGCAAGTATATCAGCAGCAGAAGAAGTCCTTAATACGGGAGAAGGTGGGGCACTATAACTTTTGTGCTTGGTTTCGGGTTCCAAAGATCTGTTCAATGTTCTACGGATAATTGCCTCCCATTTTGTAATTGGCCTTCTTGTCTCTGCTCCCAGTACATTCCCGGCATTTAATGGGACCACCTCTTGGAAACTGTAAAAGGTCCATATAATTCCATTGTAAACTAAAAATATCCTAAAGATTAATATCCTCGGCAACCAAATATTTCATTGTGAATTACAAAATATTTAATTTCTGAAACTAAGTGACACTAAAAAGCAGAAAAGGATACATATAATTAATATCACAATATCAGTTGAACACCAGAAAATTAATGAAAACATACCATTGCATAATTTGTCAGTTCACATTCTGTACAAAAGGGGCATGAAATGGAATTTTGAACTGAAGTTCTAACTCAGAAGTCAAATTCAAAAATGGCGGACTCAATGCATTTCCATCTGATGGCCAAACACATCATTACCTCAAATTCATCCCTCCTCCCCTCCCCTCCCCTCCACCCCCCCCCCCCCCCCCCCACCCAAAAAAAAAAAAAAAAAAATCCTAGTATTTTGTGAAGTCTGTAAAAAGTAAAAATATTGAAGCCACAAAATAATTAACTATATATAAGTTGTGGCTCCTAAAAATTAGTGTTCCCCTTTAACACAACATGATAGTTATCAATTAAGTTCGTTTTAAGGATTGCACATGTAATTCTGACATGTTCTCAGTTTGGCAGTATTGTTCAATACTCCTATGCATCATAAAATGCTCAAATCCATATGTTATGAAGATTTCATCTTCCTTTTCTTTTTTCTTCGGCTCCCTGTGACGGACCAATTGACAGGAATATCATTACTTGAAGAAATTTAGCAATACAAGTGCTCACCCAATGATGTAAATATCTGCTGGTTCATTCATACAAAGCCACTCATCAATCTCTTGATAGTCATATGGAAGTCTTCCAGCAACATTCCAAGTGCCTATTGTCACCCTATACGAAAAAAAAAATTGTCAGTGAGAAAAAAGCACAGGATTCAGCTTTTCTTTACCCAAAAAAAAAAAAAAAAAAATAGAAACCAGATAAGATTGTTTTAAAATCAAACCTCACATCCTTTGTATTAATGTACTGAAGACGCAGAGTTTCTGATTTTCCTCTCCTGTGTCTTAATGTATAGCCCTTTGAAGGTGTTCCTGGACAAAAAGATTTAGGGTTTGAGACTCCTCTCATCATAGGGTCATCAGAAGCCAACATATTGGGACAACAGGAATATTTTTCACTTTTAATTGAGCTGATCTGGGAAATTTAGAATGTTAAAGATTTGAAGCTGCTAATAGTATCAATTTGTTAACCAAATGTTAGTCCTTATAGCTTCTCTCAGACAATGAACTGAAAAACAAACTTTTCATGGTCAATTATAGAAAAGCAATGAAAAAGATCAAATACTTAAGCAAGTTCTGACAACAAAATAAAATAAATGAATCATTTCAGCAACTTTAGTTCATTTAAATCAAAAGGCACCAGGCCGCCAAATGCTCTTTAGTGAAAGCAGACAGTGATAGAGGCTAAAGCACATGATTCAAGCAATAGCAAAAACAGCGTTAGATGTTTCTTCTTTCTTGCTCTTCCAAGAGATGAATGATAAGCCAAGAGAAATACAACATCCTATCTCTTGCATGACTGGCCTTGAATTGCAATTATAGAGTGGGTATCATTTGGGAAAATGAAATGATTTAAATGGGAATTGTGTATTGCCTGACGTTTGAGTTGCGAATACAGATTGGTTCCCTTGTATTCTGCAGGTATGATCCTCACCCACATGCACTTCAGCATCTTTAACAGAGAAAGCTGGATAGAAATTGCAAAAGTGAAATTAATCAAGCACAGAAAGAGCAATAAATGAATTGACATGGTTAATTTGTGATGCATACCATCATCCTCACTCTCAGTTTCAGTGTCAACTTCATCTTCACTAAAATCATTCGCCTTGGGTTTGATATTTAGCCATTTCTTCATCACAATGGAAGGCCAAAAGGGCTGCTGCACAATAACGGAAATCCAAAAACAGTTATCATCCACCTCATGGTGGACTTTAAACTCTCCGGAAAAAAAAAGTAAAAGAAAGAAAGCCATCAAATGAAGAACAGAGCATATCCATGCATACCTCAGAGCGCTTGCCTCTCCTAGTATTCATTGTCCCGCAATCAAATATACGTGATGGAAGCTTAGAAACACAATAGCAGAAAATGGAGAGCTTTTTCTTAACTATGCAAGCAGTAACACAGGCGTATATTTGCCAGTGCTCCTGGAGGTTAATATACTAAATAAGAGGTTGTCAGGAGCATTGCAAAACAAGATAGTCTACGCGTAGGCTTGACGGGTGCCAAATAAAAAGAAGATTCATACAAGGACCAAATAGAAAGGACAAGAAAAGTAATGGTCAGGCTTAACAGACATCCACAACCTCAATTTGCTAGAAAAATTACTCAGTGGTCGCCCCATGTCGGCCTGCTCTCATTGAAATACAAAGGCCAACAAAAAGTTCTAAAAAATTAGAATGTCGCTTTCAATTATGAAATATCTATAGCACTAAATCAATTGATGCTACACCCATAACTTTCAGCAAGGTAGGTAAGATGAATCATTGACACCAACAGTTAAAAGAAAGAAAGAAAAAAACCTTGCAACTTTCAATTCAACTGAAAATTGCATGCTTGGAACTATGAGAAGAAAACAAAAATACATCCAATCAAAAGCAGATTTGAAAACACCAATGGGGTAACTACAGCTGCTTATGGGGCAGATCCAAAACACTATTTGAATGAGCTAATATTGGCTCCTCACTGCACCAAAACTCCAAATCAACATGACCCACCAATTATAGTTTGCTTGCTGTGCCCCAAACAAATCCATACGTGAATTTTGAAACTTAGGCCATAATAAATAAGCCAAACCCAAAGATTGATTGAGACAAGCAAGTATAAAGTAAGACACCTCCTAACAAACAGATGTAACCTAATTGTTCGGAACATCAAAGCCAAGATATGCAAAGACCCCACGTATACCAGACTTGACATTATAATAATCAAGCTTAGGTCAACAGGGTGATTGATAAGTAGATGCAAACAAGACTACCTATGGAACAGCTGTATCCTATTGGTAGGACGGTATATACATGCATATATATACAAAACGATAAGGGAAAAAGAAAGGTGGAAGTAAAATGACCCATAAAGTGATCGAGCAGGGGGGTCCAGAGCACTATACGTGGGTGATGATAGGCTATAATAATTGTGTAAAAGAGCTGATTTTGAGATGCCTTTTAGTTACAGCCATGGAAATTGAATGATAATGAAATGGGTAGGATTTCCCACTTCCCACTTGGGGAATCGTTGCATGGTTTGTTTTTCTTTGAAATAGTGATGGAAGCCGTGTGGACATGGGTTCAAGAAAAAACGGCGAAGAGGAGGAGATTGTTAGCGCTGCAGCTGTTTGGGTCAACAAGAAATCAGTAGAACGGAGAACTATTTATTTCCGTCTTGTTTGGGACGGGGAAAGGAAAATAAAAGGGAAAGTTAAAATATTTTGGGTAATTATAAAAACATGGCTCAATATCACTATATCATTATAAACTTTAAAATGTTAAAATAACATATTAGTTCCCTAAACTATTTACTTGTATCAAACAATATTTTTTGTTAACAATTTGATAGGAAAGTTGATGAAATTATTTCAAAAAAAATATCAATTTAGATATAGAATGATGTTTTTACAAATATATGCATGTCACATGACAATTTTTCATTTACTCTCTTAAAATATTATTAACAGAATATTAATTGATACAAATTGATAGTTTAAGAAATCAATATGTGACGTTTTAAAGTTTACAAAAGTTTAACGATAATGTGTCATAATTTAAAAGATATTTTTGTAATTATTCCACAGCCCTTTGATTATTTTGTATTGTTGGTGAGATAAGAGAAAGCGGAGAGATTCTAAAAAAATTCTTCCTCATAAATTAACCTATCCTTTAGCCATGGGAAAGGAAAGAAAAATATTTAAAACTCTTCACTTTTTCATGTTTTGATTGAATTAAATTGGAAAGACAAAAAAGAACGAGAAATAGAAATTGAAGTGAATCAATCTCTGTTTGAGACCAAGAAAACTATCATTTAGCTAGGTAATATTTAAGTTAAAATTCATGTCAGTCTTAAGTGAATTTTCTTTTATAAATGGTAAGCAATTGTGCTTCCTCTGATACGTTATACTCATTTAGCTAATTTCCTTTAGTTATATCTTACTAAGCAACTCATTAATTATTTTTATTTTTTTTTGGCTTTTTCTAGCTTTTTCAACTAAATTTTAATTTTTTTTTTCTTT
Organism: Euryodendron excelsum; assembly: GCA_033060915.1. Lineage (NCBI taxonomy): Eukaryota > Viridiplantae > Streptophyta > Magnoliopsida > Ericales > Pentaphylacaceae > Euryodendron > Euryodendron excelsum. Next base: position 6,614,417 of record CM065397.1, on the reverse strand, counting down.
TACACTTTATTTGAAACCCGAATTTTTTATCGGAAAGTAAAGAAAAAAAAAAGTAAAGAAAAACTTAACAAAAATACTTTTTAATTTTGTTCTCTTTTCCCTTATATTTTCTTTTTCTCACCAAAAATTTGAGTTCAAAGCAGAGCCTTAGAGAATGTAATTACATATTTAGTTCAAGTAGCTTTTAGTTTTTTCACTCAATTTTTTGAATACATAAATTTTTTTCAAAAGCTTTTGGACTTTTTTTATCTACAATTAAGGTAGAAAGGCGTTTAGTGAGAACAAAATATTGACGAAAGAAGAAGTTTGCTACGATCTTTTATTGAAAAATATGGTAAAAAAATTCAACATAAAAATAAGAGAACACCAAAAATACAAATATATAATTGTTCGGATATTATATAAATATTGGTTAAAAAGTTGGGATAAAAAGAGTGCGTATTTACAAGCTATTTCTTCTTATATACTTTAATAAATATTTTTGTCTCATATATAATAATTTTTAAAATATATTATTGATAAACACATGAGTTAAAGTGCTAGACAAATAAATTTAATAATTCTTTTAGTATACTTATTCCAGGACTTGATAGAAGAATGGAGCAATTTATCAACTTTAATTTTTCATTTTATATTTCAATTATTAATATGAAGTTATAAAAAAAAGTATATTTATTCATTTAACCAAGTAAATTATGAAAAACTATAACAAGAGGAATACATATATGACATGATACAAATCATATACATACATACATACATATATATATATAAATATATGTATGACTTACAGCTCAGGGGTTACACAAGTTTTTTTTGCAATTGAGAAAGTTGAATAGGTTTAATAATTATTAATTGTATCATTATAACTATATGCTTCGATTACATAAATTAAATTATGTAATTACTTTTGATCTGAATGAGATTTTTCATGAAGTATAATACGAAAACATTTTATATGTGCATTGTAATATTTAACGGAAAATTAAAATTTTTATTTATGTGTATTATACATAAACAATACGAGTATTTACTAATTAAGATTTTAGGTCAGGATCAGAAATACAGCTCAGTTCTAGCCGTTCTTTATGGAGTTGGATCTGTCAAAAAAAAAGTTAAAATGATGGAAAAAGAAGAGGCCAATACCAGGAATTGATGCACTGTCGTCATTGTCGTCACAGTCATCTTCATCACAATCGATCATAATAAAAAAAAAAGCATCCAAAACCGGTAAAGTACGCACATCGAATCCAAAACGAACAGTCATTCTCAGAATTAGAGAATCCAGTAAGGAAAAAAACGAATTCGCCATCACTTTCTGTTCCGAGTTTGGAAACTCTGGACCACACACACACATATATATATATAGAGAGAGAGAGAAAGAGAGAGAGAAGGAGCAGAGTAGGTTTGGGGAAAACGGGAGAGATAGAGAGGGGGGGTTTAAAGAAATAGTGGGAAGTGACATCCACTCACCGGCCCATTGGAAGAGACGAAAATGGGGACGTCTCTGGGGGGCTATAGTGGGCAAAGCAATGGGAGATATATATGTATAGAGAGATACATACTTAAATATCTGTAATTCTGTATCTATAGGTGATGAGTTCTCTCTCATGGCTGGAATCTGGGGTCTGCTGCCATCTGATCTTCTCCCGCCTTTTTCTATTCAACAAGCGCCTTTTTTTACTCAATGACCATTAAGCCCTCGCATTTTGACAGGTCGACTATTTTATCCTTTGAAACCAAGAAGAAACTAGAAAGTCCTCTGCTGTCTACACCCCCTATTCATGCTTTTATTATTATTATTATTATTATGTGACCACGTGTTTTGCAGTTTACGTATATCTCTTGACTAATATTTCTTCAATTTAGTCCAAAGCAAGACATTCGCGACTAGAAGGCTCACGAGAAACAAATTTTTTTGGTTTAGCCGTAAGTGAGTTGTCAAATTTTAAATTTAAGACATTGAGTTTACAACTTGTTCTTAATATTTATTTAATTCTTTTTGAAAATCAATTTCTTGTTCGAGAATACCAACTTCGTATTTTCTTCTTTGTTTTATTTTTTGGTACAAAGGGGTTGCAACGAAGACTCAAACCTCATAGAGCAAGAGCAAGAGCAAGGATGGAATCAAAAATTATATAAATTTCTTGAATTTTGGAAGGTCAAAGTAAATTTTTTGAATTTTGTTGGGTGGTTAGGGACTTAAAGTAAAAATTGTTGAATTTTAGAAGCTCAAAAGGAAAAATTTTAAAATTTCAGAAGGGCTAACATACCCTTTCTTATCATAAATATTTAAAATTCATAGGACTTAAATATAATTTTATCATTTTATCAAATTTTAGAAGGGCCGTGGTCCCCCCTTCGCATTATCATAGATGTTTCTCAATAGAGTAATGTTGCATAAATAGTTTTTTTTTTATATATGAAATTTTCATACAAAATAGTATAATTATTTATAATTCTTTCATTTAAACCAAAAAAACCAACCATTTTAGCTCATTTTATCAAATATCACTGCCACATTATTTTGACAAATCTTCTTGTAAAAATTATGTAAGAATATAATTTTTCTTCTCAATATTATGGAGTAGCTAAATAATAATTTTCAACTATTGATAGCTTTCCCTAAATGGAATAACTTCCCAAGTATCTAGTACCATACCAAAGAGAACTCATGCGCCACAGAAATTTCCTTCACGCTCATTTGAGGTTAACTGCTATATTTTCTTCACGCTCTACACTTCTAAAAGGACTTGCTGATTGACTGTCACGTATTCCCTTCCTCGTAACAAAATCGATCCCAAATTATGCCTACCTGCTTATTCTTTTAACCCTCTTCAATACAAATTCTCAAACAAAAAAACAAAAAATTGGACTTTCAGCAGACATCCTTTGGACTTAATTGCTGAAAACTGCCAAATATGGGTAAAAATAGAAAGACGAGATCAAATTATAAATAATCAACAAACCAAGGAGGTGTTACAATGCTCTTTGGTAGGAAATTGAATAATATAGGCACCATTACATATTGAAGATAGGTGAAATAACCTGTAGCTACTGGGTCAATGTCAACCTTACACAAAGCCTGGAGTTTGGTGCAGAATCAAAACTCACCTCCAATTCATTAACAAGACTGAATCTAGCAGTTAATTTTGCACAACGAATGGCAATGCATACATAAGAGAAGATGCCGTTTCCAGAAGAAACCATAGAGTGAAGAAGCAATGAGTAAAGCTCGTGAGAATTGTGTTTTGTACACAAACTCGACAGAAGGAAAGAGATTGTCTTCTTAAGATACAAAGTTATCACACCGGTCAATGAAAATCAGTTTCCAGAAACTGTCCCAATTTCCATTTTGTGCAAAACCAAGATGGTGATTACATGATAGTGCAACGACTCCTCTCCTCTGCTGGCTGTGCTGCTGCTTGCTGGTACCTGTTTGACTCAGACGGGTTGTATGTAAACTCGGAAGTATCAAGCCCATACTGGTTTTTACATGCAGAAAAAACCAACGCAAGAATAACATTAGTGTTAGCAAAAGAAAGCAATTCCCAAAGGTTTAATAAAATCCAATTCAGACGATAACTAGTATAATCCATCAGGGGTGTTCATCAGGTAGTCTTTGATAAAATGCAACTAGGTGTGCAGAAACCAGTGGGATGCACCAGACATATCTGCAAGCCAGAATGACATCATCATGCAATAATTATTGTTTTACTTAAATTGTCTGAATATCCACACGATTGAGTCCATGGGTTTCTGATATGGTGTCACGGCTAACGGATCTTGAGATTGGATGTTAGAGAATCGAACTGTTTGATTTTTGAAGTAATATATAGTAGGGGACTGTAATATTCTGAGTTTGAATCCTGCAAGTACGCATAGTGATCATAGGGATAATATCATAATATCAAGATACTTGGTGCAGGGGAAAATAGAGAACCTGCAGAGAAATTGAGCTAAATTTTGGGAAGAATTTCAAAATGGATCAAAGGAAGAATTTAACGAAGTTGGAAAAATGCATGTCATAGGGGCAAAACAAAAGAGAGAGAGAGAGAGAGAGAGAGAGAATAAAAAGTTCATAGGAATAAATTCTCAAAATTACAACTATTATAACAATTAGGGAATTCATGAATATACCATAACTAAGCAAACAGGACATGATCAGGTAACAATTGGTAATCAAAAAAGTTACGTTCCTTTAGAACAACTTATAAAATTTGAAGGCCTTTGCCTCACTTATCCAAGCGGTCATGCTGTTGATAAATGTCTTTCAAGACTACCATGTGAAGCACCCCAAACATTTTTTTAATTAATAGTATACAGAACAGATTGCACCTTTTCTCTCATACGTGCACTCCACGCATCATTCCTGCTTGGACGCTGATCAAGGGAGCCGGCTGCAGCGACACCCGTAGCTGGAACCGGTGGCCTGTTGATCAATGGTTGTCTGATTTGTTGCCTTGGGCCACCAATATACTCGTCATCACTATCATATTGTGCTGGTCTGTTTGCAGCCCTTACAATAAGAGCTAACAAGAAAAGAAGAGCCTGCAATCACATGGGCAGTCAGTAGAACTAGAGGCATTAGCAGATCAAAAGAACATAAACAACTCGATTGTGCATGCATGCATGCTACAGCAATTTAATCAAAGTTTTTATTCTTCAATACGGTCAGACGAGTTAAATTTTAAAGAAAAAGCATATCCAATGTTGTTCTAGCCGATCATAAACTTGCAAATAAAATAAGGTCATTTTAGGAATTCAGCAAATGAAGCTTTTACATTATTTCACATCCTTCAATCCCCTTTCCAGTGTGTGCGTTGAGAAAATCCATTAATGAGATAATCCAATCCAACATAACAAGGACTCTGCATCATTGAAGTTTTTGTCATACCAAAGGTCGCTGCATGTTTACAGGTGCCTTGGAAGATCTCAAAAATCCATGTTGCAATTTTCTTCAGAGGTTGGCATTTTTTGTTTTCTTTTCCTGTTCTTTTTTTTCATTTTTTTTTTTTTTTTTTTTGGTTGGTTGTTTCTGTCTGTTTTGTGGGTTGGTTGTTTTCTTTTTTTTGGGGGGGGTGAAGACGCTTCATTTTTATTATTACATAAAAATTAGCACTAATAATTTCACAGAGGAGCCATGCCCTTCCAGAACACATGCACATGACGACAATCTTTGACAATGGCAAACACATCTTACTTGTGTCCACACGACAAAAATAATTGAGTTTAAATTTTAAAGAAAAAGCATATCCAATGTTGTTCTAGCTGATCATAAACTTGCAAATAAAATAAGGTCATTTTAGGAATTCAGCAAATGAAGCTTTTACATTATTTCACATCCTTCAATCCCCTTTCCAGTGTGTGCGTTGAGAAAATCCATTAATGAGATAATCCAATCCAACATAACAAGGACTCTGCATCATTGAAGTTTTTGTCATACCAAAGGTCGCTGCATGTTTACATGTCAGGTGCCTTGGAAGATCTCAAAATCCATGTTGCAATTTTTGTTATCTTCAGAGGTTGGCATGCCTAACAAACTGATGCTGAGGCATGCTTCATTGTCCCTTTTTGTTTTCTTTTCCTGTTCTTTTTTTTTGGTTTTTTTTTTTTTTTTTTTTTTTTTCTGTCTGTTTTGGGGGGGTTGGGGGGGGGAAGACGCTTCATTTTTATTATTACATAAAAATTAGCACTAATAATTTCACAGAGGAGCCATGCCCTTCCAGAACACATGCACATGACGACAATCTTTGACAATGGCAAACACATCTTACTTGTGTCCACACGACAAAAATAAATTTTCTGTAGACATCCAAATTTTCTCTGGATGCTCCAAAGACGTGAGCCAATACACTCGAAACTAGAATATTCCTTTTCTTAGTATAAGAATAACGAAAACATAAAGAGGAAGAACATAATAAACATTTACCATTTCTCAGGATAACAGAGATATATCTATCATGGATTTCAATCACAGGGGGAGGGAAAGAGGGAGCATGAAGAAGCATCAAAATTGTGCGTGGGTGAATGCACAGGTGTGCACATACAGAGCCGTAACCTTGTCATGTTAGCAGTTTGTAGAGACCACACATTTCATTTCCATCTGGTAAAAAAATACACAGTTAAGTTCATCGTTTAGAATATATATAGTTTATTTGATAAGTGAGAATAACCAATATTTTATAGACCAGTAGCACGTTTTGGTTTATGCTACCAAGCATATCATAGACAGCCAGATAATAATAAATGAGTCCACAGAGAATAAGCAACCGTTGAAATTTCACAATATAGTTTCCAGCCAAATTGTAAGCCTCAATGAAAGAAGTACGCACAGTTCGGAGAAAATTTCCAACACAAATAGGTGTCTAAACAATGAGGATGAATGACCCCCTCCTCTTCTCTCTCCTCCTCCTCCTCCTCCTCACTCTCCCATTTTTTTTAATACATAACCCTAATATAAAGTTTCTTCTAGGAGTTAGAAGCTAACTAATGCAAATGCAAGATCTAAGTAGCACAAACACTTCTAGGGAGAAGTTGTAAACTTGTATCCATGTTGGACACATCATACACCAACACTTCTTAGACACTCCTAGACACACATTTGATACTTCGTGAACCGGTCCTGATTCAAAAAAGAAATTTAATAATTTTGATCACTTCGATGATGCTCCTAGACACCCCCAACACAATCTAGATGGTGGATCTCCTAATAGGAAGAATGTTGTCTTGGAAATGCTACTCACACACCCAAATCTGTCTTGAAATATTCTAAACAACAATATATCATGTGCATGACCTACATAAAGTATACTTCACCCATCCAATTTTATATGTCTTATCTCTTAGTTGACTATGCACAAAATTTTCAGAAGGCATCATGATAAACTTACAAAAATGTCCTTTGTCCTAGTTGAATAATTATTTTAGGGAATGTGATTGTATTTGAACACAAATGTAAAGGAGGGTAATATGGGAAGTCACAATTAAAAAATTTCTTTTCAAACTAGGACACACAAAAATGGGTCATCCAAAAATGGAAATAAGATACGTAAAATATGTCGGAGGGATTAGTATGCAATGGACAACTTCTAACATAGGTAAAGAACATGGTAATAAAAGAAAATTTAGTAAGAAAGCATGTAGGAGTATATGTTATACTCATAATATTTGTGAAGCTTCGTGTTCCACAATGTGCAATTTAATGGATGATAATTAAATCACACACTTTTTATATATAATATGCCTAACAAGTACATCAATATATTGACTTGTTGCCATGTCTATATCCTCCTTTTTTAGGGTGGAGGTCTATATCGTGTTTTGTCCATGTCTATGCGAAATAGAGCAAGACAGAACCATATTTGAAACTATCCAATTGCAACAACTTATCAAGAGTGCAAAAGGCAAATTCAACATAGTAGATAGATCCGTCAAAAAGCTTAACCCACCTTACTGTAAAGCACCATCATTTATAAGGAAAAAAATGCTTAGACAATTCAGCAACAATTACAACAACAGTACCCATAACTAACACTGTCCATGTCTAAAAACTGCCGAACACAATTGCATACTCAACATATGAGCTACAGATTATGTTCAACGTCTCAGAATAGCAGTCATTTAGAAGATGCTCTCACTACAACAGCCTTTATCTCACTGTTCTAGATTGCTAAAAGCTCAAAGACAAATTATTAACATCAATAGGAACTTTAAAATCAAATAAGAAATATGAATCTCAATTAAAATTTGCAAAAGCACGTGAAAAGGCAATCAATGAAGTAAGGCCACTAGGGCCATTGCAACAGCAAATAATTGTCAATCATTCACCACTATAGCATATGAACAAATGAAACTAAATCTAGAAACTCAATCACTCAAAAGGTTAACAAAAAGTGTCCACGTAGAACAGCAAACTATTGGCCACCTATTCAATTAAAGCAATCTTTATAGCACCCACATAAATACATAATTAGGAGTTCTTATCTGAAATTTAGATACAAGATTCTAGATACATTATTGTAATGAACCTGCTGATGGCAAGGGTTATGAAGAGTATGGATTTTCATTATGGATGACAAACATGTACCGCAGAATAAAGGAAAAGTGTTTGAGATGTTATGATCATATGCAATGTAGACCAACCAACGCGCTTGTAAGGAAAAGTTTTTGATAAACGGTGAGGATGCTAAAAGGTAATAGAGGTGAGCGAAGGAGTACATATTTTGATGCAGTAAGAAGGGAAACCATTGGCTTAGACTAACTGAAAACATGGCTTTTAACAGAGCCAAGATAAAACAACAAATCCGTGTAGCCAACTGCTAGTAATTCGGACAAAGGTGTGTTGAGTTGAATTGGTACTTTATAAAGGTAATTTAATAGATGGACTAAATCTGCCCAATTATATGTTTATTTATTAAGTCATTTATATATTATTTTTTTTTGGCATGCAAATCCAACAAGTTCTCCATAAATAATTATAAGCAATCACATATGAGAAAAGCAACATGATTATGCACGAAACTAATGGATGAGGCATTGCTCTCACTTCAATGCATCTACCACTCAGATCCAAGAAGGAATAAATTTATGTTAAGTGACTTGAGTCTCAACAGCAAGAGACATTTTCTTATGCTTACCTCCAAAATAACAACCCCAAGAGCAACCCATTTGACAATTTCCCAGTTCTCTTCCAAAAACTCATATATCTTATCAAAGTCGCCAGTTTTATCAGTGGGGATTTCCTGAAACAAATAATGCGTGATTAATCAGATACCCAAGTATAACATCTTGGAACTCAAAAGCTCAGTCAGAATAACACTCACCTCTTTCCAGCTTTTGTCAAAGAATATGAAAGCTGCACATGCCAGTTCTACCAAGATCAGCAAGATCACAAATACTGCATACTGTCTTCACTTAAGGAATCCATACATCCTCATCCAAAAAAAAAATAGGGAAAGAAACAGAACAATATGCATGTCAGTTCATCCACAGCACAATGCATCAACTTTACAGGGTTCCGCACCCCAGATATCATTACTGGAGCAAATTAACATAGGCATGCTTAATGAAGATGAAGTATTACATCATCATCATCAAAAACAAGAAATAAAGAAAAAGGAAAAAGGAAAAGGAAAACGGATACGCATGCACCAATTCACCGAAAACAAACAAAGTATGTGAATCTTGCAAGGTTCCATATGACAACTTTCATCAGTGGAGCAAATTAACCTACGCATGCTTGACAAAATTTGTCAATCTTGCAGGGTTCTATATGAGAACTTTCACAAGTGGAGCAAACTAACCTAGGCATGCTAGAGAAACATGATACGTATAAAACTTATGCTCAGGACAATAGCATCATGGCAATAGCTAAAATGAAAATAAGTAAAACATTCTGTCTGCCACTGAAGTATACAATGATGTTGCCATGCCATCTTGCCGGATATTAACATGAGATCATAACTGTCATATGAATCATATCAGTGGCTGTGGTGTAGGTGTCCCATCACATAGAAAAAAGGTCATCATTGTCCATAATGGTTCATATTACTACAGGTGGAATGCACGAGTGATTAGGATACACAAGTCAGGCAGCATCCATTCCGTGTTGCTGCTCCAATACAACCAAAACAAGATATTACAAAGAGGATCACGCCAACACCAACAAATAAAAATATGAACCTGCAAAAACATGACCACAGGGAAAGTTAGTTTACATTTCAAAATTTCATTGAACACAAAAGATTGATGAGGGTACAATGTATTCATTCATTTATATCCCAAAAATTTTTTTAAAAAAAATATCAGAAACACAACATGATGCAGTGTGTATATTACGAATCTAGCCACAAAAATCATGAAATCTCTCAACTCCTTAAGTTGCATTTCATGATTCTAGCAACGAAAATTATTCCATTCCTTAAATATTTATTGCATACTAAGCATCTCATGTATAATCAGCAAGTGTTCATTACATAAGGATGGCAAAGAAACTGATGTGAATAACTGAAATGACTCGTCAATATCAAATTATAGCATCATAAAGGATCCATAATTTTTGTGTATTTGGAGTCTTGGACCCAAAAAAAAGGATATGCTGCATGATTATGTACAAGAGATTTCACAAAAACATACCCCAAAATTTAGGAAAATCATCATTGGTGGGCACCTAGGATTCTTTCAAGCTTTTCGTCATTTTCATTTCTGAATATTCAAAACATGAAACTGAAAAATGAAAACAAAACTAAACTAGCATTTCATTTCTATTTCCTTCTTTTTTTTCAAGGTCGTACAAAGTTAAGCTTCCTCCAACTTAAAGAAATAAACCGTTATTCAAAATATCAACAAAATCCAAAAAAGAGTATAGAGAAGAATTCACCCACCAGTAGGTTCACCTCAACAAGCACAAAAAAAGTGTTGTTTTGCATAAACCATTCCATACCAAATACCGAGCATTTTTTTTTATCTTTTTTTTTTTTTTTGGGTGTACAAAGATAGACCTTCCTCCAACTTAAGCAAATACATCATATTCAAACTATCGGTAAAATACACAAAAAAAGTCAAGAGAAGAATTTATCCTCCTATGGGTCCATGACTCCACATAAACAACAATCCGAAAACCCAATCAATTTTTGAGAACCATTCCATCTCATCAAGATTTTCCGCAGCTTCGTCCCTCAAAATGCACCACCCATAGACAAACAACATCAATCAAAGCCACTAACTGAACAGCCAAAGATTAGGCAAAACCCCACAGCTTTGCAAACCATAGTCTCAAAACTAACCCATATTGAATGACGCACAATCAAATGATTATTTAAGAAAACGAAGGAATTAAATCATAACAACCTCTTGACCATTGATAAGAAACAAACTGGGAGTTTTATACTTAAAGAAGAATTTACCAATAGCTGTAGAAGCACAAATTTATGACTTTACCATTTAAATGAAAAAGAGAAAGGAGGCAAGGACAATGGGCAATTTCAAAGAATGATAATGAGTGGAGAAGGGCGAAGGTGGGTGGAGAAAAGCAACTCAATATAAAAGCAGGAAAAAGAAAAAGAAAAAAAAAAAGACTACGAAGGTCCAGTTATTGTACAAGCTTTCACACATAAACACGAACCTTATCTATGATATGAATTACAATTTCTAACTCAAGGTCTTTTCGCGACAAGACCCTAAACTAGTTATAAAATTTGCCAGGTTCATGTTGTGCACCTAATGAGTATATGTTGGCCTAAAGAACCCTATGGTGACCTTTATGCTATGGCGTGTCCTGTTTTTTTTTTTTTTTTTTTTTTTTTAAGCTGTGGACACGCCGGGGACACGGCTGGGACACGTCGAAGACACGGCTAGAACACGTTTAGAACACGGCAGGGGTTAAAGTGTAATTATGAAAATTTTTAAATGAGGTATATTTTTTAATTTTCTTAACTTCAATATAAAATGTACAAAATATCCCAAATCAAAACATTTCTTCTTCTTCTTCTTCACTGCTATAAGTAAGAAGCTATATGTGTCATGATGAATTAATGGATTGTTATAGATTGTGTCATTTGCTATCCGGCTTCTTAGGTTACTGATGTAAGCGGTTGGCCTAGAGCCCTATGGTGACCTTACGATTACTGATGTGGTGATCTTTATGGTTACTATGCTGCAGGTGAGGGAAAGACAAAACTTGACCAATATTCGAAGCTTTCACTAGTGTCTGCCATAGGTAGCCCCAGCAACCTAAGTCTTTCACACCACATAATGAAGTCACACACTCCACTCAACTTATAAGCTGCTTTGAGACATATCAAACCTCAGTTTTGTCAATATCACAGCTCCCCCGTCATTGTATCCTATATTTTACCAGGCTTCTTTAAGGTTCACAGAATATGTTTCAAGACTTGTGTCGTGCCACTGTATCCGTAAATGGACTTCGTGTCAGGTTACATTATGATGAAAATGCTAGGCTCTAATGTATGTTGGATCACGAGCACCTATGTGACCTTAGATTCACTGATGTGCAGTTAGTGTTTGGTATACTCAATTGCGAGATTTTCCAATTTGACCATGGCTCATGCATCAGGATTTATGCCAGTAGTTACAACTACACACACATTTATGGGATGAAAGCAAGTCAACTAATGGCACTCTGCACACTGCAGTAACGTGAAGAAATAACTTATCAAACTTGTCCAAAGATTCAAGGAGAATGCAACCTGAAGTAAGGATCCACTAGAATTGTTAGTTCTCCTTGGAGACTGAACATCGGGGCGTAGGACACAGACTTAAAGCCTTTTTACTGCTTCCCATTGTTCTAGAGTAGAGAACTAGCTACAAAAATTCTTTTTTTCTAATAATGGCTAGAGAAAATTAATGAACGAACAACTTGAAGAAGGTGGGTACACAAGTCCAAATCACCTGTGTGACGTGCCACGTCATCGGCACGTCATTAACTTCATGAACATGGAATCCACGTGTCAATCTGGATCAGTAAGACATCTCAATGTCATGTTGCCATGCTGACCTAGGACCTTGGCCTCAGGTCTAAGCACTTTGGACAACCTCCAAGGTACCTCCAAGGACACACTTATTCCCACAGAGACCTTTGCTGCTTCCATCTGTCCTAGAATAGCAAATAGCTACTGAATTTATTTTTTTAATAGGTCAAACTGGCTACAAGAAATTAATGAACTAACAACTTGAAGAAGGTGGGTATATGCGTCCAATCTCCTATGTGGAGTGCCATGTCATCAGCACATTACTACCTTCATGAATATGGAATCCACGTGTCAATCTGGATCACTAAGACATAGCAACATGTCATGTTGCTCCCCTCTGAGGTTGAGCCACTATGGCCCAGTGCCTTGGCTTCAAGCCTAGGCATTTAGGACAACCTCCAAGACCCCCAAGCACACACACACCCCCAGGCATGACCGAGCAAACCTCCACTTGAGCGCATCATCTCTTTGCAGTAACATGGTCGTTACCATTGGCTCGACTGAGCAATACTTCATCCGATCATGTCCTTTCTATGCCTTGGTCCTTATCTCCAATGGCACCAGCTTAGGTCAGGAGCCAGCTTAGGAACCTCTTTGAGACTGGTGCCGCGGTCATGGGAAAATGCAGGCGACCTTGTGACCATCACAAGGACCCTTGGGTACATGTGGCTCGACGGCCAGAGTTGAGGGTTTATCAACGGGCTCCCCTCCCCCAAGGGCTTGTACCTTGACTGGTCTTGGAGAAAGAGACATCTCATTATCTTCTTGACCATAATAAAGATATGTTACATGCTCAATACGTCTCTATGCCTACGGAGCACATTCTCACAATCCCTACAACTTGAGCACCTCAAAGGATACTGGTGTCACTACTAGTTGAGGTCACTCCACTAACAAAATGTCAGACCATGCATAACCCCCCACCTATTCCTCAACCACATACCCTCGACACGTGTGATGAGTAGCCCTTATGGTTTAACCCCCTCTATAATAGGAAGCCTCCACCATCTTCGTCTTCAAGAAAGCACCCTAATCTAACACCAACAACAACAAACTTCAAATGCTCGATTTCCCGTCACTTTGGCCCTCAAGATAATAATGAACTACATCATTTGAATGGCAGCCAACTTATTAGAGAATAACCTAGAAACTTTTCAGTTATTCATTGCTTTTTCTTTTTATTATTAATAGAAATTCAGCAACTTCTTTCTGACTCCTCAAGTTAGCTCCAACAAAAAGATCAAATGTCATACAACATCTAAAGGTCATAAACTGGTTGGACATTGAACTGATTTAGGTGGGATTTCAGAGCCTGACAAGGATGTTTGTTGAGGTGTTTCTAAGTTGAAACGCATTTTGTGAGACCAACCTTGGAGACACCGAAAACTTCTCTGATAGCAGGTACATTGAACATTTATTGAGGAGGGAAGGTAAAAAAACCCACATACAGTGCAACTAAGTGAGACAACAATAAAAGACTGCAACTATAGTTGTGAAAGCACATCTAGGCACCAAAACAAGTCCAAGGCACAGGCTTGGGGCCTTGCCTATGCCCAAGGGACAAGGCTTAGAAAAGGCGCACCTGTTTTAATTTTTAATCCTGTTATACATTTTGTCAATTGGGCCTTTTAAGATCCCTTGATTAAGTTGGGGGACATCAAAATATGGTGCCCCATGAGGCACTTTATCACAGCCATGGTTAAAAAATCTAAAAAGCACAGTATCAGAACTTCATTAGATCTCTCTGTCCAAAAGAAAAGGAAATAAACTGCGAAGGAAGGAAACAGCTACCCAACCCTAACATTGTAAGAGGCTAGGGGCTACTACTGTGCCCTCAACAGCAGCCCAACAGGTCAGTCCTCTTCCTCCTCCATCCTCCTATCATGTTGAGTATCTGGTGTTGCTCTCTTTCTCTCTCTCTCTCTCTCTCTCTCTCTCTCTCTCTCAACCAGCCCCTCAGCTTATTGCTCTTCTTATTCACTTCCATCATGACCGACACACACACACACACACTCTCTCTCTCTCTCTCTCTCTCTCTCTCTCTCTCTCATCACATGCTGACTTTTTTTATCATTTCAACCACACATTAATTTTTTGAAATTTGGTGTTTTATATTTTGCTGGGTAATTGCTTTCTTTGGCTAACTGGAAGTCTAGTAATTTTCTGCCATTTGCTTTCTTCTGCAGGTTGAATCCTTTGCACGATGTCTTGGGTTTTGCAGCAAGCGTGCAACCCTTTTTTTCCCTTTCTTCTTTCCTTCTTGCAAGCTGGATGCATGTTACAAACAAATTGCCACTTGTGCTTTACTTTCTGTTACTCTATCACAAACTTGCATTGTTATTCGATTTATTTGAATGTTCTATAGAATCTATCCAACATATGAATTTAACAAGCGCCTTACTTCACGTAGACTACACCTTGCCTTGCCCCTAAGCATCAGGAGACCTTAGCACCTATCTTGAGCCTTTTAACAAACTATGAACTACCATACTGTACACTCCTTTGCAGCTAGTGAAAGGACAACAGTGTAGCAAGAGGGGGGGAAAAAAAGCATAAAATGAATTCACAGATAGAAAAAAAAAAACAAACAAAAAAAGTTGATGCAATGCATTCAGTAGTGATAGTGGTTCCTCCATAATTTCAGGGGGCAACCTTAGTAAATAACATAATAACAAAGGTATTATATACCACTTCTCAATGTAACACTTTTACTAAATAACGTTTAAATCTCATATTTCATTTTTGAATTGATTACAACGAAAGTAAAATGTTTCTATCAGGCTCAAGTGGATAAAGGTTTCTGTCCCAAAAACATATATTATTTACATTCCTTTTTTTCTTTTTTTTTTGCCACCTTTCCAGAAACCAAATGCAGAATGGGAGCAAAATTTTCCTATATACAGGTATCATTAACCAGAGGAAAAAAAGAAACCATAAGGAGATCAATGAAACAAAATACAGTTCAACAGCAATCTAATTCAGACGATGAGATATAAAACAGGTCTTCTCAACAATGGATCACTAAAAGGCACCCATAAGCACAGATACATTTAGCAAGGTGGGGCAGCATACCAAGCTTTTGGCAGGTTATCGAAAATGCTGCTTGACATAGAGACAGCCATGAGCATCGGCCGACCAAGCCGTATCAAATCGTCACTTGTGGGTGAGATGGTGGAATCGCCAGAAGACGACTTTTCATACTCCACAAACAAGTAGATCCCATACGCCACAATGGCCAGACCCACAAGAGTCATCAAGAAGTTCAAAAGCTTCAATAAGCATTCCCAAAAACCCCTGCACGCCATTCTCCACAATCCCTCAAATCCCTTTCAATCACAGTCCTTGCAAAGACTCTTCTAATTCATCAAAGCTCCAATTCACTACAACAAAAACTAACATCAACTCCCAAAAAATATAAACCTCAGAGATATAAATCTTCGAATGAAATTTTAAATTTCGAGAAAAGAAAAGACACGGCTAGAAATTTTAAGTCCCCTTTTGTTTCCACGAAAAAAAATAATCATAACAAAATAATTTCCCTGGCATAAAAAATAATATGTATATCTATACACAAATATTTTCAGCTCTGAAGATATTTAACTTGAAGCTCACGGTGATAAAGAATACATACACATATGTGTACAAAATTTCCCAGAAAATTCCGTTGGGAACTATTTTCCATCGAATTGAATCTGAGGAAATTCAATGGAATTCTGATTCTCTAGGCGTCTGATCGTCAAAGGAAAATTCAATGCATGCGAATCCCTGGTAGAATTCGAATTCCGCTTGTCGTGTAGAAATTACTTTGACAGAAAATTGTAACTTCGAAATGAAAACTGTAAAATGGTAATTTAACCCACCCCCCAAAAGAAAATTCTAAATATTATATATTAGATATAGAAATAGACAGAACTTACAGACGTACGAGCGACGATTTCGAGTTCCAGATTGCGAGCCCCCAAGATTCGAAACCAGAGAGCGAGAGAGAGAGAAACGGAGAGAGGGTCTGGAAATTGGAAGTAGGAAGAAAAAGGTCGCCTTCTTTTCTGATTTCTGCGTTTATCGACAGCTGGGTATAAAAATGGGGCGCCTGAACCTTTTACCATGTGAGGACATTTCCTATTAAAATGACGTTATTGTCCCCATAAGCTGTGGGTGTGCATGCGTCAAATTGGATCAGCTCGGTGCCAAATCCAAAACTAAATCGATTGTGATTGGTTTTAGAATTTTAAACTTACAATCGTACTAATCATAAATGAATTGGTTCGGATCGGTTCTATGTTTCATTTTGAATCCACTTGATTCGGGTCCATATATAATAGATTGAATCTATTATTTGGTATAAAGTTCGTTTTATTTGTTAAAATTTTAAAAATTTATACTCAATTTTGTAATTTTTATTTCTCAAAAATTTAAAAAGAAAATATACAAAACAAATCAATAATATTAAAGTACAATAACTAATAATTTAAATATATATATTCAATATATTTTATAAAAATATCTAACATAAATTAATCGATTTTTGAGTCGGTTATTGGGTTGGTTCAGGTAACTTGATAACCGAATCAATTTTATCGATTTCAGCATTTTAAAGTTCAAAAATCAAATCTTTAACAAACCAAACCAAGCCAACTTATAAAAGTTATGTGGGTTCGATTTTCAAGCCTTTTCAGTTATTTTGTGCACTTTTGCCATAAGTAAAATGAGTTTATATTTGAAAAAAGATAAATACTTAATATATATTTTATACATGTTTTGTCTAATTAAATCTTAAGCCGCGTATTAGTAAGGCCTTGGAAAAAATAAGTAAATTTTTATTAATTAAAAATAAAACAAAAACAAATTACTCAAAATTAACTTGTGTTGGCTCATAAAATTCGAACACATTTTGACACGTGTTAAACTGTAAGTATAATGGCCTGGCATCGTCAGAAACATGGGGCGCTCAAATCAGGATATCACTTCACCGGTTCACCTGTACAGGGCGGTGATGACAACACTGGAGTTCAGTCTTTGCCACGTGGACGACAGTCCTATCCAACCCATGAAAATCTCTATCCCCACCCCCCCTGACACCCCACCCGCCAGATTTGATCATTAAATTTTTTTGGTTTTCCTATTTTGCCCATAACCTTACTCATTTATTTCAAGATTGTCATCAAATTCAATTGTTTTGATAATATTTTTTTTTTTACTCCCACCTTTCAAATTTTAATTAAAAATTTGACCATTAATTTCTTTTTACTCTCACCTTCTAGATTTTTATATAAATAAAATTGTTATGATCAAATTTTATAATTTCTTTTACTCCCCCACCTTCTAATTTTTTATTAAAAAAAAATTAATCAAAATTTTTAAATTTCTTTTTACTCTCACCTCCTGGATTTTTATATAAATAAATTTTTTATGATCAAATTTTATAATTTCTTTTACTCTCACCTCCCGGTTTTTATAAAAGAAAGAAATTTTTTGATCAAATTTTTTAAAATTTCTCTCTATTTATAAAATTTAATGTAAAACTAATTAATATAATTTTTTTTTAAAATACTTAAGTAAAATAATTTAAATTTATTTCTTGAGACTATCCTTGGGAATTAATAATGCATTTTTTACTAGTTTGATTTATCATAAAAACACAAACAAAACCTCTTGACAATCCCACTCACTGATGTGACCCATATTTTTTTTGTTCTTTTCTTTTTTTTTTTAAAAATCAAATTAATCAAAACAAAATAAAAATAAAATAACAAATAAAAAATAATAAAGTCTTGTTGGATCAGTGATAAATTCAGGTGTATAGAAAAAGACATATCCGAATAGAAAATCTTATTCGAACAAAAAATCTATGATCTCATATTCCTGATAATCTCACTCACTGATGTGACCTCTATTTTTTTTTTGTTCTTTTTTTTTAAAACAATTCAAATTAATCAAAACAAAATAAAAATAAAACAATTAATAAAAAATAACAAATATTTTTCTGATGTAATTTCTATTTTTTTATTTTTTTTTATTTTTAAAAAAAATTTAAATTAATCAAAAAAAATAAAAATAAAATAATTGATATATGTTTAACTATAAAAAAAACAAAACACTATTACTTTGCATCAACAATACAAATGAGGGCAAAATCGGACAAGAAATTTTTTTTTCCATCCCATCAGCCCACCCCCTGTGTCCAGGGGGTGGGAGTAATACTTCTCCCAACCCATTTGTAACCTCATGCAAAGGGTAGTTTAGTCATTCAAAAAAAAGAGGTTGGTGATTGTGAGTGAAGAGTATGAAGTCCGATGATGAATAGTGATTTCTTATTACAACTGTACGAAGGCAACGCTATACAATGATGTGATTAAATGATGGCATTTTACTATAAAATAAAATATTTTTTATAATAATTATTAATTATAAAATTGCCAAAAAATTTAGAAGAAAGGACCAAAATATGTTGATCAGTTTGTATCATCAATTATGACCATATTCACCATTGCTAATTTATTGAAGCGAATATTATATTTTTAAATCACAAAACATAAAATATAGGAGTAATTATACTTACTTTCTTGTGATTTGAGTTAAAATCAGATGATACTTATGTGATTTAAAAGTGAAGACATGACACCCCTTATAATTTGGACTTATTTGTCAAATAGATGAAAACTGTTAAATTTAATGAAAATTTTGTCATAAGAATATTTTTATCATTTTATCTCTCAAAATTAGAACATTAAAAAGACAAATTGGCCATTTTATTCTAAAATAAAGCATTGTCTTTTGAATTTTTTTTTTTTTTTTTTTACCAAATGACCTTTTGAATGTTCTAATTTGAAGATATAAAATGATGAAAATACCTCTATAATAGAACTTTCGTTAAATCTAACATTTTTCATGCATTTTGTAGATAAGTTCAAACCAGAAAGAGTCATATGTTCACTTTTAAATCAAAATAGAGTCATCTAATATGAGCTCAAATCACAATGGAGTAAAGTGTAATTACTCATAAAATATAAGAAAAAACAAGTGCTCCTTGGAGGATTCAAATTTAGAGTCCATTTGGTACAGCTTATTTCAAGCTTTTTTTACTTATAAGCAAAAAAGTCAAAATAATTTTAGCTTTTTAATTTTATTTTATTTTTTACTTTTATGTTAGTCTTAGCTTATAAAAATAAAAAAACTACAAAAAGTTTAAATTTTTTTTTATTTATAAGACAAAAAAATAAAACTAAAACAAAATATACCAAACCAATCAGTAGTCACCTCTTCTCATCCCCTCATAATGAGGTAGGTCTCTCCACTTGCTAGGTGAAACATTGTGAGAGGATGAGAAGTGACATGACGTTATGGAAATAATAGACTGCCAACAAATGTCGTTAACCCATAGTTACCATAAAACTTTATGAAGGAGAAATAAACTCGTTCTTATAATAGACAAAATTCTCATTAAATTTTAAAAAAAATTTAGAAAATTTTTATAAATACTCAAAACTCTAGCATAATTTAAAAAATTTGTTAGAATTTCTTAAAAAATGTCATAAAAACTCCATAGAAACTCTCTTTTCATAATTTATAGTATTTTCCATGCACTCAAATCTTTTTTTTATAGTAATAATGTATAACTATTTTAGTAAATTTCTTTAGATATAGTGGAAGATTAATATTTTACTTATTCATGTACTTTAATACTCTATATTGCTTTCTTAAATTTTTTAGAAATATTATATTTAATTTTATATGACCTTTATTTTGTATCTTCTCGGGCCACGCTTCACACTCTCATTTCTTAAGCCAGTTACCTACAAACACGTGT
Organism: Euryodendron excelsum; assembly: GCA_033060915.1. Taxonomy (NCBI): domain Eukaryota; kingdom Viridiplantae; phylum Streptophyta; class Magnoliopsida; order Ericales; family Pentaphylacaceae; genus Euryodendron; species Euryodendron excelsum. The sequence goes on along the minus strand of CM065397.1, from coordinate 6,594,119 downwards.
CAACATAAAACATGCAGGGTGAGGAACAAAGGACGGCTGAGATTTAATTAAAAAAAGATTAGGACGGCGGGAAAGTGACTCTTCAATGGCAGTGCATTCCTCTTGACGTGTAGTTTTCATTTGTAAATTGTCAATATACTTCCATTACTAAATTTTATCCTTTCTTTTTCTTTTTTTCTTTAAACATAAATATAATTTTCTTTATTATTATGTCACTCGTTCTTGGAGGGGCCTCTAGACGAAAGAAAAAAAAAAAAGTAAATTATTTTACAAACTGACATGGCCTTTTATGGTTATTTTACTTCCAATTAAAACACCCACTAATATGATTTATTATTTTAAAATTACTATTGTCAAGTTATTCTATAGGAGAAAAATCAAATAGATCCATAGCACTAATGTTTATAGAGCAACAATACTATTATAATTTTTACCATTTGTGTATTGGATGGTTGTCATACTGTAAAACTTAAATTTTAGTGACAGTAGTAGGTATTAATATAGTATTAAAAATTTCTCTCTCTAGATGGAATTTTTGTATACATATTTCATTTGTATATCATTTTATTTTGTACTATTGTTGTTAATAAATTTCTCCAACTAAGTTATTCAACACCTTCATTACCTTAAATAATTTAAACTAAAAGTAAAACTAATGTCAAATTACAAAATGGTCCTTGCAATGAAAAATCAATGGCAAGGCTATTTGAGTCATTTGGTACAAGCATGCCAATTAAGCTATGGTCCAAATGACCATTGCATGGCACTTGAGATGTCTGTTGGTCAAAGGCGACAAGGGGTAGCCGGTGAATGGCGGGAAAATTGTACTTACAATAGAGAGCGAGAGAAGGATCTAACTGCCATTCAAAGACACCAGCTACCCGTCAAAAAGAAGAAGTAAAAGAAGATGACTTCAATCCTCATTGCTCAATTATTAAATATTTTCCACCATGTTATGACAAATTTTTCCCTCAACAAACTTTTAATTTTACAGTACCACCGCCGACCTAGTTCGGTTATTATTTATGTAAATGCATGAAAAAAAAAAAAAACTTGAAATCATGCATGCATGAACAGATAAAATAACGACACTTTTAGGATAAGTGTGATTGAATTATACTAGTATTGATTCGAATTCATGGACTTTATTATACATGTAAGCTAAATATTCTTTACCTTCAATTCAAGCTGCATTTGGTTGCTGGATAAGGAAGGAGGATTAGGAAAATTGTATCTGGGATTCAATTATTTCATGTTTGATTGCACAAATTGAGGTATTGATAGAATGTCTAGACGTGATACATAATTCTGTTTTTGGGGTATAAGTTTATCCCATAGGTGGGATAGACTATCCAAGATAGGCTCTCGCCTTAAGCCCTCAATTTTCGAAGGCCTTTAATTTTCAAAATCTCCACAAGTTATAGTATTAGTTTTATGTAATTTTTTTTCATCTTTTTTGACAAAAAGCCCCGTTTTAGATGAGAAAAAAAATGCTTATTAAAAAAAGAAGACCTAAAATCAACTACACTAGTATACCTAAGGGAGAAAAAACACCAATTTAATCAATAATAAATTAAATGTCTCAATTTTTTTCTAAACCTTACATGCTATAATCAAAATCCTATATGGTTTCTACAAATTTTTTCTTAACGCTCCGTTTAGAACCTTGACTTGCAGTAAAAAATGTAAAGGACAAGGAAAACTTTAAGGAAAAGAGAATAAAAATATTATTTCATTTTGTTCTCTTTTCTCTCACTTTTTATTTTTTCTTTACTTTTTCTACTGAAAATTCGAGTACCAAACGGAGCATAAAAAAACATCTCAGTACAGATGAGAAAAAGTGTCTTATAAAAGTGATCTCGAAATCAACTACACTAAATAAAAAAAACATATATCTTCAAATTGAAAAAGGCCCATTAGAAGAAGGCCCAAAATTAACATACCGATAAATTTTAGAAAACAAATACTGATTTTATTAAAAAAATTATTTTATAAACTAAAAACATAAAAAACCTCATTTAAAATTACTTGTCTTAGGTCTCAAGTTGTCTTGAGCCGGCCTGGACAAATTTATGAAAATCTCCCTGACATTCCATAATGACAACTTTCCATAACCCCACAAAAAAGAATCCATTAACAATAAAATTTTCTATGAACCAAAACTGTCACTAGTATTTGGGCATGGCACAAGTCCGGTTCCTACTAATTGTAGTGTGGGCTGGGACATGACTTTAAGCTGGGCTTCACTTCTCTTGACATTTCAGGCCAACAATATTCTTATATTCCAAGACCAAGAATTTTTTAGCCTCGATTGGTATGGCCGAGTAGACTTTATATATATACATATATATAGTTGATGGAATTTCAACTCTGCCACCCGCTCTGCAGTAGCTCTCATTTTATCACCGGACCAATACAATAGTTAAATAGGCTTTGAAAACAAACTAGCTTATATATATATATATATATATATATATTTATTTATTTTTCTTTAACACTGTATGCTAAAATTTAAACTTGGAGAACTTTGCATTGACAGCAAGGCAATATACAAAACAATGTCTTGACTATGTATGCATGTTGATCAATGAGCCATGAATAATGGAATTGTACAAACTGGTGTCTACCACCTAGCCATACCTTGATAAATATAATAGAGATGATGCCATGGTTTTACAAATAAACACTCTGGCATATGGAGCTCCAGGCCTTACATCTTAGTGCTCAATTAGGCCCCTAGAAAAAATAACAAAAAAAGAAAGAAAAACTCTTGGACAATAATACACTCTTAAGCGCGGCTAGCATCAATGGCGAGGCTAATACTAGCCAGCTGATGAGTTCTAGCTGAGATGACTATTTACTGATGAATAAGTATTAGCCAACTGGTGAGTTCTAACTGAGATGACTATCAAACTCACTCAGTGCTATCTAACTCACGAGTTTTAACTGAGATGACAATCATGTCACTCACCCCGAATCCATTGTCTGTTTTACAAAAATTCTTATCCAGCAGTCAAGTTTATTTATTTACTCAATAGCTGAGATTTTAAAAGATACGCATACCCAAAACCACTAGTTGGGTTGGGTATAGGAGAAAAATCCCAACTTGGAGAGAAACAAGAAGTCCCATCAAGATCAGATTAAGAAAGGTCTCAATTTTTATTCACAATTCCCATACAGTCCCTCTCCACAACACTATCCCACTGGACCAAGTTTCATTATTGAGGGCAGCAACCGGTAGAACCCACCACCCAACCACCCAAAAAAAGATGGACCACATCACCGCCTGATGATCCTGGGATCAGGATCAGATAGGCAAAAGTAAACTGCAAAAGGTCCCCCCCCCCCCCCCCCCCCCCCCCCCCCCCCCCCCCCTCAAAAGTCCTGACTCAGGTCCATGTCAGGATCTATTTTCTGCACTCCATGGCACCCAACCCACATACGTGGCACATTCTCAGCCGCTTCTCAGTACAGCACTTTTTTCCAGTGGCGTTGGATGGGATCAGAGTGGACCATCTTGCTGTCTTGCGGAAACTTTATATCTCAACAATTGCTATGGGACCCATTTTGTCTCTCCTGTTTTATTGATTGGAGATAGTGGGACCCATGTGGTGTGGGATGATGACAGCCGTTGATGTAGGGAGCGACGGTGGAGATGCCTTGCCTTGATAGCTCCGTGAGCACACTATCAGTGGAAGGAGGCTTGAGGCCTATGGGAAGGGGCAGCCGTGGCTTGTTTATTGCCTCCTTCACAACGTTGTCTATTACATCCTCTGCCTGCACAAAAACAAAAACCTTAAAAATTGAATCTGAAAACAATAAAGAGTAGTGCAATATAAAGGAAAAATCCTACAGAAGTTTCTTATCAACTGACATGGTTGTTAAGACTTCTGTAACTTGAAACCAAAAAAAAAACCCATCAAAAGACTTGTCAAGATGACTCGAGATAAACCCAGTTGTGGAACAAGAGCGGACCCGTCATGAACCGTAAACTTAGACATACTGCATCCAAGGTTTCTTGTGATAAAAAAAAAAAATTGATAAAAATGCATTTTGGCACTTTTAATTGATTTTTTATATATACATAAAATAGGAATTCACAGTCCACCACCATAATTTCCAACTATTTCTCTATCAATCTAGAAATGTAAGGTTCAAAAGGTGGATATACTGTTTAATATAATCAAATCTTTTCCTATACATACAGAATATATGTTTTTTTTGGTGAAATACCCAAATTCAAGTCACATGGGTTTTATATCTATATCAATTGGAATGAGATTGATTCCAACATTTATATTAAAACTTCACATGATGAAAATTCACTGCATTACCGGGTGAAGGTCAAAAGAATTCTGTGCCATGCCATAGTTACTATGCATTGCATTAGCATTTTGAAACCCGGCTGCATTCTGCATTTTTCGAACATTGTGTCGTCAGTGGACCTGGTCCAACTTCATGCATGCATTTCTATTAATGTCGTGTTTGAAACTCGGATTTATGAAGGGAAAAGCAAAGGAAAAGAAAAACTTGGGAGAAAAAAGAACAAAATAAAAAAGTATTTTTGTTCTCTTTTTCCTCCCCTTTTTCTTTTCCTTTTATTTTTTATCACCAAATACTTGATCCAAACATAGCAGAATAGAAGTCATTTCTCAATCCATAATCACGAAACGAAATGTTCATGTCAGTCTGCTCACCTGAGGGAAGGATGGATACGGTCCATGAGGTGGAGGCGGCATCACAGGACAACCCCACGCATCGGCATGCATCTGAAACATCATAACATCCACATGAAGAACCATAAGTTCTCGATGGCATGCAAACACCATCATTCATCGGGCTTGTTTAGGCCAACAAATAAAAGAAGCATATGAGAGCAAATGTTACCCATGGATATGGCTTCCAATGCCAACTTTCTGCAGGCTGCAATGGTGAACAGAAAGCAGGGCCCCACGTCTGGACGCCGGCGAGGTAACTGCCAGGAGGTCCCCATGCCGGGTAGACCTGACCGGCTGGCAGGGCGGGATTATATTGATATGGAGGGAACGCCATGACAGGTTTATGTGGATAATAACTCCTTTGTGAGGAGTTACCCAGATGAGGCCATCTCCTGTCATCTTCCTTGGGCAAAATGTGTCTCCGCTGCATTCTATATTTCTGCTTGAAAACGAGTAAAATCACACATTAGAAATGTAAGAAATTTTATAGTAGTAGGGGAAAAAGTGGTTTTGTCTCCATGTCCTGACATGGCTTCTTAATTTTGGTTTTAACATCAATTTTATCGATGACTTCCAAGAAAATGGCCAGTAATAGGCTAAAAGCAGATTGTTCCCTGAAATTTGTGTCGAAAATATTGGATTAATATTGGTCAAAGAACATTGAAGAATGTGAAACCACTCAGAAACTAACATGATAGGAAATGTATTCAAATACTTTACAACCATTTTGGTGGTTTATTGATTACTGAATTGACAGAAACCAATACTGAGATTAACAGACTGACCATGACCTGTATTCAGTTTCTAAGCATCCCAGTTGTAGCTATATTTTCTGGTTGATTGTCACATCTCACCGAGCACTAGAACTACGGAAAAGATAAGCCTTCCATGGAGAACTACACTTCTGGATGTAAAGAAGAAACTGTCACCAACCTGGAGATGACTAGCTACATTATGTCTTGTCAATCCTTCTGCCTTCATCAACTCTAGTATTCGAGAAGGGATGGCCTGATCCACGCCAAGTTGCTCTACAGCCTGCACAAACTTCTTGTGCAGTTCAGGTGTCCAGTCTACCTGAAACTCACAGAAGATAACAAAAGATACATATATATATATAATACAAAATCACTTGGCATAGATGAAATCCACAGCAAGTTGACTTTCAATAGTAGAGAATATTTCAATTTGGAATTTATTAAACAACTATGAACAAATTTCGCATTTGATTGTATTACAGAAATGTTCAACTTGAGATTTATTGAATGCTTGTGAAAAGATTTTACCTTTGGTTGCATGAACAAAATGTCAAAATAAAGTCAATGGACACAGTATCCGTTTAGTAGCCGGGGAATAAGAGGCAAAGGAAAAAATATAACCTAAAATCATACCTTGTATGCCTGTTATGTTTCTAAACAGATCTTGCCTCAACAAAACCAAATAGATCTACGAAGTCAGTGGAGACTCCTACTTCTGAAAACCAAACGGCTCAATAGAGAAAAATTAATCTGGAAATATTTTCTATACCCATGAGAATTTGGTTGCAAGTTGCAACCCTCATGAGCTGGACCTAAACAAGCACTTATGGCATTGTGGAGTCAAAGAACTGTGCGTGATTTCTGTAGAGTAACAGGAAAATGCTCTCTCGCTGGAGGACCAGTGTGCCAAGGCTGAGGCATTTAAACTAGATAGAAAGTTCCAGTCCCAATGAACAACTTGATTTAGTTCCCGCACAAGAGCAAATCAAAAAGGGATATGCAACAAAAATTTGTGATGTTTTAGGAATAATTTGGGTTATTTTTGGTTTTATTTTATTAATTACCTTTATCAGTCAACAGGAAAATTGTGGAATCATGATAATAACATACTAATGACTGATAATAATCTGGACAACCATTGGATTATATGTGACAGAATCAGGATGCTTGTTTTGGGAGTTAAATTATACAGCAGGCTCATATATCAACTTACCTTCATCTTCTTCCGATTAGCTTTATTCCCACATGAATTGCGAAGACCAGATGCCTTAATAGGATTTGCAGCATCACTACCGGAATCATTAGGACCTTCTTTACTCCATGGACATGAAGACATATTACTCTCATTTTTACAACCATCGGGTGATTCAACCTCCTCTTCAATAAAAGTCTCTCCCAATATCTGAGGTGGGCTTGCCTGAACAGTAGTTTCGGCAACTACATTACCATGAGTAGTGTCAACAGATTTAGATTCCCCGTCTCGATCCCTACTCTCTTTCTCTGCTGAGCAGTGACTTTGATCTTGGCAATCCCCATCATCCACTAACCTTGCTCCTCGTTTCAATTGTGGGGTTGTAGGAGCTGGGTATTTATCACTTCCTGCTGACTGCTCCTGGTTGTTTTCTTCAACTGCAGTTTCATGTTCTGTTTCTACTGAGATACTGCTCTTTGGTTCTCCATTTTCCAACTGGAGATGCAGCATAGAAACAACAGAATCTTTGACAGGCTTTAGTGATTCAGAGATGTCCTTTCCTCCGGCATTGAATGCCTGCTCAGAGAAATAAATTCATGATTTTCTTTTCAGGGGATTGGTGAAACAAACTAATAGTAAAAGCCCAACATGTAGAAGATAGAATCTAGACTAACCTTATGAAGTACATGCTGCCATATATTTCTAAGCTTGTCATCAGAAAGTGGTTTTAGGAGAAATTCAACTGCTCCAAGCTAAAAATTGCCACAAAACAAAGCATCAGCAACTATGATGCATGTGAAGAGCTTGCTATGTTATAAAGTTATAACTTCGTCTCAGTCAAAATTGAATGGAAAAGCTTTTAGATAGGTTTTTATTTTGAAGTGTCAAAAACTTTTCAGGATGATGCAGATGAGTCAAAATTTATAGAAGCAGCGTGCATTTTAGTCCTTGCTTTTTGTCGCATAAACTGCATTAATAAGTACATTGAGAGCTTATACTAATTTCTCACCGCTATGCACTTCATCATGGTAGTCAGGCATTGCATTTTTGAAGTCACTGCAACAAAAGAGTAATTGCATCACATTAGAAGCTGTTTGGTATTTCAGAATAGACCATATTTGTTTATTTTTTCCTACAGCCTTCTCCTTGTGTTAGTCATTTCCTCATGAACCAATTATGTAGTGGTTTCGTAGGTACTTGAAGACAGACAAGTAGCATCAACCGAAAGACAAGAAACTTAGAGCTGATTTCAGTAACAAAAACATTAATAGAAAGCAGCCCATGCTAAGTTTTGGCATAAAGTCAAATCCTACTAAAGCTTTATACAGAACTTGGGGACATTTTAAGTACAACATTTTCACTTACTTATGGTGGGCAAATCCTTCGCAACTTCAAGAAACTTGAATCTTCCATGGCTGTTGCCGGTACTCACCTGTGATAACAAATGCAACCGAAAACATTGACACATAACAAGCTTCATCTAGGCTTTCTTAAATGTATGGGAAACCAAATCAGGGAAAGATTGGAGCAATGTGATTGAAAGGGACGAGAGGAGCAACATGGTAATTGTTTTATACAAGAACCAACCTTTTGCTTAACTAGATTCTAGAGATGAATGAAACATGCAGCCTTAGAATTGTCTTACAGAATTGACTTTCTTTTTTGTCTGAGGAAGTATTTAAATGTAGTGCACAATCAGGGGGCACCTCAAACATAAGCAACAGCTCTAACAGAACCCTTCCAGAAATCTCTTTTCCATTTAATGAAGTGAAGCGCTGATATATGAATTCATAAAAATGAATATGCAGATTACTCTATGTGCTTTTATATCAAACAGCTGATCTTTTTAGTGCTTGCAATTTTATTGACGTTCAGTACCTCTACAATAGCAATGTGGAAGCTCTCAGGATTGTTAGAAATTGCCGATAAAGCTTCGTTCTCATTGCAGAATATAGAAACTGCAAAGGGCAAGAAGATATTAACACGCATAGGTGCATGTAAATACACAGAGAGAGAGAGAGAGAGAGAGAGAGAGAGAGAGAGAGGGTTTAGGATTACCATCATGTGAAATAACTTGGTAAAAATTTGGGAAAAATAAGGAAGATGCATGAAAAGTGTTAATAGAGGAGCAGGTTCCCAGGCTTGTGGAATTAAGGCTTAAAAAAGAAAACAAGCATTTTTGCTATACTTAGAAATCTTGCAATGAAAATAATAAAATTGCACTAGATGTGAACTCTCCTATGGGTTTGAAAAATTCCAAGAGTTTGAAGCCTTAATGGCGTGGAAAGCAAGTTCATTTGTGCTGAAGTTTTTATAGTCACAACCAATTCTGTATTGCATACAACTAAATTCCAAAGCCACGTCCATTTATATAGCCCATCTAGAGTACTGGGAAGAATAAGATGCCACTGAAGGAGAATGAAGACCAAGATAGTTGGGTAAAATATAGGCAGCGCGCAGAATGGGATAAACCATTTATAGTTTAGGAAAGAATTCTGAATGTGAAAAGCTAAAAACCAAAAAAGAAATTCAATATTTTACCAATATAGTCCATTCCCTCGAGCTTTGATCTTATCTCAGCAGCAGAACTGCTGTCTTCATCAAGGAGGAGGACCCTAAGGCCCTTAGGAAAATCTGTCCACCCCAATAAACCATTTGCAGTGCAAACCATAGCTGGTTTGGCATCGTTCTCAGGCCGACAACGAGTGTGGCTGGTCGGATTTTATGAACATCCACTCAATTCTGCAGAACCAAGATAAATTTCCCATCAAATCTATTATTTCTTTGAGTTCTTTCTCTAAATATCTAGCTAAATGAATAAATATAATGAAAAGAAAAGTACCACCAATTTTCTGTCAGAAAAATTCCCATTAACGAACCAACATATAGGTTGCATAGCATGTAAAATAAAACATTTTACACAGTAAAAATTGATCAAATGACAAAGTACAGACTGTAGAGTGATGTTAACACATAAGAAGACTTTAGCATGACACAAAAACATAAATAGTCTGTAAATTTTTTACCATGCAAGCTCACACGGTTGGATCAGAGACTTGATTTAGATACCCAATACTAACAAGTAATCAAAATTCAGACTCACTAATGTCGATATTATAAGATCTTATTAGAAAATAAAAGCTCTGGGAAAAACAGAAAGTAGAAAACCCATGTGAGATCTTAAGAGAATACAAAAGGAAAAGACAATAAAATACCAAACATAGAGAGAAAATGTAGGATTTCCAATACATGGTCAAAAGACTAATTGAGAATACTTCATTTTCAAACTAGAAACAGAAAGAAAATGAGAAAAAAACCCCAACAAATATTGCAGAGACAACAAATAAAGAAGAAAACCACAAGAAAGTCCACCGAAATCCCACAAAGATTGGATTGCTCAAGTCACACATGAAATATATAGACACATGCATCATAAACAGTGTGATTGAACATAGAAAATACAATGAAAAGGCGCTTTTATTACCTTTGTTGAAAGGAAATAAACTTTAGCACTCTTCTTGCACTTCTTCCCCTGTTGTATATGGAATGTAAAAGCAGAAAAACAGAAATGAAGAGAGAAAGAGAGTAACAGAAGAGAGAGAAACAGAATTCAACAGGGAGAAAGAGAGAGAGACCTCTGTAGTCTGTACATGTACCATCGGTACGCTACGGACCACAGAATATGCAAAAGGCTCCGGGACCCCTTATTGGTCAATTAATGACTTATTTATTTATTTTCAGAAAAATTATAATTAATATATGCATAAAAAAATCCATATAAAATAACGTGTCCGCGTCACTTTGGAATTAAAAGAAAATTTTGATACATATTTTGTTGCAGAATTGAAAATTTAATTTAATTATATTATTTTGTAAAAAAATGAAATAGTATAATTTCGATGTCGTATAACATTACTCCTATTTCATGGAGTTATTATTTTTCTTTTTTCTTTTTATTCTTTTACCAAATTCTCATTTATACAACTTGCCTGTTGCTACAAATAATATTTGATTCAGAGATAGCTAGCAGTTTTACACAATCACCCTTTTCAATAATTTGCTTTGCTTTTGAAATTTTTTTTCATTTTTTTTTGTATTTCCTATACAACTTGCCTGTTATTTCATTTTTTTGAACTCTTGCATTTACTCTATAGTGGCCCCACCAAAGACCTTAATTAGAAAAGAGCAATGAAGAATTACGAAATATAGCATCAATAATAGAGGTTACTGCTTTATAAAGGAATTGAATTTTCGTAAGTACAATAAATTATTGGAGACAAAATTTTGCCAAAAATCAAATTAACAATGAGTGTGGATTAAAAGCAAAAACTCATGGGCCACCACCCGTGTACTATGTGCTTTTTATTATTGCGCTTTTCAGATATTACATTTGTCACTTACTCCAAAGTTTGTTGAGAAATAATAAAACAAACCTAATATTTGGTTGTATGATATGATAAAGATTTCAAACGCCAATTTCAACAATGTCGGAATGGGTTTAGAGTGACTCGTAAGAAGGTTTGAAAGTTAAAAATATTATTGAGAGTGTTTCATAAGATTGCTGACTTGATACTTAGAATCGGTGTGTATATTGTATAAGATATCTAAGATATTGATATACAAATATTCTGTTTGGATCAACTTTTTTATTGACTTTTAAATTTTAATTTTTTACTAGCTTTTAGTTTTGATTTTCGATTACAAAAAAAAAAGCCTATACTAAGATGTCATAAAATATAGAAAAATTGGATTTTAGTAAGAAAAAAATCGTGTAAAAAGTTGATCCAAATGAGTTATTGATTTAAATTGAAATAATTGTAGCGCGTGTAATATCAATAAACAAATATGTATTTTTCATGTTGTTAGAAATAACAAAAATGAATGTAAAAGAAGTTGAGAAAGGACAAATTTGTAATTTACATTAACTCCTTTCTAGCTTAAGGAGGTGTTTAAGCACAAGTTGGGTAGTTAGTTCGCTAGGTAAATTATAAGTTAAGAGTTGGAGGAGTTATCGCGTGGAAGTGGCTCCACCTTCCATCCACGAGAACAGATGTTTACTTGTTGGATGATTTTTCTCTAACCAATTAGAAACCACCACGCATGCAGTTCACACCGCTAAAATAAACCCGAGGCATTGGTCGTAAATCTATTTATTATTAATTGGATTCTCAATAATAATAAAGTGATTAGTGTGTACGGAATGACAAGTCATGTCAAGATGGGGCGACAGAAGCACTGAATAATTTCCCACCGACGGATAGACGTAGGAGGCTAGCGTCACGTGCCATTTGTGACAGCCTCGTGTGCTCACGGGTAATTTAACATCCAATTTAATCTCTCACTCTCCACCCTCCCCCCCTCTCCCTCTCTCTCTCTCTCTCTCTCTCTCTCTGTAGAATTATTTATACATTTCAATTTTTATGAATAACCAAGTGGGAACATGAATTCTTTTTGAATAAGAAAAATTCTACCGTACCGTGATAGTTTCGACCGTATTGAATCTCAGCCCTTAAATCCGAAAATAAAAAAAATATGCCCATTAGATGAGTTTTTTATAAAAAGAAATTGAGGTGATATTAAGAAAGCAAATGTTAACATATGGCATGAGAGCACATTTTAAGCATGTTTTATTTAGTTATACATAGTGTTGGTAATTGTGTTTTCAATGTTAAAAATTGTGAAAATACAAGTTCTAATACTTTGTATAACCAGACAAAGCATACTTAAAATGTACCATTAGAACACATGTTAGCAAGACCCTATTAAGAAAAGCAATTAGCACAAATGAGACTTGTAATTACCATTATGTGATCACATTTTGTGGTAATTATTGTTTGCCTAACATTTGACTGTGTTATTCAGATTCATGCCAAATAAGTTCAATACAACAGCAAGAATTAAAGCTTAAATCCATTTGGTAAAGCTTTCTAATAAGTTTTTTCAGGTTAACGTTTTTGGCTTTTAAGCTAAAAAGTTAAGTTTGTTTGTTTTTTTTTTTTTTTTTTTGTTGCTTATCCTAACTTATAAAAGCAAAAAAAAAGGAGTAAAAAAAATTGTTACTTAAAAGCTAAAAAAACTAACCCAAAAAAGCAAGACAAAAAGCCCTACCAAACGATGTGTTTGGAGGTTTGGGCTCCTCCTAAAACAGGGTTTCTATATGGGAGGCCACTAGGAAATTAACCGCCAGTCCAAACAAAGGAAATTAAATTTTAATTAAAAAAAGTAGTTAAAAAATTAGTAACAAAGCTGATATAAATGAGACCCATAAAAAATGGTCTAATTGTCAGGAACTTAGGGTTGCTCAATCCAGTTTTTTTTTTTTTTAATCTTGTTGTTACCTTTTTGATTTAGCATGGTCATTACCATCATTTAGAAAAGAATGAAAATAAAAACAAAAAAATTGCTCCATCAAATTGCACCCATAGCCTAGCATATATCCACCCTTGCTTCTTATTAGTAAATCTTTTGTCATGTCACCAAAGAAAAGGGTTGAGATCTGAAGGTTTTAGTGTATTTAGAAGGTATCCAAATTAGTTTAAATGTCAAATCTTGCACCTTAAAATGGTTGTTCAATCTATGTAATAACCAGCAAAAGTGTAAAACAAGCTAGTCTTTTAATACTCAATAAAAAGAAACAGAAAATCAAGAAAAGCAAAACAATATTTCTTCAGATAGGCAGGAACTCTTGAAATGTAATTACGTGTAAACCCATAAAATAATCTTACAGCCTCTCTCTCTCTCTCTTAAATTAAAAAAATATTTTAAAAGGGTAGTTTCCAATATTCCATGGTGAATTAATGGCTTTGCATATTTCAGATGCAAGGCTCTTCCAAGCAAGCCCCAATGCCTAGTTTTCTTGTTTCGAATGCATGACGAGTTTACAAATAAATAGGTGAACAAAAGAAAAGTTAAGTGGAAGAGTAACTGCGATATTATTATACTATCATTATTTTCGTTATTACTACAAATATCATTTCTCCATCATATTTCTTTTGTTGCTTTTGAAAAGGTGTGAATCTCAAACTTTATTGAAACAACAGATGCAAGCCAATCACAAAACTTTCCAATTTTAAAATTTAGAATTGATTAAGCAATTAAGAGAATTCCTTAATTTTCCAAAAAATATACTATTTGAAGGACTTAGTTTATATATATATATATATATATAAAAGCATGATATTCAAAACAAATTTGTTTCGATTTAGAATTTTTGGAAAATTGGTTTTGATCATTTGACATTGAATAAATTGTCTCTCCATCATTGGATTTTATTAAAATTGTACACACAATAGCTCTAGATGATAAAAGTCAGCTTACCCGGCCCTCACTTTCTTCCTTTCCATAGAGGTAGTGGAAAGCTCCACCATGATCATATCCTTTAGATCTTTATGTCTCTCTCATCAAATGTCTTTATCTCTTTTCTTTCTAAATTTCAAAAGATTGGATCATTTTCATGGATATAAGAGGGATCTAGTCAAATACCCACAATTCAAAAATAACGACTTTATATATATCTCCAATCCGTTGCTTCAATATGCATGAATAATCACTTACGGAATTATACCCACTTCCCAATTTTGTTAGCCTTCTCTTATTAGTCTTTGTTGCAAGTCTAAGGGCTTCTTCAACCTGCAATTAATGACCACATCTTGGTTATTGAACCAACAAAAGTCTTGCCTGTCCCTCTCTTACATCCATCTCATTGGATTATAGTTTGACACTGTGTCATCGACTCATTAATACCGTATTGAGAGATGTTTGTAAGCTTTATATATATATATATATATAAGGAAGACTCCAGAGTTCTTTTTATCAATTGATAAAAAATAAATGTATCATAAGAAACATACTAAACTGGACAACATCTTTTCGTGAAAGTCTAGAGTTTTTTTTTAATTTTATTTTTTATCAACTGATAGAAAATAATTGTATCATAAGAAACATATTAAACTCGAGAATATCTTCGAGAAGGTCCAACAATTGCAATCTTGTAATAAACCCAACAATCACATGTAAACTACAATATGAATCTACTATTAGGAAGAGTCGAACGTAAAACTCTAACAGCCGAGTTATTAAAATAGATAATCGGATGTCAATGAGCTACATGGGTACGGCGAAGACTCCAAAGTTAAGTACTCAATGCAGCCATACTAAGTGATATATTAGCATAATTTGAAACTAATTAGTTCCAAAGTGTTTTGGTAAGATAGTAATACTATGCAAACAAAATATTCGTATAGAATTTTGATACGACATAATAATGTGGCTAGTTGTCATAGTTTCATATCAAACTAAAATATTTACAATTCTAAATAATATTTTTGAAAATATCACTGTCATACATATCATTTTGGTAGAGTTTTCTGTATAAAATTTTTATAAAAATATATAATGCATGGACAGAGAACCCACATGCCTATGGATTGTGTTTTCATCCTCATGTCATGGGTCAATTTTAATAGGGAATGGTCCCATGAGGAACAACCAACTGATGTTTTTCTTCAGACAATTGAAATGGCTTAAATTTAGCATATACCAAATCATGCTTTTCTAGGCAATGCAAATGATGCATATTGGAATACCAACTAATGCATTTCTGTAGGATGTGGAAATAATTTGTTTTGGGTCTTTTGACATACCAATCAAAATAAAATTTTCAGGCTATGTGAATGATTTGAAGTTGGCATACCAATTTTTGATTTCTTCAGTAAATGGGAATATGAAACCTCATTACTGAGTTATAATTTCCGTACGTATCCATAGTTTTGTAAAAAAATATTTGTATATTCAACCCATGTGGACACTAATAGATTCAAAGACCCAAAATAGCCTGCTTCAAAATTAAAGAACCCAAAATAGCCAACTTAACTGGATCAACTGTCCGTATCCATAGGACCCGCCATCATATAAAGTTTGCCTAGATGTTTTTGTCTTAGAAAACTCAATTCCATCTGGAAAACTTTAACCATTTGATCTATCAAATATTTTTTTGAAATTTTTAAAATGAGAAACAAAAGAAAACAAGAAGAGGGGTGTGCAGTAGTATCTCTAATAAAAAATCTTGGCATTCAATACATAAAGAGCAAAGGGGAAGCTAGTGACGTTTTTTGTTTTTGTTTATTTGTTTTTTTTTTTCAAAAATTTAAAAAACAATGATTATTTAATGTTTTCTTAATTTAGTTGTTTACAAAATTCTAAAAAATAAAAAATAAAAAACACCAAAATGGGCACAATACTAATCTCAAAATGCCCGTCACCAGACCACAAAAAACACACACACAAAAAAAAAACAAACAGCAAAAACACATAACAAAAAACGAAAACTGACAGTTTTACCAAATAGAGCTAATATTGTAATTGCTTTCTTCAATGTATATGCATGCAAAATATGATGAATTGAAACCACATGTAGAGATATTCTAAAACAAGGCATTAGAAAAGAAGAGATTCACTTCATAGTGGAAAAAAAGAAACAGAAAGCACACTAACAAAATGATTATTTAACATCAATTTAATCATTCTCGTCTTAATTATTTGGACAACTACAAATGAAATTTTAACATTGCCTAAAAAAAATCACATCCAAATACACTGTAGAATCAAATTTTACGTATGCTCTACACTGACAAAGACATATATAAATTAACATACATATGCCATGCATCTCTAATGGACAGGACTCTTTGAATCCCTCCACCACAGAGCACTTCAATTTCTTTTCTTGGTCTGGCAGAGGAATTCAATTTTATGTGTGTAATAATCATTCGAGTACTTGTATACATACCCTAATAACACCACGCTTCACTCATCATAAGATGTGTTGTTTCCTCCACTGCCAACCCAATATTGTTTCGTGGCAACCAGGATCTTCTCAGGCACCAGGGGGCCATCCTCATGGTCCATCATTTTGGTCTCCCATCTCATGCCTCCAACAATTTTCCTCACCTTGTTCAGGACATCCACTACATCTCGGAGGATGACTGCTCCTTCAGGCCGCAAAATACGATCCATCTCCAAAAGAATGTCTTCCATTTCACACCTGTTTGTTCATACGAGACTCATTAATGATCGGACCTTAAAGGTAGTGAAAACCTTTAATGCCAAAAAATGAAAGAAGAAAGAAAGTAATCTCCCCGAACCTAGGGGTACAGATAACAAGAATAGGTAAATAAAAATGATGAATAGCAATGCTGTAGACTTCACCAGTCAAGTACTGAACTATAGATAGGAAATTTACTCATCTGGCAAACTCGTGGTCAAGGAACACTAGACTCCTACAAGATGGATATATTTCTGTTCAGCTTAGTAATTCAGTTTTAAGCTCAGAAAATCCTTCTAACAATATTAACCTCAACTAAGAACTCCCCGAAGAATGTAAGCAATACACTATGCCGCTAAAATTTTTAGACTAATGTTCTAAATATTCGGCAATGTTTTCTCACTTCTATTATTTTATGTTTCTAATGAAGATGTTTAAATCAAAGCACAAACTTCAGGAATGCGAACTAGTTCTCACAGTTTGGCAGGCTTTTCATAGGGACTTGACATTTCTTGCACTATGTAAAATACAGGATCATAAAATTGGGGGCACCAGAAATTTCCAAATCCATGACTAGAAGATAAATTAGGCTATTGTAAAGCCATTACCAAACTTAAAAGAAGCAAAAAACCTAATATGATAGTTGATGGTGTTCAATCAGAGGATTGAAGAGGCTTACTTGTTCTGGTACAAGCTGAATACACCATTAGCATGAATGAGATCATAAGTCCTTGGATAAGTAGAGAAGCCTTCACACCTGAAGGAATAAAGAAACATAAATTCCACAGGATTTCCATGAAACCGAAATTTCATATTCATCATTCTTTACAATTATTTTTTACTAATAAAAGAAGGAAATAGTGACCACTGGCCTTGTAGGTCAAGTAGTAACCCTTGATGTCAAGGGTTCAAGCCTCCTTGTTGTCTTGTAGAGAAGGAGAAGAGAGAAGAAAATAATAACATAAATTGGGTGATTTTTACTCTTTTTAAGGTTGTTTTAATTGTCCTCATCAATTAAATCTGAAAGAGCCGCTATTTAATTCCAGATGGTTTGATAAAGCAAAATCCTTATCCTCAAGACAGTTACAGTTCAATTCGAATCACCATCCAGAAAGTAACCCATCTTTCCAATGGTTAGTGAATTCTACGAGAAGGTTATATGGTGAAATTCCTCTTAGACAGCACCAAAGATTCCGAAAGTGAGAACCCACCTCAGGAAGCTAGCTAATTAAAGCAAGTAACATAATAAGGCAAACCCATCCATAAGATATTGCAAACAAATCTCATGCTACCACAATTCATGAAAGTCTCAACAAGACAAACCTCATTAAGGGGGACAATCAGACAATCAGAAAGATAGATTAAACTTATGTACAATTAGGTGAGTTTTTGATTAGGAAAATAAGGAAGAAGATTAGGTGGGACATACCAGTCATGATATATGCCAATCAGACCCCTCTCATAAATAACACCTAGAGTATTTTGAGCAATGGTAGGCACAACATTCATCACCCATGATTTTGGTGATTCAATTGCTGCTGCAAACCCTCCAAGGCCTGCATTCATATCCATTATGTTCCGGTATCTAGTAGTGCCTATTAACCTATTGATCCTTTTGTAAACATTTACATGCTTTCTCCACTGTTGATTGTCTCCGTGGTAAGATTCTGCTGTGACCCCTGGAACAGATCCCTTCGCTATTCGGGGAGGGACCGCAAACAGCCTAGCTGGAAATTTCTTTAATTCCCCTCCAGCCACTTCATTTGCACTGGTAACCTCAGTGAAGGGAGTTATGCAGGCCTCCATTTTATTGTACCTACAATTCACACAAAACTAGAAGTTACGATACAAATAATAAAAATAAATAAATAATTTAATCTTATTGAAAAAGCCTTAATAGGAATGATATGCAAAATGACACAAGTTGGCATCGGTTGAGTACACCACCATTGCAGTTGTTACTATACAAAATTTTATTTCGTCCAGGACAAATAAGATATATTGAGGAGGACGTGTGTAATGAATGAGAAGGCTTTCATGGTAAGCAATATTGCCTCAACTGAGCATTTTCTGAGCACTTTTTTTTGTCTTGGGGGGGTGGGGGGTGGGTATTAAAATGCTCAAGGTGCACGAGGCCTGTATACTGATGGGCAAATAAATGAAGCATCAAATGGCATAACAAACTTTGAACAACTTGAGTTACTTTTAAGTTGAGGGCTCTGTTGAGAGAATTCATAATGATGTAACAAAACAAGTTCCGTCTATTAGTGTCAAGAGACATAAGCTAAAATCCCAATTCCTTCTACTATAAGCCTACCACACTCCCACACAATTTATAACTCAAAATGCACTTTATATTTATTTTAACATCATTAAATAGAAAACAAGTTAATTATTTTTGCCACGGTATCGTTATTACACACTAAACTTCGATAAGTTGCATTATCAAATGCTTCGAACAGTATTGCAGTTGTTATACCAACTTACATTACACAAACCCAAACCTTCCAAAGCACAATATTTAGCAAATATAAACAACAGGAATAAATTCAGTATGGAAAATCTCTAGAATCACAATGTGAAACAAAACTCCATCAAATGGGGAGAAAAGCCACTGAA
Organism: Euryodendron excelsum; assembly: GCA_033060915.1. Lineage (NCBI taxonomy): Eukaryota > Viridiplantae > Streptophyta > Magnoliopsida > Ericales > Pentaphylacaceae > Euryodendron > Euryodendron excelsum. The sequence goes on along the minus strand of CM065397.1, from coordinate 6,574,793 downwards.
ATTACCAGTATTTGCTGTTATATAACTAAACAAACAGAAACTTGAAGAACTTAAGATCTGAAGGATTTTTCTATCTCCAGTAAGTTCATCGAATTTCACACATCAGTTGCTCAGATCAGATTTACGAATTCCACTTTCAAATTTTATCCTACAAAATTTTGAACAATCAAAGAGAGAAATGGACTAGTCAATAGAATTTGAATCTAAGAAAAGAACGTCTTAATCAGTTGATCCACTGAAAATCTAACAGTATTCCTCCTTACTACACACAAATGTGATCGATATAGCCATGATGAAGGAAGACTCTCTTCTGAATACTAAGGATTCCTAATACACCATATATCGAGTAATATCTGTGACAATATCTATTAGGCGATCTTTTGAGCCATGGATGCAACTTCGTAAATAACTACAGATAATGCTCAGGATGGCTATTCCAACCTTCATAATTTAAACAAGTATTGAATTAGCTAATTACATCGAGTGTTTCCCTTATGTCATCTTCTGTTATTGTGGGTGCAGCAGTAGCAGAAGATAATAAATTATATAAGACAGTAAGTTTCCCATGGGCATTGAATGACACAAACCATAATTTGCCTATTTACCAAACATGAAATGTGAGAACATTAGCTGCGAATGAAGAAGATGCAAAAGCTTCATTACCAGCGGTAACATTGTAAAACATAACAAAGATTATTTGTCCATATTCCCCGCAAGATCCACATTACTTGAGACGAAATCATAAAAACAATGGCTTACACAAGAAAATCATTAGCAAAGTGAAAAAATCTCTATTTGATGCACTAAACTTTTTAAATGCTTTATGTTGGCTCAAATACAGACTCCTAGTCAACTTAATACACGAATTTGTCTTAAAAAGGAATAGCTATAACATGAAAACATGATGGATGATATATCTTTGATCTTCTTCAAGTAACTTACTGTACATTTTCAAAGGACCCATATCACAGGACTAAGTATAAAAGTGTCGTAGCAAAATTGGGATATGTTGCGACTCACCAGACATCATCAGCATCCTTGGATTGACAAATATTGGCAGACTTCCTTTGGCAGGATTTGACATTCAGTTTTTTCCTCCAGATGGCAATATCTCCTTTCTCGTACTTTTTCTCCCAGCAAAGAAGTTCAGCCAGCTCTTCAATCTTTCTTTGCTCTGCTTTGAGATCTTCCTTAGACCGTTTCCATGTTTGGTAGTAGGTCTTCCAATTAATTGGAGGGCCGGATAAAATCCAGAATCCACCAGGTCTAAGAACTCGATCAACTTCCATTAGGTACATCCCATCTGCATATCAGAGTACATGTGTGCAGTTCATCAATTTCAGAAAAGTATGCAAAGTTGATTCAATGTAATATTGTCAATCAATTTCAGATCTCAACCGCCTGGAGTCAAAATGGAATTGAGAAATATATTTCGAAAAGGAAGATTCGAATCCCTATCCTTCCTTTGGTCAAACTTATCAATTTTCATTATGGTCATAGCTAACTTTAGAGAGACTTTGCAACATATAATCCCACGTTTAAAATATGTAAAACAGAATTTATTCAGCAAATCTCAGGAGTAAGTTTTTCACCTTCACAAATAGAGGCAAACAAACAGATGAGCCATAGCAGATGTAAGTTGCTGTATCCTAATTTTTGAAGTAGACAATTTATAAAAATTAAAGAAAGATGGGGAAAAAAAAATGCATAAGCAGATACATCACCACATTCACTAATTGCTTGCAATGGACCAGAATTAATTGCCTCCAAGTGAGCAATAATATTGATATCATATGATACACGATATGATCATGTGTTTATGTGTAGTGTACCACTGATGTATTGCAAAATACATGGCTTCATATGTTTATTCTCACACAATGTAAATCATATATATGATAAAAAGGACCATTTTATCATTTTGGGAGTACCAGATTTTGCTTTATGTAAGGTTTGCAAGTGCACCCCCTCCCCTCTATTTTCCGTTACATATTATACCTTTTGAAAATTTTCTCCATAAAGCTTCCATTTCAGTGCTAATTATTCCTATCTCGGCTGACATCAAAGTAATGAATTACATGTACATTATTAATGTGTGTAAGTATGAGGAGAATTTTCAACCATAATGAAACATTACGAACTTGGAAGTTGGAAGTTGAGATGAACAGAATTCATAGTGACATATGTTATACATCGTAAATGAAATACCAACAACAATAAAATACAAGTTATTGCGTGTGCTGGTACACCGTCATGGTTTTAATTTGATAGTGTGACAATTAGAAAAATTAATAGCCTCAAGGGCTGTAAAAATTTTGGATTTAAAACGTGAATAGATACAATGGAAAATGGAAAGTATGTTTTGTTCAATCTGTAACGTAAACTTGAGCCTCCAGAGTAAGATATGGAGTGTATGTCTTCAAGACATTATCAAGAGAGACAATGATCATCAATTACTTTGATGTTCAATCTGTGATGCAAATCCTTGCCCGCAATGTTAGATATGGAGTATATGTCTTTAGACTTTAAATTGTCGAGAGAATAACAATCAATTTCTTCTTGTTTAATTTAAAAAGATTTGGGGAAAGATGTGATGATCATAATACTTAAAATAGAGAAAACAAAGAAATCAACATAGAATTTGACCATGTTAAAAAAAATTTACATGATTTGACAACTTTGGTATCTGCAATTAATAGAACGTACCATTTGACGTCCATGGTATTAAACACCGAGAACATTGAGCCATATCAAATGCACTAGATGGGTAAGGAAGATGTATTGTTCCAAGAACACCAATAACAGCAGGCACACCCCGCTCCAATGCAAATTGGACTTGTGCTTCATGATTGTCTTTTGGTGCAAATGACATAGCCAACACATTCCTCTTCAACAAATAAGCACCCCAACTTGCAACCTATGTCATAATTGGTCTCATCAGCCCAATAACAATTACTAATAAGAAACCACCTACTGGTTGTAAATAGTGGATAGTGCAATGAAAATTGTAACTACTACAGCCAAATTGTTGTAAAGTAAAATAATATTTGAATGAACAAATATAGACAAGAAACAGTTGCATGTTGTGTTGATGGAGTCACGTTGTTGATACTACCATAATAGATACAAATGAAGAGCAATTCATCCCCATCATGAGTTGCAAATGATGGACATTCCAGGCCACAAATCTTCCAGTTTTGAGTGAACATAGTTATCCAGTTGTGATGTACAGAGAGTATAGTTTTGTCACCTTCTTCTTATAGTGTACACGGGTGGACCCCCTTGGTACCTTATTGATAGAAATTATATTTACTTATCAAAAAAAAGAGTCTAGTTATGAATTTTTTTTGTTTTGGAACTGAATCTGCAAACTGTCAATGGTCCAGAAAAGATTCCAAAGGATGTGATTTTTAAGAACATACAGCTGCATTGATTATACATGAGTGTTTCCACATAAGATCTGTCAAGCAGTAGTTTTTGCCCTTGTTCAGGCATGGGCTATACAGAATACATTTTTAAGAGAGGCATTATGTGCAAGTAGTTTTCTATGTATGGAGGAATATTTAGATCCATTTAGGTAAAGATATAATTGGCCTTTAACATAGAGGTTTCTGGGCATCTGTAAAGCAAATTGAAAAACCATAATTGTGCACTATTTATAGAGCACTACCTAAAACAGAACAAACATTCCCAGCGTACAGAGATGCTAATTGAGAAAAAGGATAAGTTATCAACATTCACTGGATAAGCAACTACTGATACTAGATGAAGAAAAGGACAATAGCAAATAGATAGGACGCCGCTAATAATACTCGATGGAGAAAAGGATAAGAACAAGTAAAGAACGCAACATACTCCACAACCAGTATCCAGTGCTGTTCTGACAGAGCCATCTGCAATTGGAATCACTGATGCAAGTTCATCAATATATGCATCTGCACCTTGAGGGAACATTGTTCCTCCACCTGGAAATTTGAACACATTACCCTGAAACTGTACCCAGTTCTGGTTGGCTTTTTCAATGGTCAAGCTTTTATAAGGAACATTAGCATAGTGGACATAGTCCCGGCTTTTTGGCCAGGAAAATGGAGTCACATATCCTTTGGGTGCTGGAACAAGACAATGCAACTTTTCCTCTTCTGGGGGACAGTGCCTTTCTCTGTATATCATATTTTCCCTTGGGAAGGTCATGGCCCGGTCCTGCTCTTGGCAAGGAGTATAATCACTGTATTGAACATCACAAGGCTTAAACACTTTGGCTTTTGGCTCTGTAGAGTTAATTATCGGAACATCATTGTGATGAGTTTCAAAGTTCAGTGTGGTAAAGTCATTGCAGCCTGTTTGCTTGGTTATTGCTAAGGCTATACTATCTCCCTTTCCAAAACCACTCTTCTGCCATGCTCCCAATAAGTAAAAGAAACAACATAGACCAGCTACAATGAATATAGACAATGGGCTTCGAGCTCTGTTGCTTGATGAGTTCTGCTTAGAGCCCATAATATGCCTGGGACAATGACCTGAGGCTCACTGTAATGTGAAAGAAGTTTAAGAAGAATAACTTGCCATGTGTAATTAATGGTTTAGAAGATAAAACTAAATATGAAGCAAACAGTGTTAGTGGTGCACTGTAGTTATCCAAGAATGCAGAGCAAAACATATATCATCAGCGGTAGAACCAAGAAAACCAATGTAATCCAAGGGGATACAAACATTAACATATGATGAATCCAATAGACCCAGATCAACTTCATCTCAACCAACAGGAGAACCGATTGAAAATTGGCATAATCTTCTAAAGATCTCCCACTTAGCTAGAGAATTGGCTTGCAATCAGAAGAGACTTTTATGGTAGAGTAAAGAGGGAGAAAATAATAACTCTACAAGCTAGAGACCATTATGTAGTTCATTATGTGAAAAAAACCCTCCTTTTCTTCTCTTCTATATCTTTTGTCCCTTCTAAAAATTTTAGCTATGTATACACACACACACACACACACACACACACACACACACACACACACACACACACACACACACACACACACATATATGTGTATATATCTGTAGGTCCATTATGCTTGACATCTAAATATGCTTCCATGTTTCTAGTTAAGGGCATACATGTGGCTAGAAATTGTGAGATAATTTTGCGTAGATAGTCATGGGTTGGAAGGAACAGAGTGGGTTGGGGGAAGGGGTGATAGAGAACAAAATATTCCATATATCCAATACAGTAACAATCAATTGAGGAGTTCATTTCTTAGTCTTCTGTTCAACTCCTGACCAAATCTACGACGTAAACACTAGAACAAAACCGCCTTATTCCTAATTACTGTAAATCATGTTCAGAGCAAATAAAAAAAGGAAAGAAAGAAAGAAAAGAAGATCATACTCAGCCACTCTAACCCCCAGAATTTAATTTGTTTCTTTCCCTTTTCTTCATCAAATGCTTTATCTAAAAGAACCATCGCTCTTGATGTGAACTTCTCCAGATTTCAAATTTTTTAAGCAAAACCAAGTAAATTACAGGAAAAGTCACGAGTAAATCTAGTCTACCAAAAAGAAAATCAAATTATAGCTTCGATCATAACGAAATCAGACACAAGATATACATACAAACGTAAACAGATGCATTACACCACATGCATCTGTAGATCCTGAAGAGCCAAAAATGCAAAAAACCAAATATAGCTGACTTAAGAAGCTAAACGATTTGAGCATTACAAATAAAACTTGAAACGAACTGAATAATTCCATCACCTGATAATGAGAACTCTTCAATGGCGGATGACCCCGAACTAGACAGCTTTAACCAATTCAGACTCCGCACTCTGCTATAAATGATGACTAACTGAGAATGTGACAGTGTGAAAGGACAGTATGGAAAGGAAGGAGAGAGAGAGAGCTTTTCTTGATTATAATTATACCTATTCTTATATATATATATATATATAGGTTGTAAGCTAGAAAAGAGTGTCGGTCGAGGTGGTTAAACGTCTGTTTATGTGTTTTTTCGCAGCAAATTCGGATGATCGGACGGTCACGCGATGCCGATGGTGGGGGGTGAAGAAAGAACAGACCACATTGGACTCTTGCTCTTATTTTCTTCGAGGTCATTCGCCGAAAAGTGGGAGTCATTGAGTACGCTCGGGAGTACAGTAGAGGTAGTGTACCTGCTGGCGTTTTAATGAGGACATGATTGTAATTATGTAAATATGGAGTTGCACGTTGACATGGCAGTTACCCGAAATTTTTTTATATTAATTGATAAATTAAACCCATAAGTTAATAATAAAATTTTTTAAAATGTCAATTATTGCTTTCCATTCATAGAATTATTATTAACCAAAATGTGGGAGATGGGAAAAAGGCAGGAAATTATGTGAAAAGTATGATTGAACACTGTGAACTGCCTTTTTTAAGGAATTCATTTTCAATGGAATCCAATAGCCCAAGGCCCTACTGTTTGAGTGGAATCCAAGAGTTAAAGGCATCTAAGTTTTGAAAAAAAAAAATGGAATTAAGAAAGAGAGAGATTAGGTATATTGTTTTAGAGGTAGAGTGTCGGTTTGAATATTGTGCATGTGTTACATTTTCATTAAAATCAAAAGTAAAGCAATTGTATTAAAAGTATAGAAATGTTAAAATAAATCGTAATAAAGAGTGTAAAGTACATTTAAAAGAGACCTCGAGCATTTTCCTTCCCACAATGCAAGATAAAAGTATTGGGCAATTCCATTCACCGAACTATTTTATATTGAGAGGGTGCCACGATACTCTTACTTTTGTTTCACCCTCTTATATATAATATAAAATATATAATATTTTAATAAAAATTTATTCTATTAACACTTCTTGTAATTTAAAACTTTCTCAAGTACCTTAATTTAATAAAATATCAAAACTCTTTTATAGTAGACTATGGATCTTATCCCTTTTTGTCTAAGAATTTGTCTGTTTTTTCAGAATTTACTTGGCCTGACTAGAAACTAATTTTATTTTCATATAAAACTAACACTTCACTAACGAGGTGAGTCAAAAACCCAACCACGTGAGCATTGACACTGGACCAATCCCTCTAGCTAACAATCTTGATCCTCCGAAAAATAAAAATAATAAAAAAAAGTCTTATACCTTAATATATTTCTAATGCTTGAACTTAAAAGTACATGTATAGAAAACTTCAATATATTTATGAACAAATTTATATTTCAAGTTTTGACAGCCCCAAACAAAATCTTAGTTCCACCACCAATTTCATTAGAACAAAATTTGAAGCAAACAAATAGAATTTTTACACAGAACAACGTGACCATTCATGGTCTTTTATTCTCAAAACAAAACATCCACTATTTTGACTTTAAATATACCACCTACCACATCAATCTGATAAAATTTTTTATACAAAAATTCAATAAAAATAAAAAAAATTTAAAAAAAAATATCACTGACACATCATTATAACTGCATTTTCTATATAAAAATTATGTAAGAACCACTGCCAATCATTTTTTATTTTGAGAGTAGTCGGTGGGATGGCCCAGTGACTAAATGTAGCCGATTGCAATGTGGTATTGTTTTACATACCTTGATATAAAAATAAAAACATATCCTGATCCATGCATGAACTTACGGGTGGTTGGTGGTGGGTCTCGTCACTTTACAGGCTTGAAAATACAGACTGAAAAGGGCACCCGACCTGAGTTGAAAAGACCCACCCAGCCAATTCGCAATTTCCACAAAACCAGGATTCAAGGCATCGATCTAGGATTTTCAAACCTGTATGGTCTGAAGATTCTAACAAGAAAATTGAATTTAACAAGCTAAACAGGTTTTAAAACAGAGGGCTGCTCCACCAGCAATAACTCAACTTTTTCATCTAATCAGCAAAAGCAAAAATTATAATAATCTTAACTTTTCATCTGGCCATTGCTCATAATAACCACCAACGGCTATCAAGAAAACAAAGACAAATAAATAAAAAAAAAAAAAAGAAAGCTGTAAACAAAAGATAATCAGAGAATTTGAAACTCAAAAAGATTTTAAGGGAACTAAATTGTACAACGTTCTCAAGAACACAGATGGAGAGAGAGAGAGAGAGAGAGAAGACCTTTCTGCATAGTCAGATAACACTAATGAGTTATTTGAAAACACCGAAAACTTCGTTCAGTAACTGCATCGCCATGTGAATTCCAGTCTCACACAAAACTCCTGTTTGTTGCCCTGCTTGGCCCTAAATTTTTTACAATGTAGTCTGCTTGGCCTAAATTATTCAGGCTTCTGAGAGTAGGAGAGGACTCTTTCGACTTTGTAATGATGACTCGTGTTTTTAGGAAAACTGAGAAGGCATAAAACTAATAGTACTTGTACAAGCCCATACAAACAAATCAAAAACCATGCAACAAAGAGAATGCTCATACAGCAGTGAGACGAACTTTAACTGTTTAACAGCTCACCAGCCTTCGATCCCCAGTGTTGCTGATTAGAAGATGGGTTTATGCTTTCACTCAACTTCAGTTTGATTTCCTCAGCCTTCTTTCTCTTTCTTGAAGAGCTCAAAGAGCCTTCAACTGGAAAGAAAAAACACAATGGGAGAGAAATTCAGGTATCAAAGTGGAAGCAGAAGATAAAATACAAAGGAAGTCCCTCTTTCTGTATAATGCCAGCTTTATTTTTTGCAAATAATCCATCTTGGTTGGAGAAAATAGCTTCCATGGTAGATCTCCTATCCATAAACCAAAATTAATATTTTTATAGGTTACTTTAATGTCTTAATTCACTCTCCCAGGATTTCAGAATGTGTCTCATAAGATTTATACCACAATAGCTGGTGAAACACTTAATATTTCCATAATGACCACACCAAGAAAGAATCAGTCCCGTTAGCAATGCCATGGTTCAGTAAATCATTCAACCCCATAATACCCATTTTATACCTTGCCATTCCCACACCACTTTAGATTCACCCTTCACCAGTTTTGGGTACCGATCTAAACGAGAATCTTCCTGAACCAACTCCTCAACCTACAAGAAAGAAAAGTAATTATACAATCTTTAACCATTTATAAAATCTTTAAACATATGATAATTAATGATTACATATGTTTATAGGTAAAAAAAAACAATCAAACGCACAGTTTAATTAGATGAGAGGAAACAGTGAGTATATAATTATTATTGTAAAATGAAAACAACAGTGTTTGAAGTCCAACAGTTGGCTTGAAAACTGCATGGATGTAAATGGACCTTTTTCTAACACAAAAGAATCTATGGAGGCAAAAACTGGCAAAGGCCGGTGAATGATGCAGAAATTAGTTGAAGAAGAATCCAAGCAAATAATGTCAAGTTTGTTTGATTATGATCTCTTTCTAAAAAAATTAATTCTTGAATAGGATTAGTTAAGTCCCTATAGGAGTTTTAGAATGTGCTTGAAATTCCCAATTTTCCTTTTCTCTTCTTGTTATGTTCAGCATTAATAGCATTTGAATATACATCACTTAAAAATACCAAAAAGATATGCCAAAAGTTTTTGAAGGCTGATTGGGTCCATCAAGGAAAAGCACGTTTTCCTTAGCATTTCTTTCTCCATCCAAGGTCAGGGAAAAACCTGGCGGAGAACTGCTTTCTTACCAGTTAGAAGGAAGAAAGAACACAATGTTCGTTTATTTAAAGAAACAATGAGGTGTCTAGATATGTGAATACCTTTTTCCATAACGTCAGGTTCTTCCTTTCTTTGGGCAATAAAAGATGGTCTCGCAACCATGAGGCAACTACCCAAGGTTCACCCTCACCATTTAAACCCCTTGAAATCAATGCATGCTCTTCAAGTATGTCACAAACCTATCACATTTGCATCAGTTCAATTAGTGCAAAAATTCAACAAATATACTACACATCATGAATAGATATAGCAATAAGTTCTTCTTTTTTCCCCTTAAATTCCTTGATCGCTGCTCTGTTAATGGTGCTTTTTAAGACCTCTAAAATGCAAAGTAGTTTAAAGATGCAACCAAACACACCATAAAGCACTTTAAGGGCCACAAAAGCTTTTCCAAGCTAAACACATTGCAGGACCAAACAATCAATATCAGCTAGCCGACATGGGAACTGCCTAAGAAGCAAAGGTAAAATTTCCAGTAAGGGCCACAAGGATCTTGTGAATTCACAATGGTTTTGATGATGGACAGATAGGTATTATCAAAGATCTAGCTTGTTTTAGCTTTACTGCAAGTAGTTAAATTGATTTCTTACTCCAAATCATTTCAAAGAGCCAAGTGACCACATCTTAGGCGACAACTGTATACTAAGCTGAAGGAATATGTAGTTTATTTCTTCATAAAACCCAGAATAATTGCAAAATTCAATACTTGACTTAGAATACTTGTTTTCATTCTCAAGTAGCTACTGTTTAAGGTGTTTCTTAATTATTCCAGCAATAAAATCAACACTAATAAACAGCCAAGTGCATTGGTTGTTCAAAGTATCAGTAGCATCATAGCTTCCTTGGCCAAAAAAACAGAGAGGCTATTTTAACCTTTTATGCATTTGACAAAGAAAATACTAACATATTTTGAAGTATAACTGTGTTCTCCCCATTCCATTTGAATTTTGATTTGTTAGTATTTATTCATAACAATCCAAGTGGCTTCTTTCTTGTTGCCTTCAGTAAAACCATTTTCATTCATTACCCCATAAATTCAACACTATGGTGTCCCAGACTGCCACACTAACAAAAAGTTTCAGAACCAATCCAGCTAAATAGTTGGTCTTTTCAAGCAACAGGTTAAGTGACTCAGTGGGAGAACTCTGTCCTGAGTCAGGGTGTCAACCAACATATCATAAACCTACAAGGACCAAACTCATAGCTGAATATAAAATCAGACATTATTTTTTATTTTTTATTTTTGGTCCGTGGAATGTTCAGGGAAAGTAAAGATGGCCTTTTATACCTGGTTGTAAAGCTGTTCAGCTCTAGTTGATAGATAACATCTCTGGCGAACTCTCAACAATAACCATGTGCTTCCAATTAGCTGTAAATCCCAATATTGTCAACAAGCTTTGACATGTTGGTACCATAAGCTTCAAAATGATACTTTTAACATTTAATACCAATGCACAGAGTGGCACTAAAATCACAGCATGTTTCACAGTCCACTGTCGGATGGAACAAGTAATTGGTTTGTAATGTTCGACTAGCAAGTCTGGACACTTCAACTCTTTGATCCTACATGAGAAAGAAAAGAAGCGTAATGTAGACTGCTCACAACCAAAGTGCCTAGAGAATGTACTGTCAATGTATTTTGTCTAATTGACCAATATAGCATACCCTTGAATATTTGTCCTCGTCTCCAATAATTTACCAACAATCTCTATTGCTCTTTGCTTTGCATAAGCATATATGGGACTGTCCAAGCCATGATTCTCCATCAGCTTGGAATCATCTAAATCATTCCATAAGTTATTCTCCTGAATCTGCAATATAAGTAGATAATTAAACTGTAGATATTGATGAAAGATGAACTTGAGCAACATAAGACTCAAAAGCATACACGGATATAATAGCAACAGAATTCATTTATCTACTACATAAAGTTCAGAGGGTTGCAAAGGTGACAGACCCAAACTGACCCAGTTCCTTCACACAAAAATTGAGCATATGCTTCACAGGCACGAGTCTCTACCAATTCTGCCTGCAATCCAATATACAACACATGAAAATTAGAAAATCAAACATAAAGTCAGGGATGAATAATGGTATTTTCATCCCTAATGATCAGAATGCTGGAATAAATAAAGGTAATTACTCACAAGTTTCTTAGCTGTTTCATTTATATCTCCATCTTCTACACATAACTTTCCAAGCTTTCTATAGCCACGAGCACATTCCAACTTGCCGTCAGAACACTCTCCATTACTTGGACAAGGCTCACAGGAATCTGTAACGATGGACACTGGTTAAGAGAGTACATCTATGCAGGTACAAATATCACACTATCAACCATTACCACATGTTGCAATATGGCTCAGCTAGGAAAATTAAACAAGGAGATTTACAGTGCAATGGAGATCCAAAACTTTACGAACTGCTTAAGTTATAACAAACAAGACGATAAAGAAGGCAAAAGGGTTTCATAAGAAAAACACCAGATTCCTACCACTTTATCCTCCTAAAAGAAGAGAATTGAAGTTGGAATGCCAAGATAAGACCTACATTTACAAAAATCCAGTCCACAATAATATTTTAAAGAGTATTAGAAAAGTTGAAGAGCCACATAATGGCTCCTTCTCTAGCAAATGACCTCACAGCCATGTTGCTTCCTAGTAAAGCACCATGTGTCCAAGATTAATCATTACCAGCAATGCTGTCTCATCCAATCAATGTAAGAAATCTCAAAAAGGTATGGGACACCATTGTTCAGAAAAATGCAATGGTATCCCAAACGAGTTATAAAATAACAAACTTTTTACCCGCTGTACCATGGTGGGAGCAAGATGATGAGGAGGGGAGGGTGGATAGGCATCAGCAGTTTTATTTCACAGAAAAAGTTTTCATATTAGCAATTTGCTACCCACAATAAAAAATCAACTTGCAGCAGGAGAACATACTATATGACACTTTCAGGAGAGAAAAAAATAAATAATGTGCATGCATACAGACCAATATTCCAATACCCCTTTAAGAACTACTGTGCCTATTAGACCATAGTTGATTGGTGAATCTTCCTCAGTTATTGGCAAATTTGCTCTATATTCTTGAGTGCGGTATCTTAAAAAAGGTGTCCTAAATCTATCCAATGAGACTTCTAGTCTGACCAGTCAAGAACTTTGGATGGTCCCATCTTATGAGAATCTTTTTAAGATCTTACTCCTATAGAGATATGGAACATCAGGATGAGTATATAACAGCCACCAATTCCTAGCATAAGGATTTGAAGAAACTATCAAAAGAGTGGAAACGCATTATACAAAAATTCTCACATCAATAGACAACGGGAAGGGTATTCCCTTTGTATATGCTTGGCACAATTTGCAAGAGCAGCAGATATATGGAAGCACGAATAAATATGCAATGAACTTCTCTTAAAATTATAGGAGATGGAGAATTTCAAAAAGTTCAGACAAGATTATGAGGTTGGGACAAAATGGATCCAAAACTGAAATACCTAGAAGGCTACTAAAATTTTGAAGAGAAATGTACACTTGTTTAATTTTTAATGGCATTGTAGGGTGACTCCAGATGTGTAAGGGGATCTCTCTACTGCTACTCTTACTGTGGATGATATCACAAGTGAACTGATAAATGAAAAAACCAAACTTCTATATTTCCATAAAACAATCAGTACTTGATGCAGCACGACAAGCCAATTATTCTCATGCAGCTACATTATCTCCAGGGAATCAAAGGTTGCTCCTAATAATGCAGTTATTGCATGACAAACAGGATTTGAAAAGGGAGACCCTCCCCAAAGGCCAAATGAATTGCCATAGTAAAAAACACGGTTTCAACCGTGCTTGTCATACTTCCAGAACAATGTCACCTGGACCTGCTCATACAATCACTTTGTCATCGTCTACCGTTTAATCTAGTTAAATTTTCTAGCCGACGAATGAGACATGCAAATGATTAACAATCATTTTCTGAACTACTACTACAATCACTGGCCCTTACCTTCGGCAATATAGAAGAAGATGCAAGGGGATTACTGTCCCGAGCAAATAAATTTTTCCTTTCTTATATAACTTGCCTTTTCCGAATATATATATATGTATATATATTCCGGTGCCTATGCTTTATTAATAAATTGTCACCCATGCGGATACATGTACCTCAGGCCCATAAGGTAATTCGTATTCTCTGCTACATCTATATTGGTCAACTGTTCAAAAATTTCCCTTCTCATCAGAAGGCATGTAAAATGGTCCATATGACGACTGCTTCTTTGTCTTATAGACATCTGATGTCACCTGATTTAAATCCACTAAATCTCCTCTACATTGGAATGTGGCGGAACACTGTTACTTTCATATGCCAATTATATGGTCACCACTAAAGATAAGGTTCTTTGCATTAATCAATCAGAAAATATTTATGAACGATTTTGAGATGAAAAATTAGGAGCTTCTCACTAATTCCCTGCTACCGAAGGCTCTCACTTGCAGGAGAATTGTTCTGTCACGCCAGTCCAAATATGCCAACAACACAACCAGTCAGTAGTGCCCAATGAAGTAAAGGTGTCACTTCATCTGATCTTGCCCTTTACCCTCAACTTATCAGTTGCTTAGAACATTCACACTAATTCTTTTTTTACTATCTAACATTACTCATAGAGTTTGAAATTTACTCTTGTTCTTGCACTCATCGATCAATGCATGGGCCAGCTATAATTTTGCATTTTTCAAACAATTACTCGTTCAAAATACGACCTAATATCTTTGGCAAATATATAGCAACAGTGAACGCATTCGCAGCAAAAGAGGAGAAAAACAATTGCAATTCAAGAGCTCGAACAGTTACCGGAGAGAGAATAATCGAAATATCCGTTGCTGTCGCAGAACGGTTTTGGCTGGCGATTGAGAAAGGTTACCACATAGTTGCAGGTCATTGCGACCGAAGCGGCAATGGCGACGACGGCGACGAGCCTCATGAACTCGTACTTCGATGGAAAGAAGTTGGGCGGTGGTTCCATAAGGAGACTCTGTGAAGAAGAAGAAGAATTGGGGTTTTTCGTGGGTTTTATTTTTCTATTAGGGTTTACGAGGTCTGGCTTTGGCCGCTTTTTGGAAGTGGAAGCCATTGATTCATGTGCTTTCACGTTTGTTCGAAAAACAGAGAATGGGAAGAGGGAAGCAATGTGAAAACGACGCAAGGATCCAATGCCCCATTTTCACAGGTCTGAACCCGTTTTAGCTGAAGAGTACAGCTGAAGAGAAAGCAACCCGTTTGGCACCCGTGCAAGGGAAAGAGAAAGTGAAAGATAACTTATAGGGAAAGAGAGAATTTGTGGAGAACGTAGTTTATTTTTACTGTTTAATTTTATAAATAAAACAAAAGGAAAATCCGACATTTCCCTTGTTTTATGAAATTTGAATGAATGAAAGAGGACATAAAGAAATATGAAATTATTAAAAATAAATAACAAGCTAAATGAAAATTGCATGGAAAACAATTTTCTTTCTCCTTTCTTCTCAAAACAACTTTTTCTTATTGTTCTTCTCTATTTTTATTTCCTCTTAAATTAAAAAGAAAATATAATTTTTCTCTCTTCTTCTTTCCACAATAAAAAAACAAAATAGGTGCTCATTTAAACAAAAGAGAACAATGAGACAAATCCTCTCTCAAAACGATCCATCCATTGTTTCACTAATATTTACTTGATAACTCATAACTATAAATCAATACAATTTCAGAACTTAAATCCATTCTTTCGTTGCCTTTGTCAAGAAACGTAACTCAACTAGTTGCTTTGATTTGAATTGTGCAAAGATGCTTTATATATAAAAAAGATGCACAATCAAACCTCAAAATAAAAATGAGTTGTAAGTCAAATAAATAAATCAAACCCCATTTATGAACTATCCAATAAAACATGCTATTAAATTATTACATTCTATGTTGAGACTTGTGAGACAAATTTGGTTGAATTTAAAACTTTCACTTATTTTTTTATTTTATCTTTCTATTTACATTTAAAAATTTTTAAGGTTACGTTCAACTTTCGGGCTCAACTATTACTAGTCACACTTAATCATTTGTCTTTATTTATTTATGGATGAATGCATATATCCAAAATTTACGAGAAATTATCCTAAACAATGACGGTCACTCTCATTGTAAATTTAATATTTATGACAGGTTCTATATAAATGGACATAATTATATACTAGTAGTGCTATGCACGGGAATAAAAAAGAAAAAAGATAATTTAAAATTGTATGTTTTACTAAATATGTTGACATTTAATTATTTTGTAAAATTTATGAATATTGTTAATATGTTGTATATGCATTTTTACATACATATGTGTTACCTATAATCCTACCAAATAAAAAGTTTATGATCACGAGTATAATATTAGAAGAAAATCTTAAGAATAGGCCTTTTTCCAAAATAAAAATTACTTGCCACTTTAATTAAAGTAATACAAAAAAAATTATTAGTAATGGACAAAAATTAAGGTGATCACCTTAATTTTTGCAATAGATTATGACAAAGAAATATTTGAATAGGTTGAATTCTAATGTATTTGCTATAAAATTTAACAATAAATTAATTCATTTCGACCCGATGATAAATGAATAGGTCTTAATTATAAAATGTTTGGCCTAAAACATTAAGCATTATAAAAAATTAATTAAATGGGTTATACACGCCACATATAAATTAGACTTATACATGACCTAATCATAAATGAATAAGTTTTAATTATATTATTACATCTAATAACAAGAATTACTTTATTCTTACTTCTTTTTCTAAATGAACTATACAAATATAGGTGACAATTTACCAAGTGAGCCACGTTTTAAAATTTAAATATGTATTTGTGTCTATTAAAGTTATGTCTTATTTTTGTTTTCTCCTATGTGTTGACTTTTTGTACCTAAATAATGAAAAAAATTTGTCATGTGCTGAGACTAAATAATTTCATTATAGGTCTATTCATTTATTTTATTCAGAATTTTTTTTTATTTTTCTTGTAAATTTTTTCATAGAGATGTGAGTTGATATAGTAAAATAAATAATAAAATGCTAATAACTTAACAATATATGACCTTTCTATTTTATAAATTTAAGAAAAGATTTTTAAGACAGGATCCTAATTAAAGGAAATTTGAAAATCATACTATATCAATTGATTAATTGTTTTTATAAAATATAGTAGTTAAACAAAAATTTAGAAAGGATTAATAATAGTACGAATCATGTATTTTTGTATTTTTTAAAATAAAAAATTTAAGAAAATGGATTGAAAATTTTAACTTCAAAGACCTTCTAACAAATATTAAATATTATTTTTTTCCTTCTAAATAGACAAATTAAATGGATTTGAATAAAAATTTCAGATTTCTGAATTAAAGGAAGAACTTTCTAAAATTATAAAAGAGGAATTTTAAGGAAATTTAAAATAAGAATTCTAATATTTTTTTAAAATTACTAATCAGGAATATTAATATTAATTTTTAAAAATTAAAAAATTAGATTGGGTCTTTCAACTTTAAAAACCTAACAACAATGTAATGCTACAATATGTAGTATAGATTTGAATAAATATAATCCATCTATAAATTCAAATTTACATAAATATAAATTCAGCTAAAGACTTTTAAGGAACCTAGAACATTTTGGAAATGGGCCATATTTTAGGAATTTAAAAAAACTATTAGATTCAGTTACTATATTGGTTGTAAAAAATTATTAATAATACATTTATGTAAATTTTGAATATTATCTTGAATATTCAAAGTTACTATATTGAAATATGTCAAGTTAAAATAACATGTGTATTTATGACTAATGGGTTCATAAAATGTGTATTTATTTATTTTTTAAATTTAAAAATTTGAGAAAAAAAGAATCAAAACTTTCAAACTCAATGACCTAACAACCTATTGCTATAAAATATAGTATAAATGATCATGTGAAATAAAGTTATTCATTTGCGAAAAGAAAGAGAAACAAATGGAAACTCATTTAGAAAGATTGTGAACTCAATTTCAATTAGTTGAATATTTATAAAATATTAGAAACTAAAATGAAAAATATTATCTTGGAACTCATTGATTTGTTGAAGCCAAATGGGAATTCTTTATATTTTGTATATTTCTATTTTTTTAGTCATTCCTCCATATTCATTTTGTTTATTGACAAATGCTAACATATACCCTAAGTGGATATTTTAAATTTGTTTTGTCTAGTTACACAAAATATTAAAACTTATATTTTTATAATTTTTAATGCTGAAAACATAAATTTTATCGCTTTATACAACTAGACAAAGCAAACTTAAAATGTGCTATAAAGGTACGTAGCAAGACCATTGTTTATTATATGCACCTGCACCCATCATCGTAGCCGTACCGAAACGGACGAGGACTGTCTGGCCAAAGCGCCCGTAGATTCTTTTATTCTTCTGGTTCTCACCAATCGAAACCCTGATTTCAAACGCATCGATTCGATTGAACTCTCGAGTTTCGGCACCTTCTCTGGTAAGCATTCATGGAAATCAGCATTCATTACCCCATTGTTGTATCTTCATATTGATATCTGAATGCATATAATCATGTAGATGCATATAGATATAATAACGTCTGAACGTGTACCTTGCTTCACGGTATTCATACGCTGATACAAAAGAGTCCTGAAATTTGGTGACTTTAATCGTGGAAGGTGTTTGGAATCGTATATGGTTGTAGAACTCTTAAATTTCAAACGCAAATTTCCTGATAATCTTTTAATAACTCAGTCAATTTTTTTTTTCTTGTTAATTAGGAATAAATCCCAGAGCACAAATTGGTCTCTACGTGGAAAAAACTGAATAGTAATTTAGGATTGTAAATGATGTGTTAATCCACGGTGAATGGGGAAGTTTAGTTGGATGTGAAACTGTGTATTGCTTAGACTATGCACCAGGTCCATTAGTGGAGAGCTTTGAAATGATGAGGATGGGTTTTACAAAAGCAAGTTCTGCTGCTGTAAAGTGGACCTTAATTATTATTTATCATCCTTGACTCAGTCTGGCATCTTGTGGCTCTAGGAATACTTCTTCTTTCATGTTCAAATCCTAGTTATTGCACTCGAAATTCCACTGCCTTTGTTTTTATTCACCAATCGTCTTAGCATCAGGCATTCTATCCCGGGAAGCATCTGCGGGATTTCTCCATTTATCTCTTTTTTTTATTACCCCCAAGGATCAAAATTTTTTTTCGATAGGCTAAAAAATGGAAACGTTTCAGAAACATTTTGGAAATGTTTCGGAAACATTTTAGAAGTAACAAATATTAACATTGTAAAATACAACCTTTTGTATTTTGCTCAATAACAATTGTAAAATATTTACAAATAGTTCTAAATTCGTTATGATACAATTTATTGTTTTGCTATATAGCGTTGTATTTTGATGCATTTTTTGTTATTTATGTTCTAGTGTGTTTTGATGGAAACAATAAAGTTTCGTTATTCCATGGTATTTCTTTTCGGTCTCTTTGGAAAAAGAAATATTTCGGCCATTTCGATGGAAATAAATAGAAATTTTGTTCCTTGATTACCTCCAATAATTATGGTAATATATTTTTGAAATTCTAGAGCATATTTGTTTGGATTAATTTGCTGCTTCTTCCTCTTCTCCATCTCTAACATCAGAATTCAATGCTCTGTGTTTTTACACCATTTAGAAGTTTGAAGCAGGCTATTCCACTCTTCCATATTGGGAGTGGGAATATTAAGCCTTGTCCAGCTAAGTAATGCTGTTTACATGAAATCATCAACCACCGCCTCCCCTTGCATTTGAGCTCTATCTGATGAGACAGCTGCAGTTTCTGAGGTTAATTTGTGTTGGTTTTGCCCATTTTATTTGCTTTGAAATATTTGTAGCAAAAGATGGTAGTACCTTATCATGGCATGGGTGAATTGGAAGTTAGGTGCTTGCAATCGGCTATGGAAGTAAGAATTAAGTCCAGAAGTTAAGCTCGTTTTGCTTGGTGGTTTCCGTTGGGTGGATTCATATGATCAGAAGTGTGGGGGGATGAATTGAATTGTGTTTTCCAACTTATTCTCTATTGTTACCATTGCGGAAGATTTGTAGCGATTACCTTTTATATGCATAACTATGAACCGAATGCTGAACAATATGCCTGTAGATGCTGCTTTTTTGGACATTAATGCTGTCCTTTTGTTTTCTAATCAGCTTATCTTCAAATCAAGCAGATTTTCAGTTAAGACGGATGCCACAGGTATAGATTCCTAAGTACTTCCTGTATTTTTGGTATCATTCTTCTTTCAGAAATTGGAAATGACAAAATTGTGTCTCTATGCTTCTGAAGGTAGGGTACTAAGTTACTCGAAAGTTTATTGATTGAAACGAGGTTTTTGTCATTTATTTTTTGAAAAGATTTTGGGTATGCTTGCATGAATATTGCTTCATGATGATTTTAAAGAGGTTTGTATTTAAGGGGTGTTTGGATATGACTTTTTTTAACACATTTTTAAACTGTGTTTGGCTATCGCTAAAAAAATTGACTTTTTAAAACTAGTTTAAGCTTTCGGCTCCCTTAAATGGTTTGTGTCATTTATTCGTACAAAGAGCATTTTACATTTTTATCATGTAGGAGTTGGCCCAGTGGTTTGGTGCTCATTCATTTTGAATTATGTGTCATAATAAAGATTCACTTGAAAAATAGAAGTATTGGGATAAGTAGTGGAAATAATCAATTAATTATATGTGAGAAGGGCAAAGACAAAGAGATCAATTAATTATAGACAAAATTAATAATATCTACCTTTTTGTCCTGTTATATATATATGACACAATAATATCTTCGTTTCAGGCTTTTTCTCCATGAGTTGAGGCAATTTCAATTATGGCAGACATATCAAGTTATGTGAGAGCTTGCTTGCAATCTGGACAACTTGCATTCTTGGCAATTTTGGTTTCTGGAGGAATTGTGTTGCAAGTTTTGGTCAGTTGTATTATTTCTTGTTAATTGCCTATGGATTAATCATATGCAATTATGCATCATATCCATTATAACAAAATTATTATTTTCTTTTGTTTACATGGATGATGGTGCAGGCATGCGCTTTGTACGATAATTGGTGGCCAATGCCAACAGGTAGGGAGATGAAATATTTTCTTGGGCTAACACTTTATTTGGAGTCCTTTCTTGTAGTACGGTTTAAAATTATGTGTTTTCTCATCCTTCAATTGTCAACTTGCAAGCAATTGTTTAGATGCAACTAGTTTATTAGTTGATACTTCAAAACATGAATTGCATAAAGTATACGAGCACACAACAGTGTTGAAAGTACAATTCAATGTTCAACATGATATGCCATCTTTAAGTTCTTCTAAGAAAGCAATTCATGAGGGCTGATGTGTCACCACCTCGATTCTGAATTGGTTAATTCATTTTTGTTTGTTTAAAGATCGATTTCCATTAACAAAGTATCAGGAAGTATATGGTATCCGCAAAAGAACTGAAGAAATGTACTATGGTTTATCGATCACAATGCTCATAGAACTCTATTTGTCAAAAATACATCGATATCCATCTCCACGTGGAGCTGGTATGACACTGGGTTTTTTGCTTAGAGTCTTGCGCTGTTGCACATTCTTAGTTTGTTGGCATTTCTAAGTTTTGACTGTCAATAATTTCTGTTATGTGAATTGTTATCACCATTAGATACTGAAAATGGACTTCATTCAACCATATACGTAACTTGTTTCTTTCAATGGAAATTTTGTATTCATTTGTTCACACATATGGTGTTCAAGTACCATAACTTTGGGCAAGCGTTTCTTAGTTGAGTTCTTAATCTAACATGTGGGTTTTACATAGATCTAGACTCCTTTAAGCACACCCACTCCCAAACACCTTGAATGTAATAATAGTTAAAATTTTTGTCAATAACATATTTTTGTGTGCCTTACACAGTGGTATGGAGATGCATTCAGACATTCATCATGCCTTCATTTGTTTTCCTCTTAATGTATAGTCTTCTACTGTTGTTCACATGTAGAAATAATGTGCTTGTAGCCATCATGCAGTGCACTTTTTGAAGATACCAATTCCCATGTTGGAAAAAGTCTTTTAAGAGATCATACCTGGTTCAAGTCTTTCCATAAGCTTGAACAGAATTTTCATTTACTAAAACTAGCACCTACTACCTAACCATTGACCTGCTAGAAGCTAAAGATTAAGGGATATTTTTATGTCAGTTCTCTACCCAGAGAGATTCAGGCTAATGGTTATGTGAATTGAGTTAGACTCTTGCCATATACTTGTATACCACATGTACTTATATTGGCATTAATGGCTAACATGTAACCAATGACAACAAAATGTAAAATGTCAAATCCATGAGAATTTGAATTTTGAGATACTATTTCTTTGATAATATAGTTTCTGACAACCATGTTGCTAATATTTGTCACCTTTCAGCAATAATGTATGTGCTTCTTCCCATGCCTCTGCTGTTTTTTGCGAGTTCTAATTCCTCTACTCTCTTTTCTGAGTCTTCCAATAGGTTTGCCTTTTTCCCCTAAACTAACTTATCAATAAGATTGGACCTTCCTCTTAAGTTTTTCTTGGCCATGGAAATGGACTTTTTAACTTCTTGATTTCAAACAACTGTTGGAACAGCTGGGAGGATGCGTGTAAGTTCTTGACTGGGGCTTCAGCCATCGGGAGCATTGCCATACCAGCCATCTTAAAGCATGCCGGTGTTATTGGTTGGGGAGCCCTGGGATTGCAGCTTTCATCCTATTTCATATTTGTTTTGGCCATAGTATGTTTTATTCGGATGAATGATGATGATGATGGATACAGTACGTTCTGACTTCTGATACATGGTCCAAAAGCCCTGGCTTCCTTGTGTGAACAAGGTATTGATATCAGTTCAAGTTGATGAATCGTTTTCATTTCTTGCTTTTATGATCATTAGATGCCATGATCGTGTTTGTACATGTAGAAAATGGTCATCTTGTTTGATAATAGTCTCTGTTCAATCATCAAGTGGCTTCAGTTTGAAATGTTGTAAAGAATTTGTGGCATGAACTCTTTCGAGTCACATAGTTTGTCTGGTCCTGCCTGTTTCAGCTCTGGTTCTGGCAAGCACCGTCAAGTGGTTCGTTTTGCACTTGTTCCATGATTGTGTTCTGTATACTGGATACTAATAGGAAAAAAAGAGAAATATTATTGCTTTTAATTACTTGCTCAAAATTCTTCTAGTTCAATAATTATATGCAAAATGAGAGCAGAGGCTTCTCATGAGAGAAGGGCACAATACAGATGTTGAAATGGTGAGTGGCACAACAAGCAACAAAATGTGGAGAAAGACATCCCCACTCCCACCAATGTTCAGGGTTTTCTTTGAAATTCATTCAATCATCAGTTGTTGCATCATAATCAGCTTAAACAATACAGGAACTATACACTGTTGGATGATGGTTAAATTAAAGACTGCATGTGGAAGGTCCAACACCCCACATCCCCTTGTTACTGGCCTGGCAATCTGTTACCAGTCTGGGAAGCTCTCAAAGCTATGAAGGACAGGTCTACTGGTTTGCATTTGCACCTTATGAGATTACTGCCAATGTCAAGTAGGATGATTGTTGTAGTCCATGGATAACTAGGAGTGTACAACTTGTGCAATGTTGGTGCTACCCGAGTTCTTGTTCTACCTAGGTGGTCCATACCTTCTATGAGATTGGTGGATTGTGGGTATTTGCACTCCGAAAGAGTTTACTCACAAGGAGTGGGGTCCAAACTCTGAGGAGCCCTGTATTGGATAGATTTCCCACATCATTGGAAAAAAAAATGTAATATAGTCAAAGCTAAGGCTGATCAGTACAATTCATCCAAATTACAACAGAAGAATAACCCTTGTCACCATTTGGATCATCACTGGAGAACTCTAACTCAACTTGTGCTCAATTCGCTAAAGTAATGTTAATGATCAACTCGTTATGTAATGTAAGTCAAGTTTGATCATATTTTGAAGTTTATTAATTTTTCAGCTTGATAATTTATATACATTTCTAAAACTACGTAAAAAAATAAAATATGCTATTCAAGCTTGACTTGTAATTAGTCAATTGAAGCTTATTTGAGATAAGCTAGAAAGATAAATAAATAAAGATTACAAACTTTGCATTTTATTAAGCCAAATTTGCACAAGTCAATACTTGGTTCTTTATGGAAAAAGGTCCAGCGATAAGAGAATATTGAGTTCTTGCAATTTGGATATTCATGTTATTAGAGCTTGCCATGTGACATTTTTTCAAAAAAAATATTTTAAATGTGTAATATAAGCTCTTAAACATACTCTCCATCCAAAGGAATTATATTTTACTTATTTACCTTTTCGCTCGCCGAATGAGAGATGTTATCTCCAACGGTCATCCGACGTGGCAATGTGGCTCTCTCTTATTCAATGATCTTTTCTTCATCACCGTCTCCACCAATCTGCAACTCCAAAACGAGGGCTGGTTTACAGAGAGCTTGGGAACAAAATATATGGAGTTCTCTGTAAGAACTTAATTGTTACATTTAAAAGTGAAAAATTTGAAGTGAAATTTAGTGTTAAGTGAAAGGGTGCAAAGTGTCATTAATCTAATAAACAAGTCATGAAGTACAAACCAAATTCAATCCAATTGAAGTAACACCATCACTAACGTGCTCATTTAGCTGATTTATTCTTATTATTTTATATTTTTAATTTTTTTAATCTAGAAATATGCCTTGCAAATTGCAATTAGTGAAATTGGTCAAATAGGCATAACAGATTAATGTATCGAGTTTGAAATCAATAACTAATAATTATGTGATGCTTTTCAAATAGTGTGAAATCCAAACCCATATTGAACTTGAACTTAGAGCCTGTTTGGAACTTGTGAATATTTTCTATGCCCTGTTTGATTTTACAAGCCTATTTGGAACTTGGAGAGGGAAGGCAAAGAAAGAGAAAGAAAATAAAAGATAAAATAAAAGAAAAGTAGTTTTCCTTCCCTGTTTAGTTTTGTAAAGAAAATAAAAGAAAAGTAGAGAGAAAAAGATAAATTAATTTAAAAATTTTCTTTATTTTTTCCTTGCCTTTAGAATCAAACAGGAAAATGATAGCAAGCAATAATTTTTTCTTTCCTTTCTCAAGTTCCAAACAGGTTGTAATATAAAAGAAAAAACAAAGGGAAAGGCAACAAAAAGTAGAGAAAAAAAAATAAACTCTCTTTATTCCTTCTTTCTTTCTAATTTTAAGTAAGGGAAATATTTTTTCTTCCTTTCATTTTTTGGTTAATTACTCTTTTTATTTGTGCACTTTATATCAAATCTCACTTAAGGACTTTCAATTGTAACAATTAAGCTCTTACACTTTTAATTTGTTGCAATGTCAACTTTCTGTTAATTTTTCTTTAAAAAATAAACAAAAAGTCACACATGACAAGCATATTGCCTTTTTCAAGTGGTAAAAACATGAAATCATGCTTTTTTCTTAAAAATCTATCACAAGTTTTTCTCAAATCACTCTAAAATTGAAAGTGTAATTAATTTTGTGATGTATACAATATAATTGAATTTCATGTAAAAACTCCCAGCTGAATTCACGTGCAATACATGTGAATCTTTTATATGAAAAATGATTAAATTTTACATATTTGTTCACTGAAAAAGGCCATGTAATTATATCATGTGAATTTTTTAAACAAAATGTTGATATTATAATAAATTAAAAATGTAAAGAGTTTAATTGTTACAATTGAAAATAAAAGTACTAAAGCGAGATTTAGTATAAAGTAAAAAATATAAAGTATAATTAACTCTTCATTTTTTTTTTCAAAACCAAACATGGATAAACATTTTTCCTCCGATTTCTCTCACTTAAGTTTCGAATAGGATATTAAACGATTCAAAATATCAATCTCATCCCGCGAAAAGAGGAGTTGCTGTTTGAAACAAAGGAAAGAGGAAGAAAGGAAAAGTAAGCGGGAGAAATTGTAAAAAAAGGTAATTTATATTTTATTTTTCTTTCATTTGAGCTAGAAAGTATAAACTAGAAACCAAAACTGAGAGAGAAGGGGAAGTAAATTTAAACCCCAACGAACTCTGGTTCATGGATATGATAGGCCTGCTAGATATGGGCGACGTGAACGTGATGATTATTCATATGATTATTATGACAACAAATCTCATATTTCCCAAAGCCGGGAGGATAGCCGTGAGAGGGATGGTGATTCTGGCTGGCATAATTATGATTCTGATTATAATAGAATTAGTAGGAGGTAGTAGTTGGAGGAGCCGTGAATCTTGCGACCGATATGTTTCAGCCTTGATAATTGAAATAATTGACAGCCCTTTAATGATTCTGGCTGGCATAATTTGGGGAACCATCAGGAATTTGATCATAGCTGCAAAGATATTGAGTTTGCAGACTTGATATGTTTTAGCCTTTCTTCTTCTTTCTTCATTGTTTATGGTTTTTGAGGGCCTAACAATCATTTCTGAGTGCGCAATAGGGAGCCAAAGAGATTATATGCCCAATGTACGGAAACCTATCAAGGACACTATTTCTTATTATGAATGTGCTTAGGAGACAGTGCCTACATCTGTTATTTAAGATGCAAACTGCAATTCTGAAGGCATTGTGGTCATCTAAGTCCTTGTCCTTTTTTCCTTTTTTCTTTTTTCTTTTTAATTTAGTTGTATATTTTCTCATTATGAATTAAAAGTTAAGTTCTTATTAATGTAAACACTTTTGACCACTTTGTTGTTTTCTGAAAACGTATTCATATTCAAGCTCACACTGGGGTTTTATATGTGTTTTCTTGCTCTCCAGGTCTAGGATGCTACCAAAGCTCTTGAAGCAACACATGGGACAACTCTAGAGAAGAACAGGCAAATTTTGCGAGTAGCATATGCAAAAAGCATTCTTGGACCGGGCTTAGGCTCATCAGGATCTTCTCAGTCAAGCAGCCTTGCTGATGCTGCAATTGAGGCGTGTATCTTTCATTTTTAATGTATGTATTAAGGCCTTGTCCATACAGTAGTCCGGAATTTTTGGATTTTCACTTCCTGGTATATTTAGTCATACATGTTAAGGGGAGGATTTCTCCATTGTTTTTTGTTATGCTGCGAATGACACGGGTGCTAGAGGATCA
This sequence comes from Euryodendron excelsum, assembly GCA_033060915.1. NCBI lineage: Eukaryota > Viridiplantae > Streptophyta > Magnoliopsida > Ericales > Pentaphylacaceae > Euryodendron > Euryodendron excelsum. The sequence continues at coordinate 6,547,923 of CM065397.1, read as the reverse complement.
GAGGGGAAAGATAATAGGGAGACTAATCTTGAGAAAGGGTTGATGTAACTGATGAATTCTAACTTGTTCACCTGAAATTATCTCCTTTCATGCTAGCCGACATATTTACTAATGCCCCAAAATTATGCATTTGTACCCGATGCATTTTGGCTTCTAGTTATTGATTCGTGTACATGTTGTGGACTCGTGGCTGTTCCATTGTTATGTAACTGGAGGAGGGGGAAGTAAATATTAATGCTGTCTGACTATTACTTCCCCAAGTGACACATACCTTCATGGGCAAGCCCAATAACGGAAAAAGGGTTTCTAAATATTTGTTCTTTATCTGTATTTTTTTTTGGAGGGTGGGTTGAGTAAGAACGTTTTTACTGAGGAATGAAATGGGGAGGGGGCTTAATTAAGGCCAAAGCGAGAAAATTGGTAGAGGACCTTGTTCTTGGGCACATTGGCCAATCCTAAAATCCTTAAGAAAGCAGAACTGCGCACAAGAGCATAAGATGGTTAGGACTGAAACTTGAATGTGATTCAACAATATCACGCAGGATTCCTTCAGCATCCAACACCTCTGGCTTCTTGTACATAAGGACTACAACAAGATTGCACCACTCAGTATTTTTTAGATGGCATCAACTGGCCACCCAATTAAAGATCAGCCACAATGCCCTATCTTCAAGATCATTCCATCGTAGGCCTCTCATAGAAAAATTGTTTCTTTCTTTCTTATTCTGATCGGAGGGGAAGGTCTTGTTGAGTTTGTAAGTAGTGGGCCTGATGAACTGAGATTGACAAAGGTAGCCTTACAGAGTTCATATAGGCCTAATGCCAGAAGGTCCAAGTAAAATTGGTTTGATGAGCTCAATGTACTTGGAGATGGCTTTGGCAAGTGGTTCCTAATTACTTGTCACGTGCATGTAACACGTTCTATTTATTGCATTGTTATGGCAAAATCAGTCTTTGCTGTAAATCTTTACCAATTGCTCACGGTGATGCTGAAATAGTAAGATAATGAATATGGTTTTTTCCGTTGTACTTTCCAATGTGGCAAACAGACGTAGAAGGAATAAGGAAGCACTGGTTCTGACATAATGTAATGGAAATGCAATAGTTATCAAAGTTGGGTGATTTATGGTGGCTCCGGTATGTGGCGCATTGGAATGTAGATTGAAATGTGAAGGAAAGTCGAGACTCTTTTAAGTTGAAAACACTATACTTTGGATATCATTCTTGATTAGGACAGCTTTAGGAAACTTAATTCAACCTGCCTACAAGTGGGTTGACTAAGTTTCTAGGTTTGTAGAAGGAAAAGAGGCACGTTAGTTTGATTTCAAAAGTGGCAGTTGGAGTCTTTGCAGAAATTTGGTTGCTAGAAGGCCTGGATAGCAGCTAATATGAGGTTCTGATGGTCAATAATGGTAGGGTTTCGGTTGATTTAGACCAGATATATATAAGTGCTTTGAAGCTGAAATTGGGACTGTTCTAGGGCAATGGACAGTAATCCTAGAACAATGGTTTCGCAAAAGAAAAGGAGGATAGAAAGAAGACTACAGAAATCCCACCTAGAATTTACTAGGAATCACCCCTAACTTAAGGCTGCATAACAAATCAAAGAAAGACTCATAAACTTCACATAAAGCTTTAAAATCTAATTCCATTGAATGGAAACATTATACGAGCATTTAGAGGCTTTTAGGTTTCTCCAAGTTTTATTCTAAGACTCAAAATTAGGGAAGTAAAATTTTTTTGCTAAATAGAATATCCTAGAACAAATGAGAACCAAATGAAAAACAAAAAACATAATTTGACCTATCAAAAGACCCATAGGCAACCCCTGCAGCTCTTATTTAGAAAATCCAAAATTATTAAATTACCCTTTGACTACTAAAAGCTGATAAAGTACAAGTAAATATTTTAACAGTATTTTAACTTCGAATTATCATCAATTTAAGACTCATATGAACCCTGCTTTTCATTAAACAATGCATTAAATATGCTGCACGTGAAATTCTATATTTGTTCTTTTTCTTTCACATATTACTTCCAATATTCTCGAAAATTTTTGTAGAGAACATAAGAATCTTCAGCTGCTATTGATGGGGATTATCAAATATGGTAATCGCCAATGAAGAAGGAACACAATTCACTGATAGTGGCACTTATTGGCAATCCTACTCACGAATTCTTCGGGCTGCTGGATGTGTGATTATATATGAAGTGTTGTATCAGTTTCAGTTGGTGAAGAAACAAATGACTTCAATTCTTGAAGCAACAACTCCACTACCACAACCAATAAATGGTGTGCAAAGACATTTAAAAGTTGTAAGAAGATTCAACATCCGATATAATACTAAAAAAAGTCCTTTCAGATTAACGTTGATACAGGAACAAGATCATTAATACAAGGTTAAAAAAGGGTAACTTGATAATCCATGTTTGCAAAAAATACCAAAATGTGGAAGAGGAGGTACTACAAGGGCAGTGGTATAACCCTATGTCACCGTAATACTCTACTACCCTAGTGAATTATATTTTTTGAACAGCATTTCGAAACATGGTACTCTAACGTTCTAAAATGATAAATTTAACGATATAAAGCGATCCTAAACTTTTTTCCTATTTATATCTTTAAAGGTCATTTAATGAAGGAAAAAAAATCAATTATAATGAACAAAAATATAGAAATAATAGAATTTTGACATAACAATACGCAAAAAAATGGGCTATAATACTCCTACAATGTGTGTTTAGAAGATTAATTTGAAAAAACATAAATTATGTTTTATTAAATGTTTTATTATTAAAAAAAATTCTTCTAGAAATATTTTAATTTTAATAGTATATTTTATAAAAATCTACTTCTAGCGTACTATATTTTAGAATATGTGGCATACTACGTTCTCGCTCCCATTCCACGTACTGGAACGATCTGGGTTCTAGGTAAGGTGAATTGTTTAAAGGATTGATATAGGAAAGTGATATGTCTAGCCTATTTTAATGCTGTGTCTTGTACATACACTGCCATGTTGTTGCAACCTGTTCCTTCCTTGTGTCTAGGTTCTAGGTTGTTTTTGTGAACGTATGTAGCACCATATGCGTTGCAGTATTCACCTGCTGCTTTTGCTTGGATTAGCCACAGTTTATTCATCCATTTCTTTATCCCTGTCCATCTAGAAAGCCAATTGGCCCTTTTGCTGAGCTGAAATTTAGGTAATTTATGGGAGAGGATTCCTTGCAATGGTAACTCAGGAAGCAAGCATTCTAAATCCTCATGATCGCTCCCAACGGCGCATGTGCACACACACACACAATATACCTGGCTGGTCCTCTTTTCTTATTTTCTTGTATTGGTTTAGATGCAATTAGCCCTTGTATCCTTGGCAAACCTGATTGAATAAATACATCCCTACTTTTTATCCTTATAGTATGATGCCGTTGGATGGGCACCCAAGGAATTTAATCCAGATGATAAGCAGTCCACCAATGGGCAGGAGCAGGGTGTTGGAGAGGTTGCAGGTCTGAAGGATGCTTCTGCTCCACAATCTGGATTGTATGGTATGAAGCATCTGGCTATTATTACGATGCTGCTTCTGGGTTCTATTATGATGGAAATACTGGTATCTATTTATGTAGAAGCTGCATCTTAGTTTTTCTCTTTTCCTCATTGTTACTGTGACCCATGATATGAACATTGACTTTCTGAGGGGAACGTTTGTTATATATGTTGCTCATGCAGTTGTACTGGTGCACTGGCCTGGAATCCTCAATCTTTGATATGCTATTCATTATGCATCAAATATTTAGTTGTATTAACCACTGGTTTTTTAGATTGTGTCATTCAATTTTTTGAAGGGCCTCTGATTTCGATTTCTGCTGTCAACCAACTATTGCATTATGGCAGCATTTTTATTTTGGAGTTTGGTATTGTCTTGGACTGTTCTGCATTTGTTGATGGTTTTCACTGTGGATTACTTAGAAAAAGATAACAGTAGTAGTTACATTGGTTTTTAACTTTTGGTATTTGTAGACATCCTTGAGGGAGAGTGGGGAAGAGAGACGTCATTCAATAGAATTATTCAACTTTGGGCAATATATTTGCGGGGTGGTGCTAGGAAATCTACCCATTTAGTAACTGGAATTAGGGGAACAAATTTACATTTAGGATCTTTCCTTCCAACTTTTTCTTTGTAGATATGCAAAAGAGTTATATGGAAATTCACAAATGTCATTTCTCATGAACATATGAATTTTCCTCCATGAGAAACCTTAAACCCCTTAATTCCATGATATTTTTTTGGTCATAAACCCAGTGAAAGGATGAAATTTTATATTGACACATTCAAAGCTTGTTGCATGCTCGAATTCTATAAAATAAATTGTTGTATAGTTTTGATTTCAACCTCGTCTTGTTATATTATTGAAGTGTGAGAAAATTTATGCAAGTGTTGGTATAATTTCTACTCTGTTCTGTACTTTGAAGCCTGACTATGAAAATTCTACAACATACTAGCAATGAAGACATGAATTCTAAGTTAGAATAATGTCAATAGAAAACAAGCATCCAACCTGAAGTATATGTCCTCATGAACTTTATGCCATGATCAGGTGAAGGATATCTAGTATAACATAATTTTTGGGTTAGAAAAAAACATGCATTTTGTGAATGGAGTATTCAAGCATGCTTCATTTTGCTGCTAATGTACTAGATGGGTACTTCTGCTGGTGGAGGATCACTAGAAATTGATCTAGTTTCTGCTGAAGGTTAATGTCCCATACAGCAGTTGCTATTTTACTTAAATTTGCTTTATATTTTTTTGTTCTTCAGGTTTATATTATGATGGTAACAAAGGGATTTGGTATTCTTATGATCACAAAACTCAGCAGTATGTCCCCTGCTCTGATCAGAATGGCAATAAAACAGCTGGAAAACAAACTGAATCTTCCAAGGCATCTGATGGTTCTAACGATAGGAAACTAGTTATTTCTGCACCAGCTGCTACAATGACATCAATTGAGAAGGCTGTCTCATTGCCAGATGCTGTTCAGGCTGCTGCCAGTGCAGCAATAGCTGCAGAGAAGGAAGAAAAGTGGAAGTTGAAAGAGATTAGACATACTTCAAAGAGCATTATTCTGACCAACTAGAAGAAAATGAGTAATGTGTTGACAACGTGGAAGCAGAGGAGTCATGAAGCGAAAGCACTGCGTGTGGCAATTGGTGACAATCAGCCACCTGCTTCCGCTGAAGACAGATCCAATTCAGTTGGAGTGTCCACAAAGAGCAGGTACAAAATGGAGGCATTGACCATGAAGGAGAATATAACAACCAGTTCCGGATTTACCACAACCACAACTGCTGCCCAATCTGTTAGTTTGGAGGCTGAGGATAGGCCGAGGCCTGTGAATAACAGATCAGGGGGCACTTTAATGGGGTCATTAGAGGCTCTGGAAGGGGCGTGGTGAAATCAGATATTTCATATTCTGGATCATTAGTGGGAGCTTTGTCCTCTTCATCTGCTGTGCATACACTGCAGGTTCTTCATCAACGAATACAGGTGCACCCACAACTGTGACGCCTTTCGAACAGATGCATCTGTTTTTGGTTCTTACACACCACCTGTGACTATTGGAAGCGGCAAGGGGAGGTTTTCTGAGATGCCAGTGCAATCAGCTTCTACTCACAAGGAACCGCCTCAAACTACCTATAGGGATCGTGCGGCTGAGAGGAGGAGCTTGTATGGTTCATCATCTTCTATTGGAGGCAATGTATCCGATTTTGGGATTGGGGATTCAAGTAAGCTCGCTTGACAACATGGTATACAGTGGCTTGACCCTCGAGTCTGTGTCGTGAGGTCATTCTTGAATGTATCTTTTCAGTCTAGAAAAATGCCTTAAAAGAGTAGAATCTGGCTGTGTTATATACATAGCTGTGGGACATTTACAAAATTCACTTGAGTCATAAGTGTGTTTTATATGAGCTCAGTGTTCGATTATTTGCTTTATATTTCTCAATTTCTGTATTGACTGGTGAGAGAAACCTGTGTTTTACATATTCCTGAACTTTCAAGACCGAGATTCGGCACTCAAAAGAGGTTTAGCCAATTCAATGCCTTTTCCTCCCGGGAAGAATGCTAAACACAAGCGAATTAACAGTCACTTTTTTACAGGGGCCATATCACAACACCACATATCAAATGCCTTTTGAACTTAAACACCACGTATCAAATGCCTTTTGAACTTAAACCGACAACCGGAGAAATAAAAAGTTACACAATTCGACACCTGATTTAAAAGTTGTAGGCACTTAGTCTACGAGCGCCACGTGACACCTCATTTGCCCACCTGGCGGTCCACGTGAGCCCCCTGGCTATTCCAAAGTCAACCATGGTCAAATCATGTCTGGGCAAACCCGTGCGACGCCTTTGCCCCCGCCGCAAGCTTGGCGCCCGACCATCGAGCCTCGTTCAAGCAAGCCCCAAGAGCTCCTTTCAAGCCAGGCCTCGCGCCTGTACGGCTCCAGTCAAAACGGGCGCTTGTGCATGACAGGCCCTTGCGCCTAGCATGACCCAAGGCGCTACGCGTCACCATCTAACTGGCCCAGGCCCCTAACTATTTAACTTACTCTCGCTCGGGACCCTTCCCCATAGGCAGTGAAACGGAGGCTAGAACCGAAGGAATCGTTGAGCTGCGCGCTTCATGAGCGTGCAGGGGGACCATTCCCGTCAACCAGCTAAGAGAGAGAAATCTACCCGTAGAGCCACTTAAATACCATATCTTAAGCATCAAATGCTGACCCGATGCACATTTAATGCAACAGACACGTGGCGAGTCGTGGCTGAACAAGTGCTTGACTCCGTGGCAGTGCGCATCCAATCGCCCGCCGCGGCCGCTGACAGGACTTCACTAGGTTATGATGGCGGGGCTCAGGCCTGCCCAGTCACGGTGCGCCACGTGTTCGCACAGTGCTGACCATTGCCTACGATAAATAGTCTTAACACATTTATGACAAAACGGACAAAACCTAATCACATTTATTATATGAGTCACTACTGGCTCGTGAATCTCTCTCCCTCTCTCTCTCTTGTCTGTCCTTTCGGTTCTCGCCTCTCCATAACCAGGAGACTCGAGCGAGTTAGCTTCAGTAATTGCCAGGACTCCCAGACGGGCCCCACGTAAGTCAATCTTACGCTTCGCCGCCAAACCTAACAAACAAAAGTCAAATCACTTTTTCTCTTATCATATTTTAAAGGTGAAATAACTTTTTTGAGAAGATAACATGATACTTTATATTACCCAAATTCTCACTTTTGACATCTCACCAGAAACATGTATACTCTAACAAATGCCATAGAAATAAAAGCTTCGGATGGTAATTTCACTACAAAAACTCGAACCCATGTCACTTGCGCCTTTGATGGTAAGGTTTTTATTTATTTATTTGGGATGGTAAGGGTTAAAGGTGAAAATAAATGGGTTAAGAGTGGGATATGAAAAAAAAACTTATAATTCAAAACTGATTTAGGATAGGGTAGGATTTAGGTAGTCTCGATTCCACTCTGATTATATTATTAAATCTCTAAATATTTTTTTATATGTTTTAATAATACAAAATATTCTTAATATATATAAGTAATTGTTAAGTTTGAATGTTACTTCTAATTATTGAGATTTAGTTTTTTTTTTTTCATATCAACTTCGTAATGTAAATATCAGTATAATTTGCATCATCTTTATTTTTTGCGAATTATTTTTATGTTGATTATATAGTTTTAACTCGTTTTAATTCAAATCCAAATCAACTTAAGTGGGACAAGGACTAGGATAGATAAGAAGGTTCAACTCTTCACAAATTTGGAGTGACATATAGGTGTTTAATTTTGACATTTTGTCCCATATCTTGTACAAGCATATAAGAAGGTTCAACTCGGGGAT
>CM065397.1:5922500-5935000 GCA_033060915.1 Euryodendron excelsum | reverse complement strand
AGTTTCTGCTTCAGGATCAGTTTGTTCATCAGGGATTTGGACATATATCTGCTCTCCAGTTTTGCCCAAATGCCAGCCGGCAACTCTCTTCCATGACATGATACAGAACCTCATCAGCAAGACAAAGCTGAATCGTACTCACGACTTCCATCTCGAGTTCTTCCCAGTCATCAACAAATGCCTTCTCTAGTTTGTTCCCGGATAGCGCTTTCACCAAACTCTGTTGAACAAGCATGTCCTCCCCTCATCTCTACCATAGCCCGAAGTTTCCAGTGCCATTGAACTTCACTACTTTGTAGTGAGAGCTTCGCTCGATGCTCTCACGCTCTTCTCGCTCTGCTCCGCTTTGTTCTGCCCATGAGCCCCATTATTTCCGAACTTAGTATCAACAATATGAGCTATTAACTCTAACACCAGCCGACGCGGCTAAATGCAAAGGAGTATTGACGAAACAAGTTCCACCAACCCATTCCAATATATTAGTCTCCAGTCGTATTGATTCATACAAGGCATCAATATTTCCTGCTTGAGCGGCATCCATCAAAATTTTCTCCATTCTTCGTGTTTCGTGATGATATTGAAGAACTAAAAATACTTGTAACAGCTAGAGGCCGGGAGGCAAGTGATCCTATGGGTCTGTTACTGTTAAGCGCTGTATACTTTGAAGCCAATTTGGTTGAATTCAGCTGCCGTTTCTTGTGATTATCTTCTTGAGAAGACTTCAGAGAGAGAGAGGTTCCCCGTGTAATTGGGTGAGAAAGTGCAGAGGGGGCTTTGTGCAAATATTCCTCTTAATGTTGTAATATCTCTTTGTACACTGAGGTTCTTTTCGTTGCCTTATAATATCTCTTTAGACGTAGGGTTCAACCTGGACCACGTACGTTAGGATCTTATTTTGTTTTCCACCATTATATTTTCATATACTTCCCTAGAATACATTAACGAGTAATTATGGTGTGACATTCTACTTAAATTAGAACACAAGTGATATTATTTTTAGATCAAAAATTTTTAATTAAAAAAATCACCATACAGCTAAGATATAGTTATAATATCTTAAAAAATATTGTCTCTCTCTACTCATAGTATTATATGAATAAACTGTTACATTATATAAGTATGATGACATGGTGTGACGGTCATATTAGATAATTTTCTTATATCAACCTCAAATCTGAGATTTTAACAAGCATATGGTACGGTGAACCCATGTTGTGCTCCATAGCGAAATGATCGAACTATTTTTTGCCAAAAAAGACACAAAGAAAAGAAACAAAGAAGAGTGAAGCAGGATGCCTCTTTACTGGCCAGATGCCGTAAGCTTGTCCTCGTTTTTTCTATGTGCCTGACAACTTACCAGAGTCACTGCCCCAGACAATAGGAATAGATGAGGACTCTTTTCGGAGATGCTAAAAGGAAACAATACTTGTTGCAGAAGTACTTTCAGGAAACCATTTCTTCGAAACAATATATGCTAAAAGGAAACAAATTATAAAGAACGTAATTGGTCGCTTCAACGGTTGTATAATGCAGCTTCTGAACGTCTATAATTAATTGAGACCCCCACCACACGGTTTAGCTTCTCGAAGGCGTTACTCTCTTCTCGCGTCATCTTTGTGAACCCATAAAACATCTTCGAAAAATAAGCCCACAGAGGACAAATAAATGTCGCAGCCATCATCGAGCGTTCACCAAACGAAGAACGTGACATAAAATCGAACAATTGGTCCCCGTAGCTTACCAGCAGGAAGAACATCGAGAAGTGCAGTGGCAGAGTATAACGTTCCACGTGGAGCGCCACGATAATCATCGTGATTGAGAAATTAAAAGCCATCGTGTTAATAAAATAAAACCATGTCAATTTAGGATTGGCGGTGACGGTGGTGGACGTCGTGGTGGTGGTGGTTAGCAAACCACCTCCTCCTCCACCTGGGGGGCTGAGAATGGCTTGGAAGGTGGCCGTTGCAATTAACACAGCCAACGTTAGGATCCCATTGCGCATCTCGGTTGATAAAAGCCTTCGGAAACGAAGAGCCCTTCTAAATGTTAAATCGGAAAATCTCTCTCGAGCAATCAAATAATTAGCGAGGCTAGTATCATTAGCAAGTGAAGAACCTTTCGCAGCTCTTGCGCCGCGTAATATTTTCCTGACCTCCTGCGTGTTGGCCTCATGATGATCAGCACCACCAAGTCTTCCTAAAGGCAATGTCAAGGGCTGTCAAACCCACCAAATTCTTCTCGTTTTTTATCATATTGGCTTTCTTAACTAGCAACTTCACAATCTGCAGCATAACGAAGACATGCACTACAAATTCATCAATAAATACCAGCAGATTAAAGTGTAGATGTAGTAAGCAAGAGCTAGCTGCATAAAATGAAACTCCAATAGAACTAATAATATTTCCCCCGGGTAATAATACTTTTCACTTTGTGGTTTCAGTGAAAATCATATGACATCTCTATAGTTTAAATGTGAACACATAACCTTCTGTGATTTGAACTTAATTGTAAAATGGATAAAAAATATTAGAATTAACGGATTGTCACAGGAGTATTTTTATAATTTTAGCTCTCCAAAATGGTACATAAAAAAAAAAACGATTTTGCCCCTTTATATATCAAAATAAATGGTTGTCCTTCATGGGTGTATTTTTGTCATTTTACCATATCTATTAAGGTTTTATTTATTTTGCAGATAAGTTCAAACCACGTGTAGTTATGTGTTCATTTTTAAAGTATAGGATGGTCATTTCATTTTTGCTCAAACTTGAAACCAGTAAAGTGAAATAACGTGGTTGAATAAAAAAAATTTAATTGAAAACAAAACACTTATAGTAGTTACTTTTAATTATAAAAATATCGCAATCTATAATTCTAGTAAGGTTTTCTGCACAAATTTTTTTAACCAGTAGCATTTTCGTATTTCATATTTTACTTAAGAACAAAAAGAATAGAATGCATGCCTGGGGTTGGTTAGTGGACACTGCAATATGCAGCACAGTATTGCCTTCTTCGTCTCTCCAGTTCAGCACCTTTCTGTTGTAAGTCCTCCAAAGCCATTCCAAGAGGACTTTAAAAGCTTCAACGTGAGAGTTTCTCACAGCAATGTGCAGCGCAGACTCGTCTCGAATTGTCAAGTCCTTGATAGATTCCGGGCAAACACACAGAAATTCAGCCAAGAGATCGATGTCGTTTGTTTTGGCTGCGCAATGCAAAGGAGTTAGTCTCTCCCTTCCTTGGACGCGTACGAGCTCACTGTCAAGTTTTACTAGCCGTTTGACAGTCTCGGAATGCTTATTTTGCAAAGCCAGGTGCAAGGGGCTAAGCCCAGCTGGGTTCAGCTTCTTACCCAATGATGGCACTAAGCTGATGATTTCTATGGCGAAATGGGTGTGTCCGGCAGATGCCGCCACGTGTAAAGGTGTATCGACGAGACGATTTCGGTCGAAACGTTCCAAAATGTTAGGGTCCAGCCGTATTGGTTCATACAAGGCATGGATATCTCCTGCTACAGCAGCAGTCATCAAATTTTGCTCCATTCTTGAGGACGATTTCGAACAGCTTATATACTTGCATGATTAACAGCTAGAGAGAGACAAAAGGGATACTCTTTTTAGTAGCTCTGGCTAGCAATAGTGGTGGCAGTGGACAATCGTGGATAGTGGGCGGTGGGAGTGGCAGTGAGCCAGTGGAGGGCGGCTAAGCTTGTGATGGTGATGGTGATGGTGATGGAGGAAGAAGAAGAGCTGAAGACTTCTTCTAAAAATAAATACAAAAAATGAACCCACCCAACCCTTAATATCTATATTATATTTCAGTTCAGCCTTTTTAAAATGTCATAAAGATACATTTACATCTAACGATTTGAAACAAAGCTTTTCCTTTGCTTCACGGTTGAGATTACTTTGTCAGCTTCTCTTACTCCTCCAACTCCTGTCCAAATCTATCAAATCAAATGATGTGTACCATACCTTACACCAACTGCAATACAAAGCAAACAAAACAAAAATCTCATCCGCATGGGTGTGTTGTACGACAGTTGTGAGAGCAAGAAATTGAGCATTAAATGCCCTTTTCTGTGTGAATGGGGTGTACAAACATTAGATCGAATGGCTAGTTGAGCATTAAATGCCCTTTGTTCTGTGTGAATGGGGTGTATAAACATTTGATCCAATGGCTAGACAGTTTTGTGCGCAGCAGCGCAAGTACTCAACCGTGGGGATCAATTAACTTGGGGATCAGTTAACTCCATCGAAGACAATTCATTGCAAGTCACAATGTACTAAAACTAGAAAACAGAGTCTCAGTTGAAAACATAAGCAAATGTGAAAGATAATAGTTCTAAATTCAAATTCTTGGGACTGCCATAGCCATTTGAATTCAAATTCTTGGAATAATCAACAACTCTCTTTTTCATCTCTCACTACTAAGCCTGCCATTATCGTGAGCGCTACCTGCATCCTCAACTCCTTCTCTAGCCACCAAAAGTCACCATGGTTCCACACTCTCATTCTCTCTCTCCCCCCTCTCCCCTCTAAGTTGAATCTAACTCATCTCTCTTCTCTTTCACCCATATTGCACCAACATCTTCTCTTCCACAGCCAGATATCACCATAGTCCAGTCACAATGATCACCACTAAAGACCCGAACCACCTTCTCTGTTAAACCATCGCCACCCTCCCTCACCATGATGGAAACCATCGATACTGAAGTGAAAAGGGTGTCATAAATTGTTAGGTTTGCATGGATAATGGAGTGGAAATTGAAGATGACATAAAAAAAAAAAACAAGGTTGCTAGCATGTGGGTGGACGAAAGACTCAACAAATTGTTGGATAAAATTAATCCCTATTTAATTACTATGTGTATAATTAGTGATGACAAATAATAAAATAACACGAATTAACTAATTATCAAGTAGAAGCAATTTTACAACTAGAAGACAATTAGAATTTGAATAAGAGCAAACTAAATCGTAACGACTTACCTGGTTGTCGTTCACAAAAATAGAAAATGTAGAAGTCGAAAGATAGATCGAGTCGAGTGTTTCACACTCTCTCCTTAAAGACAGATTCACCCCCCACAGTTGGTGCTCACGGAATGATGGGCGTCTGACTTCCAGGATAAAACGATCTCAGCAATCTTTAGGCAGCAATTCAATAAAAATTGTTCGGCGGCTTCACAAGATGATCTAAACTCTCTCAGGAAAATACAAGAGGAAGACGAAGAAGAATTCGTTGTATGCAACAATTCGGAATTTCAGAATGTTCGAAATGCTAGAATGCTGCTCTATTTATAGAGCCCAGGTGCCTGTTCGAAACACTGGTTCGAACAGCCCCTTACCGGAGGGACACACCTGTTCGGTTAACGGTCACATCTGTTCGGTCAAACCATCAGAAATTAATTAATTAATAAAATAATTAATTAATTTAATTCCAACCCTAGCCGAAAAAAGATAAGACTTGAACCGAACCCACGACCCACGCCCACGTCCCGTCTCGACCCGAACCAGACTGGACGGGCGGGCGGCGGCGGCGGCGGCGGCGGCACGCGCGTGTGTGGAGTATTGGGTCAATCCATGGGTTCCATAGATCCTCCCCCTTTCACAAAAGTGAGGTGCCCCTTGGGGCCCAAACCTTACTCCAAACTTGGGTTATATATGGACAACATATTTCTCATAAAAAATCAATGTAGGATAACCCACTTTCAACTACATAACCCATATTCAAGGGGGTGACTTTGGAGGCCAATAACTCATTCAATCCTACACGGATTTGAGTAAGTAAATAGTCTAGATTCATCTCCTCTCGGAGGTGAATCCAACACACCAATGACCCGACACAAAGGATGCATGGGTCCCACATTTATATTGGCTCAAAGATCAACAAAATAATGGGGTTTACACCCATTTATTCTAACAATCCCCCACATGAATGAGATTGGCTGGAAATGAAAAATGCAAATGAGAATACTGACTTGACACAGAGAGAGAGAAAGACAGGTAAAATGTTGCCGCATCGGGAAAGGTGGCTTTTGGCTTTGAACTTTCCCTAATGAAATACCATCAGATTTATTTGGCTAACCAGTGAACATGATGTCTTGAACTGTTCAGCCATTTATATAAACCAAGACAATAGTACTCACACAGTTCCTTTCAAATCATCTAGTGATCCATTCGGTTATATTCATTTTGACCCTGAACAATGCTTGGTAGATTCATGAGTACTCTAGAGAAATTAGCCTTAAGAATTTCTCATAGAAGTGGCCCCTTCATACTGATATAGGTGATCTCTTATTAAGAGTATCCTGCTATACTCCACTTGGAATTTCAAGGTATAAGAATCATTAAGAGCTAAGCTCATCCTAAACATTATCTACAGGTTATCACTATTTCATCATAGAAATGGATAGCGGAACGAGTTCCTCAGTGATTTGTCCTAAGTCACGCACAATTTTGTTGTCCCGTTGAACCTAGATCTTGGGATCTCCAGTCAGCTAGGTTAGGTTACCATTATGGCGACTTTTTAAGTCATAGGCTTAAGGCCCATTCCCCTCGATGAATTCTCTACTTGATCTTTCATCAAGCCTTTTGTAAGCAGATCCGCAATGTTGTCCTTAGACTTGATGTAATCAATGGATATAATTCCATTAGAAAGCATTTGCCTCACAGTATTGTGTCGTCGACGTATATGTCGTGACTTCCCATTATACATGTGGTTTTGTGCTCTTACTATTGCAGATTGACTATCGCAATGTATGCAGATAGCAGAGACTGGTTTAGGCCACACACGAATATCCTCGAAAAAGTTACGAAGCCACTCTGCTTTCTCTCCTGCTTTATCTAAAGTGATAAACTCAGATTCCATGATGGATCTGGCTATGCAAGTTTGTTTTAAGGATTTCCAAGATATTGTTGCACCTCCTAGAGCAAACACATATCCACTTGTGGATTTAGAGTCTCTAGTGTCAGATATCCAATTTGCATCTGTGTAACCTTCTACAACAGCTGGATATCTTGTATAGTGCAACCCATAATTCAAGGTGAATATCAGATACCTGAGAACCCTAACTATGGCCTTCCAGTGGTTTGACCCTGGGTTACTCCTATATCTGCTCAATCTGCTTACCGTATAAGTAATATCCGGACGTATGCAATTCATGAGATACATTAAACTACCAATTATCTGCGAGTATTCTAATTGAGATATGCCCTCATCATCATTCTTGTATAAATGTAGAGAACAATCTATGGGTGTGTTTGCTAGATCGTTATTAGACTTACTAAACTTATCGAGTATCTTCTCAACATAATGAGTCTATGATAACGCATATCGCTCAGATGTTTTAGTAATCTTAATACCAAGTATCACATTTGCTGTCCCTAGATCCTTCATGTCAAACTTACTGTTCAACAATTTCTTAGTAGCTTTAATGACATCAGTATTGCCACCAATGATAATCATATCATCTACATAAAGACAAACAAGGACATAACCATGAGCAGTGTTCTTCACATAAACACATTTGTCGCATTCATTTATCTTGAAGCCGTTTAACAACATAGCATTGTCAAACTTCTCATGTCATTGTTTCGGGGCTTGTTTTAGTCCATATAAAGACTTAACAAGTTTGCACACCTTTTTCTCTTTGCCAAGAACAATGAATCCTTCCGGTTGCTCCATATAAATCTCCTCATTCAAATCTCCATTTAAGAATGTCGTTTTAACATCCATTTGATGAATCTCAAGATTATGTAAAGCCGCAAAGGCTATTAAGATATGTATGGACGTTATTCTGGTTACAGGAGAATATGTACCGAAATAATCCACTCCCTCAGTCTGCTTGTAGCCTTTGACTACAAGTCTGGTCTTGTATTTGTCAATTGAGCCATCTGTTTTCATCTTCCTCTTGAATATCCACTTGTATCCAAGGGGTATATTACCAGGTGGAAGATCCACTAGTTCCCATGTATGATTTTGCAAAATTGACTCAACTTCACAATGGATAGCCTCTTTCCACAAAGGTGCTTTCGGAGAGGAAATTACTTCTTTGTAACTCTGAGGTTCATTTTCTACCAAATATGTTAGAAAATCAGGACCGAATGATTTTGCAACTTTATCCTTTTACCTCATCTAGGTTCAACATCGTTTCCTTTATCCATTGACCCATAGTCTTCATCTACAATGGTATCATGAGTCCGTTTAAGAGAACTTAATCCATATGTAGACTTATACGGAAACTCCTCCTCAAAGAAGGATACATTCCTAGACTCCATTATTGTATGCACATGAATATCTGATATTTCAGACTTGTGAACCAAAACCCGATATGTACTGCTATGTTCGGCATAGCCAATAAATATACAATCAACTGTTTGTGGTCCTAATTTTACCTTCTTAGGTAAAGGAACCGCTACCTTTGCCAAACAACCCCATACTCTCAAGTATTAATAGGAAGGTTTTCAACCTTTCCATTTCTCATATGGGGTTTTGCTAAGTTTCTTGTGAGGTATCTTGTTGAGAACATAGTTAGCGGATAGCAATGCTTCCCCCCACAAATTCTGGGTTGCCCTAGAACTTATCAATATAGCATTTATCATCTTTTTTAAAGTGCGATTCTTTTGCTCAGCAACTCCATTTTGCTGAGGTGAATAAGGTGCAGTGGTTTAATGTATGATACCATGTTCAACACATAATTGTGCAAATAGTGATTCATACTCACCACTTCTATCACTTCTTAACACCTTAATCTTTTTGCTAAGTTGATTCTTAACTTCACTCTTGTATTGTATAAACATGTCTATTGCTTCATCTTTACTTCTTATTAAGTAAACGTGACAATAGCGAGTGCAATCATTAATGAAAGTTATGAAGTATCTTTTCCCACCTCGAGTTTAAACATATTTCAAGTCACAAACTATTGGTCCAATAGACAACCCAAGAAGGGGGGTGAATTGGGTTTCATTAATACAAGTTAAGATTAATTAAAATTAATCTAAACAATATAGCAGTGATTAATCTATGTGCAAAGCAATGTAATCAATAGAAGCAAAGAAAACAGAATAATAGAAGAGAGACACTGATTTACCGAGGTTCAACCACAAACCGTGGTCTACGTCTCACCCCAAGACCTCCTTGAAGTCTTCTTCCACTATGTAATCACCTATTACAAGATGGGCTGCTGATTGACAAAGTGCTCAGCTCACTCTACAAAGAACTCATCCCCGAGCTCTTCAATCCCCAAGTGGTTTTGTCCAAGCTCCACTCAAACTTACAAGAGTTTTGCTTCACACAAGAGAACTCTCTAAACTCTCAATTACAAGTGTATATGAATATACAAGTAACAAACAAACTCTCTAGCAAGAGTAGATTTACAATCAAAGCTCACTCAAGAATAAAACAGGAAGAATGTTCAGAATATCAGGTTGATCAGTGATTCTTGTCTCTTGTTGTTTCTTCCTCTTGATTCTTGTATATAAATGCAGTTGGAGGCTAGTATATATACCCTTGCATTAATTCCATCCGTTGGAGGTGGTTGGGTATCATAAATGCACGTCCAGTCTGTTATAATGTTAAGAAAAATAGCCGTTATAACAGAGGGAGTCGGCTCCAGGTCTGTGAAGTCGACACTTCCTGCTTCTACATTTACCAGACGATGTTCACTGAGTTCATGAGCCCCTCTTCACGTTGATGAGACGACTCCTTGTTCATCTGTCTTCTTCATCTTAGGTTTCTGCTGTCATAAGGCGACACTTCAACTTTAGGTGTCCGCTCATTGATCATTTAAACTTCAAGCCTTTTTACTTCTACTAGCAAGAGGCGACACTTCGCCTTCATGTGTCCGCTCATTGATCATGTCCTATTCAAGCCTTTGCGTCTGACACCATGAGGCGACTCTTCATTACAATGTGTCCACTCATTGCCTACTTGGTCTCCAAGCTTTTTGCTTCTGTGTTCAAAAGGCGACACATCATTTCCATGAGTCCCCTCATTGTCCAAGTTATCTTCAGGCCTTTTTTGTTTCTGTGTGCAAGAGGCGACACCTCATTTCCATGAGTCCCCTCTTTGTTCAATTTGTCTCAAGACCTTTTTGCTTCTGTGATCAAGATGCGACACTTTACTTTCATAAGTCTCCTCATTGCCCAGAAATCTATCTTCCATCTTCCAATGATTCAGATCATCTTAGCATAGGTATAAGATCTTCAAGGAGTGTGTCTTTGGGGTATGATGATCAATCAAATCTTCCTAACTCATCAGAGTTAACTTCTATTCAATTTGGATTGAATCAATCATTGGATATTGATCTTCTTCTTGAATCTCAAACAGTCAAAACTTCATTAGATCAATGTTCATCTTTTCTTCTTCATCACCAAAACTTTCTTCTTTCATTGTAGAACATCTTCTTCAATACCAATCTTCCTCAATTGTGTGAAGCTTCATAATGCTTCAATTTTGCTTTTCTTTCTTTGATAGCAATTCTTCATTCTTCATTAAAGATCACTTCGCTGAGACCATTGCAGACTTGATAAAATCTCTTCACACATCTAATCTTCATTGATCCTTTATATTGAAGAAGAATTCTTCACTTGAATTCCATGTAGAGATCAGATATTCATTGTGAGCCATATTCTCAGCAACTTCAATCACATTGTCTTAAATTAGTCTTTAGCATACCAGATGAAATTATCTCTTGAGTATTTTCCAAATTCTTCAACAAACAATACATCTTCAATTGAGCATTGCACCTCCTCAACTGATCTTTACAAATTCTGATGAGATCTTCTTTAGGTATTTTCAACATCTTCATTCTTCATCTTTAACTGAACATTGCACCTCCTCAACTGATGAAGTCTTCAGTCTATCTAGCAAATCAATCTTCATCGAATGTAAGACATTTTCTTAAAGTAAAGATAGACATCATTTCTCAGTTCGGTTCATTGCATAGCTCTTTGAATTCATTGCTTGCTTCTTGAACTTGTTGTGCATTCTTCTTGACGTGTATTAGACTTAAGATTCAACTTTAAGTCTAAGCTATGAACTTTGTTAATCTGCACACTAAATAGATTCATTAGTAACATAACACAAGATTTAGTTATCATCAAAATCAACATGGGAATTAACCTTGAGTCAACAAGGATCAACCTTGACTCAACAATCTCCCCCTTTTTGATGATGACAAAACCTTTGCAAAATAAGTTTATATAAGATTGAATGAAATGAATAAAGTTAAATAATATCAATGAGAAAACTCCCCCTTTGTTTTGTAATTAAGCAGATGATGCTTAAAGAATAAAGGCATTTCAAAAATAGTTTCAGGAAGTTTTTGTCAGTTAAATTAAAGACATTTTGAGATAAAAGATTCATGTTACTCCCCCTGAGAACATGCTCTATATATGTCAAAAGGTACTCTTTTTATGTCATTTTCATTTAATATCAATGCAATAAGCAATTCATGTTTATTTTAGTAAAATCCATTTCTTATCCAATTCAGGTTTTCCAATGAAAAAAAATATTTCTCCCCATAAGTCATGTTATTCCAATTCAAAGAAATGTTTGACTTATTTTTCAACAAACATGTATTGTATTCTTCTCCCCCTTTTTGAATTTACACTCAATTTATCTTGTTTAATGCAAGTTTGCATTAATTTTGCCACCATACTTACAAACTAGTTTAATAGTTTGCTTTTAATTTTGCCACCATACTTCTCTCCCTTTTTGTCAATTCATCAAAAAGAGAAATAGAATGAGAATGATATCAAATAAGTGAGAATAATAGACAGGTACAATAGCAAAAAAAAAATGTAAAGAGCAGAATATATTGTTGAAACAGAGAATCAATCAAACAAGTTATCAGAGCACACATATTTGATACCAAAACAGAATGAGATTTCATTGAGTAAACTAGTGAGATTACAAAAGATTGAACAATTAAAGTTCACAAAAATTATGTCAGACTAAAAACATTCAGTTAAAGCAAACAAAAAAATGTTCTAACAAGACCATAGGATTGACTGAGCCATGAGTAAGATTTTGGAGGAGTTTTAAGGAGATGGAGCAGGAGAGTGAGATAAATCAACAGGATCTGAGTCAGTGTTTGATGGACCAGAAAAGGGTCTTGACCTCAAACCATAAGGCCTGCTTCGAACAAATCTAGAGGCGGAGATAGAGGGTTTGGCTTTCTTTGCTGGAACAGCCTTCTTTCTTGGGGCAGTATCCTCAGACTCATTTTCAGAGAAATTTTCTGCAAGCTCATCCTCCTCAGTCTCCATGTCTTTATCCTCCAAAACTTTCTCTTCGTCCTTTTCTTAGTCTTCCTCATTTCTTTCTTCAGTTTATGGTTCTCTTTCTCTTTCTTCTTCCTCAACTGAAATTCTTTGAGCCCTTTTCAGTTGCATCACATCTATCTGAAGATTTTTCAGTTGCAGCAGCCCTTCATCAATCTTTTGATTCATGCTTTGAAGCATGTCCATCATGTTCCCCAGAAGTGCATCCACAGATGAG